>WAAF01001789.1:1103551-1271600 GCA_013400475.1 Tricholaema leucomelas | reverse complement strand
CCCAGCTCCCTCAGCCTCTCCTCATAGGGTTTGTGTTCCAGGCCCTCACCAGTCTTGTTGCCCTTCTCTGGACACGTTCCAGCACCTCAACATCTCTCTTGAATTGAGGAGCCCAGAACTGGACACAGTACTCAAAGTGTGGCCTGACCAGTGTTGAGTATAGGGGCAGAATAACCTCCCTTGTCCTGCTGGCCACACTGTTCCTGATACAGGCCAGGATGCCATTGGCTCTTTTGGCCACCTGGGCACACTGCTGGCTCATACTGGAATGGATAAAGAGCCTAAAGATACACTGGATATATTAGAAAATTTATTTGCTTGAAAAAACTTCCAGCAATTTTTATACAATTACATTTAAATTCACAGAAATGGTTGTAGCAAATGTGAAAGTGGGGCAGGAGGGTGGGGTGGGTTACTCCTGCTTATGCTAGTGGTGGTGAACTTGTGTTTTGAAATGCAAAATTTGGTCTGTGGTGCACATCTGTATTTTGAAAAAGCACAGTCTGTCCTTGTGGCAAGTAACATGAAATGTTTTCCACTAACCCTGCTGTAAAGTGAAGTCTGTGAAGAGTTCAGATTATCTTTTGTGGTGTGTGTGCAGTGTTAAACCTTACCTGGGAAGTTAGAGCTGGTATTTCCTGGTCCTGAAGCTGCCAATTGGAATCTGTTTGTCTCCTTGTCACTATCCATTTCCAGTTTTTCATTTGCAACACTTCTGGAGATAAGAAACTGCTATGAACACTCCTGCCTGTCCCAAGTCAACTTTGTTGTGAATGCACAGAAAGTGTTCTACCATTCTCTGCCTAAATGTCAAATGATTTATCTTTCTGTCAGTCTGCTCATGTTGGAAATGACAGCAGCATTTCCTCCGTTCCCTGGCTTTGCCTTTGATCAGTGGGTTTAAGGAAGCATTTTTTTGGTCTCCTTCAAACTCAGTAGTAAACTAGTGTTTCTAGTATGGGGGAAGCATAGTCTTGGAAGTCACCCTTTATAAATGAAACCTGAGTAACTCAAAAATGTAAGGATTGGTCACAACTGTTCAAGCTAGAATTTGGATCCAGCACTATATTGTTTGCATTTTACTTGTGGATGCCAGATTTTTCCCAGTTTCCCCACACTGGATCATTGTGTTGAGGCATGAAATTTTTTTCAAGTTCTACACTGAACTGTAAAACTTTAACATGCAAACATCAACGACATTGACAGGAATATAGTCAAAACTTCATTCCAGCATTTTTCAAAACTGCCACTGTAGATTGCTTAATTCTTTTACTTTCGCTTGATATATACATAGAAAACTCAAATCGACAGATCAGTGGAGTGAAGAACTCTCAGAAGACTTTAAACTCCACTGTGAATCTCTTCACAGTGGAAGCTGGGAGAATGTATGGATTTGCTCTGCTCTGACCACCTTCTCGTGGCTGTACTCATCTGCTGTAGAAACATCCTTTCACTTGATGGACCTTTGGCTTCAGTTAGAGTAATTTTTTATGGGAACATCTTCTGTTAACTGGGGTTTTGGTCAAATTACTGATTAGCAGTCAAAATCCCACTGTTGTCTAGGGTATATCTACACAAGAGCCTGACATCCTGCTGCAAGAGCCTGGCTTCCTGCTCCAGTTCAGCCTCAAGTGTGACCATGTTCAAGCCTCAATGTGTGCTTTCACCTGTAACCATATGATAACCTTGAAACAGATGTTTTTTTTCTGTAGGCTGCTGTTTCTAGTGCTGAAGAATTAAATTTTCCTAGTTAACCTCACAGGATGTCTAGGTGGGATTCTAGTTTTTTATTGTTTTGAATTCTGTAAAAAAATACCATTGTCTCTATTGGAGTATTACTGAAAAGTCTTAGAGTGCTCTTTCCTTATCTGACATGTCTGATAAAGACTGTTTTTCAAGACTTGCTGATGAAGATAGCAATCCCTAAGAGTTTTGTTCTCTTTGTGGTTCATTTTTATGATGGTTTGTTTGTTTTTCCCCTGGCTGAGGTTCCTGTGTTGTGTGACATTTATTTTGTGTTATGTTTTAATGATGTCCAAAGCCTATTTCAGAGAAACCAGGCACAGTGATTTTCTTCAGTTGAGAAGGCTACACAGAAATTATACTTTATATTCTGCTGAGCCAAATGTGCCCATACAATACATTTGACTATGTAATGGGTCTTTAACTTCTAAAAACTTGACTGCAGATACTGATGTTAAAGTAGACTGGTCAGGATACAAGGGAACTTTGCCTGTTACCTGGAGAATGATAAACAGTGTCAAAGATTTCATTATATATTACACTTGTTGAGTCTTGAAAAAACGTTTTGAGAGAACCCAAGTGTGTTTTGCTCCACATTTGCTGACTGCAGCACTCTTGTTAAGGCTGATATTTCACTGATACCTTTGACAAAAATTCCAGAGGAAGGAGAAAAGCCAAAAGGATTGTGATCCTGAAGCACTAACTGTTGTGAAGGATACCCAGCATTTGTTCAAGCAGTGTATCAGGATGTGGACGAATGGCAGGATGTCTGTGTTACAGAACTAAGAGCATCAGTGTCTGTACTGGGATATCTGAGCTGCAGTGTCATGTCAATTAATGTATGAGAGGTTGGACTGATGGGAAATGCATAGTGAGTAGGAACCATAAAATATGATCAAGAAGAGACAGGCAAATGGGTGGTTTTAGAGGTGCATATCCTAGCTCACCAGACAGTCAGGGTGAACCCCTATTACAAAGCATTACCTTCTGCGGGCCTTCAGAAAACTCAGTATCATGTTTCCTGAAATGAGAATAGAAGATATTGCTATGTTCTAAGCAATAACAAATAGCAGTCTGTGTGAGTTTCAGCTTTCTTTGACTTTCTTTTTCTGAAACAACATTCTGTATTATATATTTTCAAAAAAGCAGAAGAGAACACTTACTGTATGGAACTGTTACATGGATAAGTATACTTCTGTCTTCATTGAAGCTCAGACTAAGCTCTACTTGCCTTCAGCTTAAGTATACTTCTGTCTTCATTGAAGCTCAGACTAAGGTCTACCTGCCTTCAGTTTGGAAGAGACCTTTTTTGAACGACCAACCAACCCACCAACTCCCACCCCAACAAAAACAACAACAAAAAGCCCCACAACACAAAGAAGTAGATACACCCCCCAAAAACCCTACAAACAAAACCCCAAGTGCCACGGGCTTCAATACCATGGGTATCAGAAGAATAAGAGATGGGGAGAAGGCCTGATACAAGCCAATCCAATCTGTGTATTGCATTCCAAACATGTGTTTTTATACCTTTCATCAGAAGGCTACAAATTGTGTTAAACTGCAATTGGTTACATGTACTTGCATTAGAATTTACATACTAATTAGCGTAGACATTCATCATATTCTCTCAGCCACACCTACATTGTGTCTAAGCAGAGATAGCAGAAAACCACAGGCTCCAGCCTTACATTTGTTTATGTTTGTTACACCATTCTCTAAGGTCATTCCAAGCTTCTATCAGTACTTCTGAGCTCGTGCACTCTCGCCTGTCCATGGTTATGCTCCAATATTTCAAATTCCAGTAGCTGTACCATTCCAACATTTCTATACAATCACTACATTTAATATTACTATATCCAACACTCAAAACCAAACCCCAAGAAGCTCTTGAAAATTTTCATTGGTACATTGCTCTATTTTGCAGTTTGTAGGATGTAGTGAAGTCAGAGATGGTTATTTAACCCTATGACAGATGGAGACAGGCTGTTTGTATCACTGAAGAAAGGAAAAATGAAATGTGATTGATCACAGAAGTTGGTGTGTATGAGAGTAATTGGAGTGGGCATGCAGAGAGAGTAAGAAAAGATACTTGATGTCAGGGGTTTTTTTTCAGCCATCAGCTTTGAAGCCAGCTACTGGTGTGTGTAAGTGACCTCTCTAGCTTAAGCTGAAAGAGGTTAAAGGGTTATATAAGCACACAGCTCTATATAAACCTTTCAGGGACACCTATCCAGACCATTTTTCATCATGACAGGGCAGATGTGCTTCTTGCAGAGGATGAACTAGGTGATCTGAATTTGTCTTCACTTCTGGAAGTGTTTTACATCTTGACCTTGATTATGAGCTGAAGTTTTCAATATACTTTGAGGGTTTCCTCTGTCTTCTGTTATTAAATACAGTCATCTGCTTAGAAAAAAAAAAGTCTTGATTAACTATATCATTAATTTCTATATCTTCCAAATGTTGAATACTAGTCATTATTAGGACACACGAGGCATTTAAGAGAGCCATGCTCTGGGCGCAGGCTGTCAGGTTATAATATCCTTTCAACTATGAGAGATGGGGCTAATAGTATTCCATTAGAGAGCTATTCCAGAATGTTGTTCACGTGATAGGTATGGGTGGTCTACTGGTTTCCAAAGCAGCAAGTGATTTTGTAGCTGTTATTGTCAGCATTAGCCTTTATCTTAAATTACTGCTGTTGATCAAGTCTTTGTTGCTGTGAAATGTATCTTAACCCTCAGAGCTTTTGTTAGGTACATAAAACAAGACTTTTTTTTTGTTGTTTTTCTTTCAAAATGGAGAACTGGATCTGAGTCTGTCTAGGCAAGGAAACTGGGCTAAGATAAAGTACAGTGAGTAATTAGAGCAGAAACTAGAACATGCTGAAAGAGATGTTCCTAGAACTGTCTTGTGAGTAGTTAGCGAAAGCTCTTGTGTCATCTATTCAACCTGCCTCCTTTCTGGCATTTGGAGTAGACAGAAGGTTGTGAGTCTTTCCATTACATGGACGTCAACAACTATCCGTGAAACTTTCCAATATGTTTCTCTTTCCCTCCTGCTAACTCTATGGAGCTCAACAACCTCCACTTGTTCTCAGTTAGACTTTGTGCTAACTATTGGTGGAACAAATCTAAAAGTCGCTGTTGGTGGTACCCTTGAGATATGCAATTCCGGATGGTGGAATTTGGAGTCGGGTGGGCTTTAGTTTTCTTTTTCAGCATTTAGTATAGGAATTTTGTACATTCATTATACTGTGAAAAGGTGTCTGTGCAGGAAGTAGAAAACTAAAGAGGCCAGGAGCTAAGGAGCTAAGGTAATGTCAGACTTGTGAGTTCTGTGCATGAACGTACAGCATACTTTGGTTTTCAGCTATGGGATTACATATGTGGGATTTGTCAGGAAAGGGACTGTCCTTTTTTTTCTCATCAAATGGCAGTGGTTTGCAGAGTTGGGCAGAACAGCTTTAATTTTCCTTTGGTATTAAAGACTGCTGAATTTGAGATCTTTTTTATGAGAAGTTGGACAGTGTTTGTCCCTTTAATATTTGGTTTTAAGTTTGTACCAAACCCTGAGATGGCATAAAACAGATCTTGAGAGGCATAAGTGAGCAGTTGATGCTACTTAATCAAATAACCAAACCTGATATTTGATGGATTGTGTTCTAACCTGGTTTTCCCCATTTCCCAGTTGAAGTTGTCTGCTTCTAGGCATTATCTTCAGTTTGTCGGGAAAAATGATTTACTGTTGCTTTGGAGAGCACAGGGGATGCAGGGAAGGCTGGTCACAGGTGTAGCATTGAAGGTGTGATGCACACCATCAGCAGATATTGGACAGGCTCCTGGACCTGTGCTTGAGGATGGGTTGCACCTTTTCCATTGCAGCAAGTTAGCTGGCTTGCCTGCCTTTGCATAAAGAGCTGTGAATAGATGACTGTGTTTATAGAGAAGTAGGTAAATTGCCTGAAGAGATTTGGTCAAGGAGGAAGATGATTCTGGCAGCAAATGGGAAGGTAGGCTACCTGGAGCTGCCCTCTAAGGGAAAGGCTATTTCCCTTTCTGTCCTGGCACAATAAAAATACACAGCAGCTGCAGTATACCCCTGTTCACATTTTCTGTCCCTCCCAGAATAAGGATATTTTTAGGAAAATGGGTCACCTACCAGGTTTCTCTCTGTGTTTGATGACTAGAGGTGCCAAGACAAGCTCAGCCTTTATGCAGACTCCCAGTCCTGTAGCTGTAGTTCACCTGTCTATTTGTATTTGTTTGACTGCTGATAACTATCTCAATTATCAAATGACTATTGCCTAAAATCACAGCCGCCATGTGTAATTAAAATGGATTACTGATCCAGGACCTAGTTAATAAAAGAAGAGGACAAATCAGCTAGAAGGGTTGGTTGAACTATATGGCTTTCATACAGATAGCTTTGCTCACGATGAGCTGAAAAAAAAAATAGTTGTCCCTAAGTTAGGGCTTGAGGGGTTTTATTTCTCTTTTCAACTGTCAGTCTTGAACCTTTAAAGTTAGCTTGAAAGAATGTGTTTACTTTTCTTGTGGAACTTGCAATCTCCTGTACTAAACAAACATTGAACTTGAGGCCACTTCACATCATGAGCTTCTTAGCTTCTTGAATTATCAGCAAAGCAGTATGGAAGATCTCTGTTCCTGTCCTGATAACAGTGATCGATGTGAGACCCTAAAGAAATGCCCATTATCTATCTTCTCTTTTTTTTGGTCAAAGAAACAGAGTGCCAAAGGTCAATTCTGGAAATTGAAAACAAAGCAAATAAAAAAATTAACTATTCATTAGTTGTGCTTGAAAAAATAACTTGCAGTATTTTTGGCAGAAGAAAAAAGTGTTTGCTCAGAACACAGGAGCAGTTGCCATGTATTATATTTACTGTTTTGAGTGAGGGAACTGAAGGAGAATATAAACCTTTTCTTGTTTTTTTCTGAGCACTTATGTATGAGTATGGGTATTTCACTGAAAGTTTTATTGCCATATAATTTTCCACAAATCATAAGTGTGTAAAAATAGAAATAAGTAAGCAGGTTCAACTGCCAGAAAAGCGAGGATGTGAGGACCTGGCTATTGAATTAATTACTGTTTGAATCAGAATATTTATTGAGAAATATCTACTGTATCTTTTAAATTCTGAGCAAAGTTGTTGGTTTTATACCCACAGTAACATCTTGAAAAAGGCTAAAAATCCAGCCAAGTAATGCTTAAGCTAACCACACGTGTTTATGCAGGACAGCAGTAGTGCTACTGAATTCTTCTTTATGAGCTTTCCTCTATCCTTTTCATGCCATAAGCTAAATCTTGCTTTTTGGTGTTAAGTATAAAAGAAGAATTTTATTCCCAACATCCATTTTCTTCCAGTTTCAAGTAATAATTTTTGAATACTGAAGAATAAGTAGCAGCATCTTTTTAACCTAACTCATGATGTAATTTCCATTTCGTGCATCTCTCAAAGGATCCAAATGTGAGGAAAGTGAAAATGGTATTAGGACCAATCAAATAATATATAGCTTTGCTGAACTTAAGCCAGAAGTGCTCTTAAAGGAAATGTACCCTTGATGTTACCCTTGTAACTGTCTAGTCTATATTTTAAGTATTGTTCCTTTAAAGATCATTTCTTTATTCTCTGAGTCAGGTCAGATCACACTTTTGGAATTTAAAGAATAGCTCACACAGGGGTACAGCGATAGAAGGTGAGCATGCAAAGGCACATTTAGGTTTATGGGTATCTGAACTCTAAACATTTCCAACCACCTAAGCTGGATACAACCTCTGCTTAACTGAAATGTTGTAAAGACTGAAGATGGCTCAGATTAACTAATTCTCCTTCACATTTCAACCCTTCCTGTTTTTGTCTCTTGCCTGGAGAGAGCAGCCACTCTGCAGCCATAGCCTGCAGTTGCCTGATTGTATTAGAAAAAGGCATAGATAACTCCAGTGTAAGGGATGAGCATCTTCAGAGCCCTTTAGCTTGCTGTGAACAGTGCAGGCTTATTTTAAACTGTTACATGGCAAGTTTAGGGCAGGTAAAAACATCAAAGTTATTTTACTCCTACAAGACTGCATTTAAATTATTCTCTCCTGTGTTGAAAGCGATCTTTTGATTGCCTGACATGGATTAGTTCTGTGGATCTGTCCTCAGAGAGAAGCTCTGTGTCTTGCGGTGTCTGAGGGTGCTTTGCCAAACAGCCAGTGTAGTGTTGCAGTCTCTACTAATATGTATTTATTTCACATTTGGAAACTGTAAAAGAAGAAAAAAATCATCCTGGGCTCAAAGCCTCAATAGCTTTAGCAATTGAAAAAGGAGAATTTAAATCCTGAGATACTTCTACCTCTTCTGAAGCTCTGTCAGGAAATTCTGGATATTCCATTCATGGATGTATAAGTCAGTTAATGCTGCAGCTGTGTCTGAGGAGCTTGGGGGAAAATGATATTAATTCCTGTTTCTGTCTTGAGTATGTCACAGAGATCTGTCATTCTCTTTTCCCAGAGACTTGCAGGAACAACTTTCCCTGCTGACATAAGTTCTACTGCCTAGAGCCTTCTTTTTTTTTTTTTTTTGGAGGTAGCTGAATTGGAGACCTTGTGCATATCATGCAGTTGTAGTCATGCTGAGTAGTGGGATCCCTAGGAGGGAAAAGCAGCATCCCTAGGTGCAACGTGCTGTAGAGAACACCTTCACAGAAGTACACATGCAAACTGTAACTGCAACCAACAGGCAAATCTCCTGGATACTGTTGTGGCATATGCACAGTTACATAGATCTATCACTAGTAAATTGGATATGAGAGTAAGAGCTGAGGAGAATACATTTCTGATTTCACAAGGAGGAACAGGGCATGGGTATGTGTTACTTGATGTAGACTGTAAATATGCTAACAAAATGCAAGAATCTCCACAGGCTCTACCCCCTCTTTCTGCTAGAAAATTCATGCCTGTGGCAGTGATTTGAGGAGTCCTGGATCTTAATCTGAAAGTGAGATGCCTTTCCTGTTCTCACAGTACTAACTGTATTTGTGTGCCTTTTGCCATAACAGGGTGTGCGTGTGAGGTCCTTGGCTGTTTTCATAAATAAGCTTCATACTTGTGAAGTATTTTGCAACATTTTCATAACTCGGTGCCTAATTCCTCTTCAGCTGTGCTTGTATGGATAATCAGTTTCTCGATACACTCATAGAAAAGGCTGAGTTTGTATCTTTTGGAGTTGATTGCTGATCCTGTTGCGCCTTTTTTTTTTCTTCTTCTTCTGTCTTTTTTTTCCTTTTTCTTTAGTATAATTCATTTCTTTAATGAGTTGCCAGAGGATGTTTTAGGCTTTCCTTGTGCCAATTTCTAATAACACTCTGTGTTCTTTACTTGCAGTAGCAAGTATGCCTATCTTTGTTAGTCATGAAAAATTAGAAGCATCCTACTAGTTAATTCCTACTAATACGCATCCTACCTTTCCACCTTATTGCAGCACTCTAAGTGTGCATATTCAGCCTAAATAATGTGTGAGGTGCAAAAAGGCTTTAAGCTATTTTATCATCAAACATGCCTGGAAATATGAAGGAGTTTTGTAGCACTGTCATAACAATTTCTTTTATAAATTATTTTAGCGTTGTAGAGATTTAGCTGTTCTCTACAACCTCTTCTGTTGTTATTCCTCTATGGCCTGAATATTCCTCCACGAACAAGATGCAAGGCAAATAAAAGATTTCCTTGTCAAGAAAGGAAGGACTTTGCACATCTGTATCTTTGTTCCAACACGACCAGTAATAAACATGAGTTGCAACGCAGAATTTATCCATGCTCCTGTCTGTCAGTATTATGGAGTTGTGAATTTATCAGTTTATTTTCAACTCTTGAACTAATTAATTGAAAAAAAATATTGTTGGCATTATTAAAAATGAGACACAAACATATTTTTTATTCTTAGGGCTTTTTGGTTCTTTTTCTTTTCTTTTTTTTCTGGGGGGGGGGAGGAGGAGCGAAACAAAATTTCTTGCTGTATTGCTGATCAGAAGAGGAGGTGAGAGACAAGATCTTGAGCATGAAATTTCACAGTCATCAGGGAAGAGTTTCTGCGCAGTAGTCTGAAGAGCTTATGGCTCAGCTTTTAGGTACTGCAGTAAAGATTTGAATATAAAAAATAATTTGTAGTAAAAGTAGGAGCTGGGGTTGTTTAGCCTGGAGGAGACTCAGGGGGGACCTCGTTGCTGTCTACAACTACCTGAAGGGAGGTTGTAGCCCAGTGGGGGTTTGTCTCTGCTCTCAGGCAACCAGCAACAGAATGAGGGGACACAGTCTCAAGTTGTGCCGAGGGAAGTATAGGCTGGATGTTAGGAGGAAGTTCTTGCCAGAGAGAGTGATTGGCATTGGAATGGGCTGCCCAGGAAGGTGGTGGAGTCACCGTCCCTGGAGGTGTTCAAGAAAAGATTGGATGAGGCATTTGGTGCCATGGTCTAGATGACTGGCTAGGGCTGGGTGATAGGTTGGACTGGATGATCTTGGAGGTCTCTTCCAACCTGGTTGATTCTATGATTCTATGATACTAGAGAGTGTATAGGAATCCATGTAGTCAGCAATGACATAGCACTTGTGTGTTTCTGGTACTAATCCTGTATTAAAGTCAGAGAGTCCTCCTGCAAAGAGGACACGAGGAGATTTTACTATGTACTGTTATGCTCTGGGTTACTTTATTGCAAACAGACCAGCTCTTTTCCGTCCTGTTTTGCCCAAGGATTTTTCATTGAATCACAGAATTGCTTCATGTAGGAAACACCTCTATGATCATGGAGTCCAAGTGTTAGCCTAACACCACAATGGCCATTAAACCACATCCTGAGCTGCCATGTCTACACATTTTTTTAGCATCTCTAGGGATGGTGACATCACCACCTCCCTGCTCCAATGATTGATCACTCTTTCAGTAAAGACATCGTTTCTAACATCCAATCTAAACCTGGTGCAATCTGAAGCCCTTTCCTCTTGTTCTATCACTTGATACCAGGGAGACGAGTCTAACACCGACCCCCACCTCCTCACTACCACCTTCTTTTAGGTAGTTGTAGAAACAACTATGAAGATGTAAGGCATTCAGACTCAGTTACTGAAAAGGTGGTTTGACTTGTTTGTGAGATTTTTTGAACTTCCAGAAATCTTTACTATGTTAACATCCAATTAATTCAAATTACAGATAAGCTGACCAAGAAGAAGAGGCACAGATTATACATTTTCTCCTCTTTGTTTTGTTCCCATTGCAGAAATTTCTAGTTTAGTTTTTCTTATCTTACTCCTGCTAGTGACATTGCTAAATGTGATGCAGCCTGCTGATTTTTTTATTCCCTGCTTCAAATTTTTCCGTGCTATAAAAATTTCCAGATAACAGCAGCAGAATGTTGTGCCTTTACAACCACAGAAAGTGCTTTCCAACTTGGGGCAAAAGTTGGTCTCAGTGGCTTGCTGTTATTTTTGAAAATTGAGAGATACTAGTAGGTGCTTGAGCACTCTGCTGAAGTAGAAGCTTTAGCAGAGCGTCCACCTGGACTCTGACTCTGCTCTGCACCCACCCTGCTACTGCTGTGGCTTCATTCTCTGTTCTAAGATGTCAGTACTGTAATGCTATGTTGTTTTCTGATCTCATACTGGAAAAATTTATTAATCTCCTGCTTATTATGCCAGCTGCTAACTCACTGCAATTTAGGATATTGCTAAACTCTGCTGCTTTACACTCCCTCTGGACTCTTTTGTCTTCTTGTTGACCGCTTCTGAAGATGCTGTCTTCTTTCCCACTCCTCCCTGTTTGAGCTGCACGTCATCAATCTTCATTACTCTTATTGGTAGTAGCACAGGTATGTTTTGACTTCTTAAAAAAGAACATTTGCTACTCTTGCATTCTAAGTTAATATTTGAAAATCTGTAGAGTATCTGTAGCGTGTGTAATGCCCCTCTGCTGATTTTATGACTCAGTTCTGCTGTGATATGCAACAGCACCTCTGACGTGATGTGGGGCATTCCATGGCTGGCTGCATAAACCTATGTTTTTGCCATTTCATCAGCAAGGAGCCTTTTTCTTTCAATAGGCTTACGAGCATTTCCTGACAGTTTCCCAACATGCTGATCAAACAGCTAAACTTTTACTGACCACTGTGTGGGAGTGATGAAAGAGTGCTCTAAGATGAGGACAAAGAAAGAGGAGTTCCTGGCTCTGTGGGAATAGTTTCACTGTCTTACCCTCTTTTTGTCTGCAGTTTGATTGCCTTTGCTTGCAAAACCCAGCAGGTGGTCCCAGGTGGGATATGTCTGCTCACGGTACCCTTCTTCTGGCACAAAAATACCTGATCATATTTTCCCTTCTCTCCTCTGTTTATGGGGGGGCTGGGCTGTGCCTGTCTTCCAGCTGCTTGTTCAGGCTTTCTGCTTTTTGTTAGTTTGCTGTGTATAAGCTTTTTTAACATAAACCTGCCCAACTCATGGCGATTGCTTCTGGCAAAGTATGGCATTTTTGGTGTCAAAAGGACGCTGCAAAGGAAAGACTTGGTGTATTGTATGTCACCCGTGGTAACAACTTCTTTTTTTTTTTCCCCAGGCATGTGCCACACAGTGGCACACAGGTTCATAAAGGTGGGTGGGAGTAGGTACTGTATTGATTGTGTGTGTGAGAGCTGGTCATGGCAAGAGCCCTTTTCCCTGTGAGACTGAAGTCAAGGTAGCTGTCAGGCAGGCATCATGCCATGGATGGGAGGGTCTTTTCTGTAGCTGACAAAAGGTATTGCTGAGTGAGCAGGAAGGGCTGGAGCTAGGCTTCTTGTGATGGAGGTGCTTGGGTAGTTTGAGAGCAGCCTAGAGGGAGAGTGGCAGGGAGGGCTGTGGGGTGTGTGCATCCTTGGGGAGATGCTCCCTTCTGTTCTGCACATAATGCTACCTACTTCCCTGCAGCGCTAGTTTCGGAAAATACTGTTATTTGTGAAGTAGCTCCTATGGAGGCAGGACTGTGTGTTGCTTTTTTTCTCCCTCACGTGCTACTTTGGTTTGTGGCTGCATTTTGGATGCTGATGGTTGTGGCGTGGAAGACTCAGCCTTGGCTTAAACTGGGGCATGGCAGGAATGCTCAGTCAGGATCTTACTCCCGCCCTTTGCCGAGTGATGTCTGTATATGCACATTTCCACCTTCGGTAATTCAGTGCATGCAGTGGTGTGAGATGCAGTCAGTGTGTTGGAGCCTTTTCTGCTCTTGCTTTCTGACTGTTTTCCATAGAGATTTTCAGACAAGTCCTTCAGTCTAATACTGCACAGATACTTTAGAAGGAAATACTGCAGGGAAATCTCATGCCCTTTGTGGCCTTTCAGGTTATTTTGCCTGGAATGGATCCTGTTTTAAATTGCTTAGTGCTAACCCTACTTTCCTTCTAATGCTCTCCCAAAAAGCATAATGAATTTTAGAAAAAACAAGTCTTTCTTACATTTTCTGCTAATTTTGTCCAGTTTTCATCATATTAGTTTCTCTTTTTCCTCCTTCAAAGCTTTTTGCAATGATAGAAGTGATCATACAAAGAAGTTCTCTTCACTTGCAGTAACCCGCTTTTTCCTAAATCTTGGGTTTAAGCTGGAAGAGGGGAGATTCAGGCTGGATATTAGGAGGAAGTTCTTTACAGTGAGGGTGGTAAGATACTGGAACGGGTTGTCCAGGGAGGTTGTGGATGCTTCCTCCCTCGAGGTGTTTAAACCCAGGCTGGATGAGGCCTTGAGCAACCTGCTCTAGTGGGAGATGTCCCTGTCTATGGCAGGGGGTTGGAGCTGGATGATCCTTGAGGTCCCTTCCAACCTAAACCATTCTATGATTCTATAATTCTATGATTCTAATTAACTGCTCAAATATTATTGCCCAGAAAAATACAGCAATAAATCTGTCTTCAGCACCTACCAGGTGAAAATCTTACTGTACTTGAATGAGATAACAGAAGATCCCTGTGCGACAGGTTGGTGTTTTTCTCCTGGCAGAGTTCAGAGGCAGGAAACAGGATGCAGGGACTCTCTTTGGAAATGCAAAATGAAGATGTTGGGCAGCTTATAAGACTGTCTCACAAGTTTGCTTCTTCCCTAGCAGCCTTTTGAGGAGCAATGTTGGTTCAGTCCATTCATTGAGACATATAGAGGCTGCAGCTCCAGACTGTGGCTGCATCCACATTGAGCTGCATGTCTCTAACCAAAATAGTTTTTTTCTCTACAGCTGCAGAGGGCTGCTGATTGGCTTCCAGGAACCTGTGTTCAAGATGAGGGGAAGGAGATAAGATAATGCACTGTATGGCAGAAATACTCCTGCTTCTAGCGGTCAGGCAGGCAGAAGCTGCTCTGCTCAACCCATGTGTACTTGCAACAAGTAAGAGTGGATGCTGGGCTTTGTGTAACCTGGGTCACGTCATCTGGCAAGTAAACAGCTGAGCTGAGCACTCAGGTTTTCTGCAACTCAGTCCTGTGTTTTAATCGCTCTTCATCACTGTTCCTTTCATTACAGGCCAAATCTGTAGCTTAATTACCTGTTGCAGTATTTCTAGCTCAATTTTAATAACTTTATGTTCCCCTGGGAATGTGAATCAATAGCCTTATGGAGGCTTTGAGGCTCTTGCTACAGTAATCTTAAAGCTTAAGTGATAATCCTCACCGCTACAGCTGGATATGTTTTTAATTGTATATTGAGCAATATGCCTGAGTCCTCCACATACATGCTGAGTACTGTATGCAGTATAATGCTGCTTTGCACTGTAAGTCCAGGGCAGCCCTGTACTGACTCCAGGACAGCAATGGTCTGGGCTCTTGTGACAACTTTTATAAACAGCACTTTCAGCTGTCTGCACTGTCTTGTCCTGTCTCACCCTTGGCTTTCTTGCAGCACTGTAGCTTCTCTCCAACTATCTTTTGAAGTACTCCAGCCAGGATGTTTTGTGAAGTTCTGATTCTTTCCCTCCTTGCTGAGGTAATTCACAAGGATAGATATACAAATAAGACCTGATTAAGACTAAAGTAATGCTTGCTATGGCGTGATTTAATTGAAGTCTTTAAAAATAAGAGTCTACTTGAGTTGATTCTACCTATGTGTATTCAATACTGACATCATGCCAGCTTTAAAACGAAAGTGCTGGCTGGAGGAAAGTATCATAGGGCTTGTAGTTTGGATTGTAACATGGAAGGATTCCTGTTCTGGTTGCTGCTTCCAATTTCTGGGTTTGAGGTGTTAGTTGTTTTTTTTCTGGACTGGCTGAGGACTTGGGATGTGGGGAATCTGTATTAGTGCTGGCTTCTGCTGCTGATTCTGTTTTTACTGTGCTTTTATGTGAAATAGCTGAGGAAACATTGTGTCATTTCATTAAGCTCTCCTTATCTCAACCCAAATTTTTTTAGTTTTGTTTGTTTGTTTATTTGTTTTTTTTGGGGGTGTGTGTTTTTGTTTTTTTCATTCCCTCTTGATCTTTGTGCGAGGAGCGTGTTTGTGAGAGCAGTTTACACCAATGAGGCTCTCATGGCTTTACTTTTGAGTTTTTAGAGAAAATAATGTGTAACAGGAGATTTCAGCCGTGCAAATTATTATTTCAACATCACAGAGAGTTAATCTTATTCTAATTAAAATTTATTGGTTTGTATTTTTTTTTTTTAAACCAGAGTAATTTTGCAATTAATAGCCTTGACCTCTGTGTATGTACAGGTTGAGTAAAGAAGGTTAAGCACTAAAACCGGTATAAAGAAATTGAAAAGAAGCATGGATCCTTTAGAAGGAGTAACTCTTGTGCTTGTAGAACTCTCTGGGAAAGTGCTTGTTTTGCAGCCTATATAGCAGAAGGCAGGCTGCAGCTCACAAACTTTAAGAGCTTGTACAGTCACTGGATGTTTCAGCTGCATGAGGGGCTGGCACCGATCCACTTGCTGAAAGGTTTTACAGATGTGAGCTAGGTAGGACTGTTGTTTTAGGCAACCAGTGTGAAGCAGGAAATGACCTGTATGAAGCAGGCAGTTAATGAAGAAAGATGTGAGTGAATTGCACCTCTCCAGTATGGCTAAAAGGATGTCGCTCTGCAAGTTAAACTCCTATTGTTCACATCTGGTGGTTGCGTGTGATACACCTGAGTTCTTGTGGAAGCTCTTTGAAAGTTGTCGTAAGTGTAACTTCAAGGTGGCTAAGAAAGACTGGGTGATGACATAGTGTGATGATGATAAGTCTTTCTGCAGAGATGGAAGTGTGATGCATCTGCGTTTTTGAAGTTCTACTCATAGTGTAAGGCAAAGTGTGATACTACTAGTCTTTGTTTAGACTTGACACAGCTTCTACAGATGATGTTGTTCTATATGCATGTATAAATACTTCAAGATGGAAAAGGGAAGACACAATTTGTATGTGTAGCAATTTATATAAAATGGGTTAATACAGCTTTAAGCAAGTGTAGATCAAATAGTAAATTAATCAATACCACTTTAGATATTTTTATTTGCTATTTTATGCTAACAAGTACCTGGAGGCGATGGAGGCTTTTTTTCCTCGTCTTGTTTTTTTTTCCTTTTCCCTTTTTTCTTTGCACATTTTCAGATAAAACTTGTTCTTAATACTTAGAAGCAATTAGGGCCTATGGTAGTTAATTTTTTTCCCAACTGTATGAAAGAAATAAAAATACACTTGCATCTTTTGTATCTTTTGGGATTCTATCCACAGCAAGGAGCCCCATTTGTCACCACAGTCTCCCATCTTTAAAGTTGAAAGGAAAATACAGCTAATCAAATCTCAGACCCCTGACTTAGAACTGCTGTGTTTGTTTTCCATCAGTATTCATGGTTATGGCATTTCAGTGGCATGGGATTTCTTACTGCAGTTGTCTATTTCCCCAATGTTCAGTAACTGCAGTTCCAGCGAAGGTCAGTGGATGAGCTTTCCCTTATGCTTCCTAAATATGGAAAATGAGTAAGGGAAAGGCTTTATCTCACTGGAATTGGAACTTGCAATAATGTATTGAATTAATTATATGTAATTTTACATCCTTAATTATGGTATTTGTATTTTATTAATTTTCAATGAAACATTCATGGCTGTAGTTTTGTAGATACAGGCAAAGTGATTTGAGAAGCCAGAAATGGGTGTGCTCTTGGGCAATAAGTGTTATGACACCATGGTTGGGATGCAGGTATTGGACTTCCCTATCAGACTAGGTATAATTGGCAGAATCCTTGCCTATTTTAAATTCTTTCTTGCAGTTGTAAACCAGTGCAAGTTCCAACACTGGCCCTTTAAAAAGAGTGTTACTGTGATCAGAAATATAATACTCAAATAAGCACACACAGAAACTTTTTTTTTCTGATTCAAAACTATTCGCCGTGTTCACAGCATTCTAGATCACATACACATTGACTATTTATTCACATGTAGCTTTCTCTCTTTTTTTGCTCAGGAACTTCTGATTCAGTCTGATTTGCTTCTAATATGTCACACCATTTATGCATAACAGTACATCTGAAATTCTTGGAGTGATTGGAAGGTTAAGCTATGGCCCACATAGACAAACATGCTGCTTCTTAAGTCTCGTGGCTGTAAGTCATCTTGTCAGCTATCCGAACTCACTTGCTCTTTTTAGCATATGTTGCCAGAACAAGGGTTGATATTCATGACCAGAAATTGAAGCTGACAGTTTGTGAAGAGGCAGAACACAAACCCAGATAAGCCACTATAGTTTGCTGTATTTGTCAATACTACATTGAAAAGAAATCTTCTGCAGCCTAGTGACGTGGATGGTAAATGACAATTCACTGCATTGTACCCCATAATCTTGATGAACTGACACATTATTGAGAATTTGTATCCTCAGGGCAAGATGCTAAGGAAAACAAAGTTGTTGTATGAAAGTGCTCAAGACAGTCAAGTCTTTTTGTGTGTAATTTGAAGGTGGACTAAAAGTGCTGATGAAAACAAAATGATAAAGTGACTGCTGTGTCTCAGTATTTGCATTGGGTGTGTCTAGAAAGAGTTATATCCAAGAGTGTCTGAAGGTGGGACTAATTACCACTGTTCCTAACAGATTTCATCATGGAAAAGCTAACAATAGGAATTCACAGCCAAATCATTTGAAGTCATTACTGCAATCAGGAGATAACCTATATTAAGAAGCTGCAATGAGTAATGGTACAGTGTTATTGGAACCCAGCAACAGTCCACCTGATCTTCTGGCTCCTCTTTAGCATTGAGACATACTTGGTGTAACGTTGCTTTTGATGACATGTATTAACAGGCTTGGGGTTTTGTTTTATTTTTTTAAAGGCATCAATTTTGTTCATGAATATTTTTTATTTATACTGGTATAGTCAGGAACACCATCAACTATGGAAATATCTGAGTTAATTAATTGGCATATGCTCATTGATGTTTGCCAGCTTGGAAGAAAACAGACTGGTTCATTGAGTGAATCCCTCAATGTCAAGCAGAATGGATTTTCTTGACTTACTGTCACTGACTCAGAGGTCCACAGCAACTTGAAAGTTTTCTACCTGTGCTGAGAAAATATTACTAGACAAGCCTTTTGGAAGAGGCTGACACAGTGTATTTCTCAGGCTAACAGAGGGAGTTTATTTCCTGTGGCTATTAGCTCTGACGGTTAACCTGAGATAGTAGAAAGTTGCTGAAAACTCAAGTGTGTGTTTTGCACGTGATGCTTTGTTAAGAAAAGCAGATCTTTCTCTGTTGTAGAAAATATTTTCTATATAAACTTTATATCTAGGGAAATTGAAAGCCCTTTTTTCCTGTCTTCTCTTTCAGTAAAGGCAGAAGAATCCTGAATAGAGATTTTACGTGTTCTCCCCAGATTAACTCTAAACCATAGGGTCAAACTCTGCCTGCAGCTACTTCTTTCACCTCCTTCTTTGCACAGCCTCCTGCAGAACTTCCAAACATAAAGATCACATTAAAAAAAATCTGCTTTCTTGTGACTGCTCAGGTTGAACCTGTACTTCAGCAGGTATTGGCATGATCCCAAGCGCAGATACAGGCTGGGTGGCAAATGGCTGGAGAGCAGCCCTGAGGAAAAGGATCTGGGGGTCTGTGTTGATGAAAAGCTCAACAGGAGCCAGCAGTGTGCACATACAGCCCAGACAGCAATTGTGTCTTAGGCTGCATCAAGAGCAGCGTGGCCAGCAGGGCAAGGGAGGGGATTCTGCCCCTTTCCTCTGCTCTCGTCAGACCCCATCTGTACTGTGTGCAGCTCTGGAGCCCCAACACAAGAATGACATTGAACTGTTAGAGTGAGTCCAGAGGAGGGCCACGAAGATGATCAGAGGGCTGGAGCACCTCTGCTATGAGGAAAGGCAACAAGAGTTGAGGCTCTTCAGCCTGGAGAAGAGAAGTCTTCAAGGAGACCTTATGGTGGCCTTCCAGTATCTGAAGGGGATGTACAGGAAGGCTGAAGAAGGAATATTTACAAGGTCTTGTAATGACAGGACGAGGGGTAATGGGTGTAAACTGGAAGAAGGGAGATTCAAACTAGATGTTAGGAAAGGGTTCTTTCCAGTGAGGGTGGTGAGACACTGGCACAGGTTGCCCAGGGAGGTTGTGGCTGCTCCCTTCCTGGAGGTGTTCAAGGCCAGGTTGGATGAGGTCTTGAGCAACCTGTTCTAGTGGGAGGTGTCTCTGCCTGTGTCAGGGGCTTGGAACTGTATGATCTTTGAGGTCCCTTCCAACCTAAACCATTCTGTGATTCTATGATCTTTGTCTGATGAGAATACTGAACACCGTCCTTCCCTTCTCAGAAAAACTGTGACCCTGAATCTATTGTGTTAACTCAAAATTCTACAAGAAGAAAACTTTGACAGAAAGCTGACGCTTTTCCTGTAGGAAATACTGGAGCATACAGACCTTGAATTATGTTAGAGCTTTCAGGGACAATAAATATATTAACACTTCTTCATTGTCAATAACAAAAAGTACCTGCTCAGGCACATTGCAGCCTGTGAGCCCTAGAGCGCCTTTCCTGGAGGATTAAGTAAATTGAGCATGGAGAGACTTGTGTTGGTAGCCATTATTTTTTCCCATCGAATGTGTATGGCTGCTTTCTTTTTCCTCTTCATATTTTATTGGGATAAAGGCAAAAAAAAAAAAGTACAAAAATTTGAGGAAACATAAGGTTAGTGAGGAAGCCAACAAGTCCTCTCTATTAAAAAAGAAGAGACTTTGAAAGTCATTATATCATTTTCCACACTGAAAGTCTGCGCATGTTTGGGTTACTTAATGAAATGTCTGAGAACAGTCAGAATGCAACTTTATCGTGAGTTTTCATGATAGAGCATAACATGATGGAAGCAAATTTGCATCTTTTTTGTGTGTTCTTCTCAATGCAGCAATTGCAGAACTTCAGAGTAGCCTGTGCCTTTCTGGAAGAAACCCTAATAGTTTGGGAAATCAGGAATACTTTTCTCAATTATTTAGGTTGTCTCTAATTTTCATTAGCTAAGACTGAATGGGTGTTGGGAGGGAAATTGCCTTACATACTGTAAAACAAAGGAAAAGCTCCTAGTGACTGTAATTTATTGGAATCGAAGTCATAGTTAAGACTCTGGGCTGGGCTGTCTTCAAATGAAGAACAAAAAAAGGCAAAAAAGCATTTTCAACTGTAGCTTGCCATTCAGGTATAAACCAGATTATAGGGGAAGAAAAGTTGGAGTACAATGAAACAGGTCATCACTGCAGACTAGACATATGAATTCTGGTTGGTTTTGTGTGTTTGGTTGTTTTTTATTAATTAAAAAAAATAAAAGGGCTGCTGTTGCAAAGGGAAGTTTTAAATACGGATTTAAAGAAAAACCTCCACTGCAGTAAAGCTGAAGAAACTCTTATGCAAAAAAGAAAAGAAAAATCACCTATCTGGAAATACAGCAAACAGGGAAATGGGCCTGATGCCATCATCAGTTAGAAACACCTTGTTTGATGCAGAACAAGTCTTTGCAAAAAATGTTGTTCAGAAAGCCAAAGGAACAGGCTTGGGAAGTTATGTTCAGCCACATTCTGAGTGGACGTTTTTGTTGGGTTTTTTTTTCCATCCTCCCGCTCTCCTCTGACAGCACAATGGATTTGGGTTTTGGCTGAAAGGTCAAATAGGAATGAAAGAGAAAAAGGAGACAGAGGGATGGGAAGGGAGGTGGACATGGTAAATGAAAAGTGAAGACAATAGGTAAGTATTTAAAAAAAAAAGAAATTATGTGGGCAAAGTAGAGAGGCGCTTTACACATGTGTGCTGTAAATGCAAGGCTGGAATAGTATATGTAAATGTGCTGTAAATGGAAGAGAATAGTTCAGAGAGCAAGTGCCTTGAGTTTTGTACGGAAAGAGTGAGGATGGGGCCAGAGGTCTCACAGGTTGGAGAGGAGAGCCTGCACTCATTTTTGGCCTATACTTTTTAACAATTCTGTGGCTGTATGAGCTTGTAGTCTTGCAAACTGTCTTTGAGGCAACAAATTTTGTTTATACTTCTTCTAAATTCCAGAAGGTCTAATAAGGTGGGGTGTTTGTTTTGGTTTGGTTTTAATTTTGCAGCATCAGAACCAAGAATTTAAAGCCAGAGATCTGTGTAGAAAAGATTTCCTTCAAAGCTACATTATCACCAGTAGCTTCTACCACTTCACCCCATTTCACAAATATGCACAAACTTTTTTTATCCTGGCAATTCTTTACAGGTATACAACTCCTCTTGGCTGGCTTTTCCTATCATTTGTCTCTCATCACCTGACGATGTAGGTTTGCATCTTTGACTGTCTGAGACTTGCAAGAATCGTTGCCAGAATCATGTTGTTCCTTCCTGTTTGGATCTGTTTAAATGGTTTCTTGTAGCTCTTTGGAATATGATTTGTGATGCCTAGCATTTGTCTGTCCTGTAAATACTCTGCAGGCTCATCTGAATGAACAAACAGTCCTTTACTTTCTCCAGTCAGAAGATGGTGGCTGAGTTGAAACCAAATCAAATGCTTCCTCCCAGACAGAGTAAGCATTTGTTCTGAAGCACCCTCTTATTTCTCATCAGGTTGACATACAGGGACCCTGAAGTAATCCAAGAGGTCAGACTGCTTGTTTCTTCTCCTCCCCCTCCCCCCCCACTCTGTTTTTTGTTTTTGTTCTCTTAGTAGTACCATTGGATGTGAATCTAGAAATGAGGTGGAGGAAATGGAGGAATTTCTAACAGGAGAAAACTAATGCAACCTGAACAGAATCTCAGAGATGGTATCTCCCACCCACATACTGTACAATTAGTAGTCTATTTGAGTACCCAGCTATTCTGCAGAGTAATTTCTTCTTCTGGTAGAGATTTGTGAGAAATGTGTATTACTAGTCATGTGATCAAATTAACCTTCAGGATTTTGTGGCTGTGTTTTTTTCCCCCTGAGCTAGTTTCCATCCTTTAAGGCATTAAGAGTGCTTGTGATAAAACATCTAGTCCTTCCCTGTTCTTAACTGAAATTAACTATAAACTTGCATGGATTTTTTTTTCCCATAGTGTCAGCAAACACTAAACATGCAGTAAATTCAAAGAAGTACCTGATATGCAACAAGAGCTTTCAGTAAGCTTAGTTCCCACAGCTCAACTGGGTATCTTCAGAGATGGAATTATGTGAGCAGTAGTGGATAGGTGTGGGATGTAGAAATTATGTGCATGATGATGTGGTATGTTCTCACTGAAAGCGACAGCTGTGTTTTAAGGCTAATGGTTGTTTGATTGTGTTAGTTGCCTTCACAAGAGATGTGGAGGTGAAGGACTACCTTTTGTCTTCAGTGTGAATTAATAACCCTTTGGCATATTCTGATTCCTCTGGAGCCAGCTGTTGCAGTGAATTCTTTTTGATTGTACAGTAATTTTCTGCAATTCAGGTCTCCTTTTTCTGCATGTTCATCAGGTCTTACACCTTATACATTAAAGATAAATAGTTTTAATTTACAGGTGTTCATTCTGTTGGTTTTAAGAATAAAGCTAGGCAACTACAGGATGATAGATGCTGTGCTTAAACTTGTGCACCCTTGCTCTTTTAGTATGTTAAATATTGCATTAATTGACATTCTTTCAGACGTTTTATTTGGTGAGATAAACAATAGGTATTTAGAATTTTGAGAATGAAGGTAAAGCTGCTCCAGTTAATTTTTTAATTAGTGTCAGAAAGAAACCTCCAACACCCTATCTCCCCTCTCACTTTTTACCTTAGGCACATATGTATTTCTTAAAGAGCTGACCGGGCTTGTGGCCTCTGTGTGTATATCTTGCTAGGCAAATCCTGTGTTCCAAGTGCTGGCAGCATGTGCCAAGAGAGGTCATTGTGGATACCTCTTTTGTGGCTATTGCCATGTGGCCTCAAAAGGCTGAGTCACCTGTGCAGGGGTGGGCTGTATCTCTAAAGGTACCACATCAGTCCACAGCATGGACATAGATCTGCTAAGCTCCAAGGAGAGCTCCTGTGTTCACTTTCTTGAACTGCATGAAGCTGGTTGCCAATCCTCTGTGCTCAGAACGGCTACCCCATCTACATCCACCATAAGATCTATGGATAATACGAAGCAAGAAAAGTGCTTGGAGGAGGAAAACTTTGCTTTATATGTGTGCAGCACATGCCTCTTACTGCTCTGTAGGATGAGATGCATCTGTGGTGATCAGTTCCTTCTTGCTTCTTAATGGGAAGGCTGCATATGGGCATGGGGTGGTGCATTTCATTATTAGAATGCATGAAGTGTATTTTTTGTTGTTGCTGTTTGTTTCTGGGTTGGGTTTTTTAATTATTCTTTTGAGCCATGCTGTGGTATTTTAATGTGGGTATTTAGGCTAGTTCAGTTCAATTATTTTGGAAGACTTAAGAACAGAATATCTTTTAAAAGCTATACAGTGTAAATCTGTATTATTTTTGTTTACTGTGTAGTTTTCCATCTGGAAGAGATAGGCACTTTCACTTTAGGGGAGAAACAAAAAAAGGGCAGAGAGGCAGGCAGTTGTTCTGGCTATCATCTTGCTGATAAATGACAGAATGACAGAATGACAGAATTAACCAGGTTGGAGAAGACCTTCGAGATCATTGAGTCCAACCTAGCACCTAACACCTTCTAATTAACTAAACCATGGCACTAAGTGCCTCATCTGCTCTCCTTTTAAACTCCTGGGATGGTGACTCCATCACCTACCTGGGAAGCCTATTCCAATGTCAGTCACTTTTTCCATGAAGAACTTTTTCCTAACATCCAGCTAAACCTACCCTGGTGCAGCTTGAAACTGTGTCCTCTTGTTCTGTTGCTGGCTGCCTGGCCGAAGAGACCAATTCCACCTGGCTACAGCCTCCCTTCAGGTAGTTGTAGACAGCAATCAGGTCACCCCTGAACCTCCTCTTCTCCAGGCTAAAAAATCCCCATTTCCTCAGCCTCTCCTGACAGGGCTGTGCTGCAGGCCCCTCACCAGCTTTGCTGCACATCTCTGGACACATTCAAGCATCTCAACATCTTTCTTCAATGGAGGGGTCCAGAACTGGACACAGCACTCAATGTGTGGCCTGCCCAGTGCTGAGTCCAGGGGCAGAAAGAATTTCCTGAACTGCAGGACTTCCCTGGTCCTGCTGGCCACACTATTCCTGATACAGCCCAGGATGCCATTGGCTCTCTTGGCCACCTGGGCACACTGCTGGCTCATCTTCAGCTGCCAACCAGTACTCCCAGGTCCCTTTCTGCCAGGCTGCTCTCCAGACACTCTGTCCCCAGCCTGTAGTGCTGCTTGGGGTTATTGTGGCAGAAGTGCAGAACCCTGCACTTGGCCTTGTTAAATTTCACCCCCCAAAAAAAAAAAAATTAGCAGTTCATCCCATTGGCCTCTGCCCACCCATCCAGCCTGGCAAGGTGCCTCTGCAGGGCTCTCCTGCCCTCCAACAGATCCACACCTGCTCCTAGCTTGGTGTCATAAAGGAAGGGGCAGTGGTGGTGTGGGCGAGTTTAGCATCTGATTCTGGGTAATTGCAAAAGCGGAGTCGGAATCTTTTGGTGACATGTTCTTGAGAAATCTTTTTCTGGCTCAGCTTCTCTTTTAGTATTTTATAAGCAGCTTTCTAACTACAGATTGCAAATTCAATTTGCAATCTGACGCTGTTTTAAAACTGGAATATGCAGCATGTTACTTCGTTTTGCAAATGAATAGGTTGATAATTAAAAGTTTTAAAATGTAATTAAAAAATCTAAACCGATGGATAATTCAAGAGCAGAAACTGAATAGCATTATTTCCTATTTCTAGTGCAACTTTTGCTGCTTAAGACAACCTTCAAGAGCAAAGGCTTGATTGTGCAGTTGTGCAACTAATCCATTAGAGGGCAATCTAATATTGCTCTGTTTAGAAGGAAGTCCTCGGCGGGGAGACTGCAGTGGATAGACCACAAGTTCAAGTTCGACAAGGTTGCACTCTATTTGAAATTAAGTAGTTTTAATTGCAGAATATATGTTGACTCAGTTGAAGAACATGGAAAATAACTTATATGTTCTTGTTATGATAGTTGAGTAAGTATAATGGATCCACATGTTGTAATAGGACCTCCTTAAAACACGTCTGGTTTAGAGAAGTGGCAAAAAGGTTTGGAAAAGCAAATTTCATCTTCACCTTTTAAAATTTACATATCATCTAATTATGACCACATTGCTTCAGTGAGAATTTGGTAACCTTCTGGGGGAAAAGCTAAGCATGTAAATTCTCTTTAAATGAGTAACTTAAGGCAGAAATGCTATTGAGATCAGAGTGCTGAATATGTTTTTTTAGTAACTTGGGCATTTATTGTCAGTATCCTCTCAGATTTTTTAAAGGGAGTAAATCATAAAACCTCAGAATTATATTTCCTGTATTAACACTTAAAGAAAATTCTATCTCATAAACAAACCATTGTGGGTACAGTATCTCTGCCTGCACTGTGGAAGGAAACAGTTTGTGAACTTCATATGCCTTGATCTTTCTGCAGGCGCCTGATAACTGCTGGAAGCATAAGAAGGTGTGCCAGCAAAAACACTGCTTTGTATTTTCTCTCTTTCTTAAGCATGTGTTAGCAACCATGGCTGAAAAGAGAACACTGACTTGGCACAGCTTTTGGCTTGACATAATCTGGTGCCTTTTCATGCTGAGGTGGGCAAGAAAATTTCAGATTTCATATGAGATTTTTGTTCCTTGACAGATAGGATAATGATTGACTTAACTGAAGTCAGTGGATTGGGAAGGTCCCTCTGTAGGGTTCAAAAGTCCAGATGTGATTTCCAGGCTTCAAAGTCAGTTATGGAGAAGTTTTAGGTTGATGAAGTTTTAAGTTTAGGTGAACATGAATATTTGCAACGTAGCTGTTACAATGGAGCAGGCCATGGAGAAAATATGTCACTCAGAGTGGTGTACCAGTCAATGATAATTGTATAATTTCATATCTGAAAAAAGTATTTTGTATTGTAAATTAAGAAAAGTAGTCAGATTATGCATTATGCTTGAATAAATCATTTTCAGTTTGGAAATTCAGCAAAAATAATCAAGTATGCCTACAATAATAATAATTATTATTATTATCATTAACATGAGACTGCAAATCAGCTTGATTTTTCTCAGAAGGACTGGAATGGAGCTAGGCCATCCATCCAAAACCCATGCTTGAATGATCTAGTCTTTTATTAGTTGTGCACAGATGAGGAACTTTGGCTTTCCTTTCCACCCCCATACCCCACCTCCATTTTTTTCTTCCAGAGCTGCACAGAGTCCTAAAGCTACTCACTCTCTCATCAGTGCTATTTTTACCAGTGGCCTCTGCTTAGTGCTGGTTCCATTATGAAAATGTTTGTGTGTGTTTCTCAGAGGGTCTACACACTCTGGAGAGGAACATGCAGCTGGAGTGTGCTGCCTTGTAAATATGGCTAGATATCACACTTAAAGGTAAAAGGTGCTTTCAAGCCCCCTCCCTCCTCTTTGCAGGACTGCTTTTCTGATGGTTTTCTCAGCTTCCCAATGAACAGCCACGTCTAGGAATGTGTTTTAAACTGCAGATGGACCTGCCATGTCCAACAGTGGTACACCTTTGCTTCCTAGAGGTTNGACTAGACTCAGCCAGCTCTGGAAATTGAATGAACCTTACTACTTACAGCTTAGCAGAATATACAAGCAGATAGTTACAGTATATACATTTATATACAGAAATATACAAGGTGAAAGGTAATACAGAAGCACAACTCCCCTCCCAGAAACCTGAGTCCCCAGGAAGGGCTCCCAACCGCCCCTTCACTTTCCCCCTACCCCTCTCAACCTTAGCTCAGTTTCGAGGAAGAATGTTCAGCCAGGGGGTTAGGAAGCAAAGTGGATTAGTCAAAGAGGCTAGAGAGAGATGCAGCTCATCCAGTTCCCCAGCAGAAGTAGAAGCGAGTGCCTTATCTGTATTTTGATTTTTACACATCTCAGCAAGCCAATGAGTGAGGTAGACATCAGCCTCGTTTTCCTTCTACAGCCTATGACCTAGATCTTCTCACCAAAACATTCTATCTAGGCACAAACTAGCACAATGGGAAGAACCAGTCCTTCACACAGAGCTCTGATTCTCTGTTTTATAAAACATGGATGGAACTAGGAAAAAAAGTATCTTCTTTTGACTGTTCAGGTGGCTGTTCATGAAAGATCAATTAACAGAATTTTGCCTTAGATTTTCATTTACCTACAGACTTTTTGCAGGGTGTTACTAGTTGATTTTTCTGGTGATGCATGGAATCTTATCTTAACAAAATAAACAACATTAAAAATGAAGCAGTTTTTACAGTGGAAAATGTTGTTGCTGGCTAGGTGTCAGGGGTTTGAAGTGTGATTGATGAGCTAGGCTTAAATAACTGGAAGTCAAAAATCTACTTTATAAAACATGTCAGGTTTGGGGGATTTTGGTGTTTCTTTTTAATGAATTCTCATTTTTATGAGTCCAGGTAATGCTGACTTGTGAGCAGTATTTAAGGGCTGCTGGTGACACTGAACTCGGTGGAGCACAGCACTGATCCAGCCGCTGCCTGCCTTGAGTAAAGCTTCAGTACTTTACTCTCTTACAAATAAGAGAAGCAAATGCAGAGCAAGTAACTCAGAAACTGCAGTATGTTATGTTTCACTGTAGTTCTCCAGTTAGTGATTACTCTGTGAGAACAATGATATTGTGAGATATCAGAAAGGAAATACATATTCACTGAATGTCATGTTACCTGTGCCATATAGTCTGAAATAGTTCAAAGTGGGTGGCCTTCTTGGCATGCCATTAGGCCACTTCCTGGGAATGATCTTCTGAAAAAGTGACTTTCCCATCTGATGAGGAACCAGGGGTGGGGAGAGGAAATCTGTGAGTGAATGACTGGCTCAGGCTCCATCTGTACTGATTGTACCGGCATAGATGGTTATCATGTTTAATTGTTTTAGATAGCTGTGGTGGTAATTGTTGCTTACAAGTCTTGGGGGAAAAAAATAAAAATATAAAATCCATATCACAGGAGAGCATTTAAAGTAAGAAAAATGGGTAATGAGACTGTTTTTTTTTCTGTTATTGCCTATTTCTATTACTGCTCTTTTTTCTTTGAAATAACTAGGGGCTGGGGTGGGGAAAGGCTATTACTGTGAAATGCTCTCAAGCTTTCTAAGCTTAGCAAGCTTGATTTTCCACCCCCTCACCTTTTCTGGAGATTGTGGAGTGGGAAAATGTAAGTTTGACAATTGAGTAGTTCCCTGATACACCATTGCTTTACTTAGGAAGGCCCCCTCTGATGCCAAAACTGGAAAAAGCACGGGGAAGGAAGGGAACAGTTGTTAGGGTTCTTGATCTACAATAAAGCAATTTGAGTGTGCAGTGAATAGTGGTAATTAAAAGATCATTTGCTACCTGTGACAGACCCCTGTAGGGACATTGTCACTTCAGCAGGAGTCAGAGGAAACTATACTTCTCTTAACACAAATTTCATAGGTGTCATTTTTCTTTTCTTGATGATTGAAGGTCAGTAAAATGACTTGGGGTAATGTTTTCAGGCTACTAACTGGTTAATGATTAGACCTCTTAGGTAATCTGTTCATGTGAAAACTCAGAATCATAGAATCATATAATGGTTTAGGTTGGAAGGGACCTCAAGGATCATCCAGCTCCAACCCCCTGCCATAGGCATGGATACCTCCCACTAGAACAGGTTGCTCAAGGCCTCCTCCAACCTGGCCTTGAACACCTCCAGGGAGGGAGCATCCACAACCTCCCTGGACAACCTGTTCCAGTGTCTCACCACCCTCACTGGAAAGAACTTCTTCCTAACATCTAGTCTAAATCTCCCTTCTTCCAGTTTAAACCCATTACCCCTTGTCCTGTCATTACAAGACCTTGTAAATAGTCTTTCCCCAGCCTTCCTGTAGGTCCCCATCAGATACTGGAAGGCCACTCTAAGGTCTCCTTCTCTGCTCCAGGTTGAAAAGCCCCAAATCTTATAGCCTGTCCTCATAGCAGAGGATGCTCCTTGCCTCTCTGGTTACATTGGTAACCCTAAACCCTAATCCAAACTGCTGCGTGATCTGAACTTTAAAATGGTTACAACCAAGTCATTGAGGTTTGACACAGACCTACTGCATACTTGTCACCTACAATGGTGAAGAGAGACTACAGTTACCAAATTTTGTTACTCTACATGGTGCCTTCTGCAAAGCAGATTTCAGTTGCCCTGTTGAGGAGTCCAGCTGTTAGAGATGATCTGAAAATTGCACAATTTAAGCACCACAGAATTTAATAATGTTTATGCCATCCAAAGTAAGTTTCAGTATCACTTCCAGTGTAGTTCAAAGACACGGGGGAACAAAGTGCTTTCTGCCTTCTGAGAATGGCTTTGTTGGGGGAAGTGCTACTTAAAAGGGTTTCTCCTTGAAGAACTCAGAGCAGAAATTCTGAGTTGATGACAGCTGTAGGTTGAGGACAGCTCAGTCTGTGCTCTGAACATGCTCATGTCTTTTGCTGCACCTCTTACTGGTGGGAGTTATGTGATATTCTGCATGTCCTCTATGTAAACCTGAGCTACATAGTGCGTGTCTGCTCTGCCTCTGAAGCCTCAGAGCTAGGTAATACATGTTTACCCGTTGCTTCTAAAATGATCTGTATCTTTGCCAAAGGAAAGAAGAAAGCGAATTACATGAATGTATTTTTTCCTTTCTGTCTTGAAAACTACTCAGTTCAGGCTTTTTGTAGGTCTGCATTGGCCCTGTTTTCTTACATATGGGCAAGTGTGGGAATGGAATGAATGCAATTCATCATCGCCTGGCTAGAGTACATCTTTTTACAAAGGTGGTTGGTTGTGGTGATTGTAATACACTGCAAGTAAACAGTAGGCAGAGCAGAGAAATAAATACATAAATATTTCTACGTATCTGACAAGGTAACTAAACGCCAAGATTCTGTAAGAGATTTTTGTCCTTCCCCGTACCCCTGAATGGCTTGAAATCTCTCCAGTGTTTCACTGTTTGAAGCTTTTGTTTGTTGTTTCTGAAAAATCTGCTTCTGTTTCAAGTCTGATGGTTTGGTAAGTTGTAGTGACATAAAGACTTAGCTGAAAGTGACTTTTATTGTTTCTTAAGTCAGTATCATTCAGTCATTAGCTAGTCTTATAAATAATTCATTCATGTTAACATTCATCTATGTACAGCAATATGTTAATCCCTATATCATTTCCATCGGCATATCTAAAGGATGGAAAAAGGCAGATTAAAATGAAGGATTCCAAACATGCACTATAGTCTGCGTTGACACAAGCTATTAACTGTGTTATTAAGAGCAATGTGGCAGTACTGATGGAGGATACCTAATATTACGTTGCCATTTCCAATTAAATTCTAGGTCACCCTATCCTCTGGGTGCTGCAGTGAGAAGTGTACAATATTTAGATAGACCAAGCCAGTGGAGTGCCGAGTGTATGAAAAAGATGGTGATAGTATGTAACCAGTTCTGTCTCAGCAGCGATAGGAAAATTGCTAAGCTTCCAGGCAGTTTGCACTGTGGCTTGTGGTTTAGTTTTCTTCGTTGAATAAATTCATGAGTGGTCAGCATCTTTTTTTTTTTTTTTGCAAGTATACTTTTATTGCCTTTTATGTTCATGTATTTGATATCTTACAGAGCCAAAGAGAATATTTGGGATATGTAGGTCTGTAGAAGTTAGTAATTACCAAAATGTCATTCTTCTCTAATTCCATGGTAACAAATAGAAACTGTACTGAATCTTTTAAGCCTTTGCTTTACCCAGTAGTTACAATTCAGCAATAATTCAATTTAAAAAAATGGGAATTCTGGCAATCTTGCAGTAACAGTTGCTTAAATGGTTCTTGCGTAAAGCCAGTGCTAAAAAGCCAGAACTTTGTAAACAAGTTCAGTGTGCCTTTAAATAAGTGGCTTCTCTCTCAAACATGTAAGGGTTTTTCAGCTGGTTGGGATTTTAAATTTTATTTATGCTATGCCAATTAGATTCCTGCCTCTCTGGCCAGTTGCTTCCTTTTTCTTATTCTGGAGTAGCATCTGTTTTCTCACATTCTCCTAGTTTGGCTCTGAATGCCACTCAGCTGTAATTGATCCCATTTACAGTCTGAAACCTGGAACCCAGATCTGTGGTCACCTGCATTTGCTGTTGTGATTAATGAACATGAACCAGGGATTACACACTTATGGTTGGCATTGGAATGCAGATCATGATTGAAGATACAGAAGGATAGGATGAGTCGACTTTGCTGTCTGTTCTCCAGTTGCATTAGAAACAAATTGAGATTAAACACATACTCTGAGACAAGTTTTGCAGCCTAATGCATCAATTGAGTGTGGTGTTCATCCATTTGTACTGCTAAGAAGAAACAGGGGTTTGTTTGAAATGTTTTTTTAGGAGCCTGATCAGCTATTTTTTCCATTTTACTGCTAAAAAGAAACAGAGGTTTTTTGAAAGGGTTTTTCAGGAGCTTGATCAGCTGTTTTTTTCCATTTTTGCAGGGGACTGTGGAAGGCTGAATGTGAAAGGAGTTCTATTCAGGTGCTAATATATATAATGGAAGGACAAAACCATGGGATATGGGGTATAATCTGATTTCTTTTTAAGAAGGGCTTCACTGGGCTTACTTTTCCACTCGTGATTGATATTAAACATGGATTGATGGAATACTTACAGCAACACTGTTTCAGGGTTGTGTAGGCTTAAGGTCATCTTAGACTAAAGACTACACACATTATGATTTTTACAGCTGAGCTTTGACTGTGTGGCTTTTCTAGCTAAGAATTTAAGCTCATTATTTTGCAGTAAGGTTGTTTGCTTCCTGACACTGTAACCTGATTTACAAGGAATACTATTTGGATTCTGTTCTTTCTTAATGAATATAATGAGGCTGAAAACAAATGAAACACAATTGACAAATGCCATGTATTGATTTTAAGCCTGACCTGATTGACGTAGTAGAATAATAACCAACTTGCCAATAATAGGCTATTTGTCTAGCAAAATAAGTGTTAGATCTTGGCAGCTATTTGAAATTGCTTTAAGGGGTCAATGCTCTAAGTGTGTCTCAAAGCAGATCGCTTTACAAAAATCTATGTATCCGTTTATCGCTCATATGCACATCTGCAAACATATGCAGGAACTGTTAAAATACAGGGAATGAGAGCAAGTGTGGAAAAAAATATGTATCTGTCCTGGAACCAGGGAATACACCAAGTTCTGGCATTGTCCTCTTGGAAATAGTTATTTCACTTTCAAGATGCAGAATTTTGTTGGATACAGTTTTTTCTACTCAACGTTAGTTTCAGATGTGATTTTTCAGTACATTGCATTTCACCAATGTGTGAAATAGTGTTTTCATAGGAAATTAATTTTATTATTGTTTTCTCTGTTTTAAATCAGTATCTATTACTAATTGCATCTAAACTTGAGAGCACATTGAAGAAAAGCAGTCATTTCAGTGATTTTCCAATTGAAACATTTACCAAGTGCAGAGGCTCATACTGCAAATTCTGTCCATGATATTGTCTCTCGCAGTTGATTTTGGATGTTCTGCAGTTGTTTTAGTGATGACGGTCAATCAGAATCCCTGCTGCTGAGAAGGATAATTAATTTGGGATACTCTGAAACATTTAGGGGCAGAGGAGACTACCTAAAGTGCCATGGGCAGAGACTGATGCCCCAGGCTGGACTGAAATGTGTCCTGGTCCATGGGAAGGGTGGGGAATCCCCCAGGGCTGGAGGTCAGAGCCGGTCAGACTCCTTGTTCTCAGGGCCCAGACATGTGAGGTGGACAATACCTGTAGAGAAATACTCTTACCACCTGAATCTCATTCTCTACTGGAGGCTCATGTATGTTGGTTGTATGAAAAGGTCTCTGTGGGAAGTATTCTCTGCACAGTGGTTCTTGTTTTGATTATTTTTGATTTGTCTTAAAGGGTTCTGCTTGTACTTCAAAGAGCAGGAAATTCATTAATTTAACATCAGTCAGTGGAAGTGTTACACTCTCTCTTTTTTAGTTTCACGAATGAATGTGATTGGTTTGTCTTGAGTGGGCCACCCAAGTGAGCAGAGTTACAATTATTTCCTGCTCTGTTTTTATACTGAACGTATTTGCAAACAGCATTACATCATTGCTTTGAGCTTTATCTCCAAAGCTGCTCCTTTTTCCTTATGATGTGGTTTTCCTTAGGTACATTGGTTTTGCACCCTGTTGCCTGCTTGCTGGTGACGCTTTGAAGTGTGGTTTGAATTAATGCTGACATAAATGCAGGAGTTTGGAACTTAAGTAACTTCAGCATACTCATTTTGAAATACATTTAAACTGCTGCCTTGCACTTCACATTTTGTGTAATGTTTAAGCAATCTGTTTCCTTTAAGCTAGCAAACAGGAGGGAAATACGCTGTGGTTTAGATGTGTCACTTCTCACATTAGAAGTAAAACTGAATGGGAGACTGGTGGGGATTAGATCACCAGCTTTTTCTAGACCAGAGGTATCATCCCCTGCGTGCTGGCCAGCTTCCAGCTCAAGCATTTACACTCTGCTCAGCTTCTTATTTCCAGTGGCTCCAGTTATTTGCTCACTTTGCTTTTTAAACTGTTATATAGTGTTACACCCCAGTGCAGCTAAATTTCTCTCTCTCTCTCTTTTTTTTTTCCACTTTCTGAGTGAGTATGAAGTAATTACTATAAGTAAACCTATTTATAGTAGATTTGTTAAGTGGCTGGGGTTCCTTGGTAGTAACGTATTTTGTGTATTCATATTATTTTCTCTTCTAGGATTACCTAGGAGTGTGCATATTTATAGTCATGGCCCATAATATATAATGGTGCATTTTTCTGAATAGACTCTAGTGTTTGAAGAGGTATTAGAAATAACAAAGACTCTTTAGACATCATGTGCTCCTATTGGAGTTTTTCATTAAGCTCTAAAGAATCTATATATGCTCAGTCAACTGAGGACTCTGGTGTCGATTCATTCTTTAAACGACAGGTTGCATTCTTCATTGATTAGAAATTGTACTGTTGCTGCTGCAAGGGAGCAAGTTTGTGTTTGTTTTTGTTGTGTGTTGTGGGGGTTTTTGTGGGTTTTAATTTTTTTTTTTTAATCCTGTATTACTCTTTTTGTTTGTAAGGAGAAAGGTGCTAAGCCAACAGTTTTTAACACGTCAGAGTGCATGACTGTTACTTTATTTTCCAGATAGCAATTTTAGCAAGACTTTGTTAAGCAAAACTGCTTACCTTTGCTTTGTGATCCTCCCTGCCTCGTCCAGACACCTTTCTTGATTGCAAAGTGCTCCTGGACAAGTATCTTGTATTTTGGTGTGCTTTTGCCTCTCTTGAGTTACCACCCTTGCTTTTCATTCTGAGCATCTCTCAGGGCAGTAGCCTTGGTTTGCCTACCTACCAGAGGAAGATGAATAACTGCACTGCAGCAACCACAGTGATGTAACATACATTCCAGAGCTTTCTCTCAGTCTAGAGACTGTTATCTTAGTGTGGCGTCTGAGTTACCTTGCCACCTAAAAGTTAAAACTTTCCTCATTGCAGCCTGGAAGTATCAATTCTGAAGTGGCTTGCAGATGTGCAGCACTGAATAAGTGTCTCAGCCATCCAGAAATCCATGCTTCTAGATGGTCATCTGGTTATAGTATGCTACAGAGTCCCTCTGCCAACTTTGTCAGCTTGGAGTGTCACAAGCTATAAACAAAACTATTTGAGACTATTGCAGTGGTCCTAAAGATTTTGCAACCTGGCTGATATGGAGTTAGGTAACTGTAGTGGAATTGATTTACTCCTGGCAGTTCAGATTAGCCGAATTTACTGCCTTTAAAGACGTAAGTGTATTTTCTTGTTTCATTTCCAAGCTTTTGTGACCCCACCCTGCCTTTTCCGTAAAATTTTCTCGATTTTGTTTACTCGAGATTTGCTTCCAAAGAATAAAAAGATCCAAGTTCTGTTGAAATCTCCTGAATCTGGCAGCAGAGGTTTTAACTGAAAGCCCCCTTCTTCCCCCCACCCCCTGAAATATCAAAGTACTTAGAATGAAGCTCTAAAAACGAGAAAACTGCTAAAGTTATGAAATAACAATTTCTCCCAAAATCTTTCTAGATTACTGGCATCTTGAAATGTTTGGTTTACTATTAAACTAACAATGCTTTAAATTACTCAAGAATAAGCATGATTGATAAAATTTATGTTGTTGATATTATTAGAAGGAATTGTTATTATAGAAAATGACACATACACCAGAGGAGACCCTGGCAAACAAATACGCCTTCAAAGGCACATGTGCATATACATATGTAACATATACGTTACATGTTATGGTGTGTATTTCACAAATGACCTGTGTGATGTGCAGAATGGTTTGCACGTTTTTTGTAACTTCATTTGGTGTTCTTGAATTGTGGAAGTATGTAACTGGGTATGTGGTGATAAACTAGTTGAAGCCATACAGCAAGGCGTCTGTTCCCAGCAGATGGCAGGATATCCTCGTCTATCTCATCCAGCTGCATCTTGGATGCAGCCCAGGCTGCCTTGTGTACATTGGTGGTTTTGATATGTTATCTTATTAATGTGATGTGCTTCCAACATGGACAGGCACTTCTAAGGCTATGGAGTACCTCCTGTATGCAGCTTTTATGAAGACTGATTTGTGAACATTCTGAATCAAACCTTTATGCCAGGTTGAAGTGAGGCATTTGGGAGCAGATGGTGCTCAGATCACTCTGGTGGGCAAAGGGTGCTCTGTGCAGGTGGGGGGGTCGTAGGTATGCCAGACCCATCTTGGCTGTGTCAAGTTGCACAGGATGGTTGTGAGATGGAAGAGATCCTGCTGCTTGAGATGCTGCTGAGACTTTCAAAGAAACTAAGGTCATACCCTGCATGGCTCAGGGTTGTGGCAGGGCTGCAGCCATTGTTGACACTGGACAAGCAACACTTGTTAAAGGAAATAAAATTCCCCTTTTGTGATATAAGCAACTCGTTGAGCTCTAGGTATAAATTCCTCTTCATGCAGGGAGAGAGCACATTATTTTTAGAAAGACCATTGAGTAAAAGGTGGATATTAGTTAGATGTTTTACTGTACTGCGCTGCTAGGATTTTAAGGCAAACAACCCTTCATCTGCTCCAGAGCCAATTATGTTAATGGTATCATAGATCTAAAAGCTGTGGCCAAATGTCAGGCGCAGGCCTCTTGCCTGTGTGTAGATAAAAGGTCACCTTAGGTACACCATATGCATGCCACGGATTAAAGTAGCACACTTTCTGTTGGTTTCGTGCTGTGATCTTTCAGTAAATACTGCTAACACATTTTAATGAATAAAAATGAAGGAGCAGAGAACTGATGCGCGGTTTGAATTCATAGTCCTCGTGTCAACTCAAACCCAAACCAGGATAGTGTAAAGTATAGGGAAAAGTAAGATTTAAGCCTTTCAAAAGAGCACAGTTTAGGAGCTGCAGAGTTTTGGGCTTTGTGAAGCTTGTGTTTTATACGGTAATATTTTAGATGATTGTGCTCATCAGTTCTATGAGTTACGAGTGGTAGAAAAAAGCCCACGACTGTCATGATCCCCTACTATCTACAGCACCATCTCTGTTAACTATATTCCGTGGAGTGCACTTGAAGCGCTCAAATCTGATCTGGAGTCATGTAAAGCAATTTAATAATAGACAAATAGTTCAGTTTATATCTGTCTATCGATATAGATAATGCTTATGTGAATAATTGAAGAGGTTTGAAGGTAGACGGTCGCATTTTGTTAGTATTTTTTAGTAAGATAGTTTTAATTTGGATTGATAAACAGTGCAGGGGCGGGCCTCTGTGCTGTATGTACATGTTATCTCCATCTGAGAGAGGAAGAAATGGCCCACAGCCAGACAGAGAAGCTGAAATCACACTTATTTCTTTTCAGTCCCACCTGCATCTGCAGTAGTGCTATTCAGCAGCACCTATGTCAGCTCGTGTAGAAATTAACCTCACCTTGATCTAGAAATTTTCAATTCATCTTCAGCAGCCACTCTGTTAGCAAAAATCTATGTTTGAAGAGAAAATTGTGAATACTGCCTCTGATGGCCTTTACTTTAATCCTTTGTACTGTTTAATCCCTTGGTGCTCCCCAGTTCTGGTAGTGCTGACTTTGTCCATAGCTTCCTCCAAATATTAAATCTCCAAAAATTAAGCAATGGAAGTTGAATGATAGCTGTGAGTGGAGATAATCTATGCAGCTCTTTTGTTTCCTCTTTATTGAGGTGAACATGTCAACAGCTGTCAGCAATAATGCTTATTCTTCCTATAGCAACGTGATGGATTGATATGTGTATCAAAATATGTTAGAAATTGAAATAAAATATGCCTTTTTTCATAATTTATCAGCATTATGATGGCACAAAAAAGCCAGTCTTATGAATAATACAGAGCATTACAGTGGGCATTATGTACTGTAGGTAATAAATGCAATGTCTCTCCTAGACTACCAGGAGAGTTGTAAAGCAGAATGCATTAGTTCTGCTTTGTGATAATAAATCATTTTAGTTTGTCAGAAGGCTCTGGCTAACTTTTACTCCTGAGGTATGAAAGAATGCCATGCCATACGGCTCTGGATGGTTTCTGAAGTGTTTAGGCTGGTTCTAAATCTCCAGGGTAATGTTTTGAGTGAGTGATATGGTTAGATAACAAGTGGCAATATTTCTCAGGTATTGATGTTGTGATGCCTCCTGTTGTTTTATTGCCTAAAGTGGCTGATTTTGTCCTAATTGGAACTGTAGCTCTTCTCTGATGTTTTGTGTCTCTATTTGCAGTATGGCTCTGTGTCTTTCTGAAAAGCTGTGCAAAAATGCTGAGTGACAAGCTGCTTTGCTGCTTGAGCATCTTTTGGAGGGGGCAAAGAATTCAATTGCACTTCTGTTTGCATTCCACATGCTTAACCACTGGTTCAGTCAGTCATAGTTAAAGCTGCCTTTCTCTCAGCTTCCACGCGTATCAGCCGATCGGTGCTGCAAACAGCCCAGATGATGGCAACACAGAGTAGGCAGAAGCAGACCTGGGCCGACTGTTCAAGATTAGAAAAAAAAACAACAACTCCTTGTGTAAAGTTCACTGAAATATGCAAGTTATCTCAAATTCATTAATTTCAGATTAATTTTCAGAGCCTTCTGTATTGTAGTGTTCTAAGGAAAGATAGTAGGGCCTTTCTAATCCTTGCTTTCTGTTTGCACAATTCATTATTTAGATTTCAAAAGATATATAGTCTCCTCACTTTCTAGCTAAGATTTAACAGCAGAAAGTCTAGTGAAGTGTCATTAATAAGTTTTATCATCTGTCCAAAATAATCTTCAGTGTATGTACAGCATGTTATGAGGTATTATCAGGCAGAAATTAAGCTATGTTTTTCTAAACTGCCTAGTACCATCTGGAATATTACTGCAGCCTCTGTCATTTTGTATGCCTCCTGCTTGAAGGAACCTTTATGAATGACTGTTACTTTTTATTCTATTCACAGTTCTAATGGACTTTAATGTCCCAAGTGATTAGAAGCCCAGTCCCGTGTTTCTGACTGTACCTTGCAGAAATTTGTAGGTACATAAGGGAATCCTGAGAGACCCTGAGTAGCGTTGGCATTGTATAGGAACAGGATGCCTGCTGCTGCAGGTGCTTGTTTCTGCCGTTGGTACTCTGTGACCACAATTGCTTTTCCTTTCTTTTGCATTTGGGGAGAGAGAGGGAAATCTTCCAATTGTATGGTGCTTTGGCAATGGTGGTGCTGGGTTTCTAGAATTGCCTATTCCATTTTACTTCCTCTTTGGATTTGGATGTGTCCTTTCATGGGATGTGATTCTCCATTGCACAGTTTTGCTTCAGAGACATTGGTACTGTGCTAGAAATATTCTAATGAAAGAAATTAGATTATAGGCTGTAAAAAGGAATCAATGGTGATGTCTGCTTCACTCATAGGCTTGCTGAAATGTGTAAAAAGAAGACCACAAAACATAGATAACACAGTTGCAGTGGCTCTCTGACACAGTTCGTGCCTGTACTTTTCTCCCTAACCTGCTTTCTGTGTAACTAATCCCTCTGCTTTCTAACATCCCTGTCCGATCCTCCAAACTCATCTTGCACATAGGGCAAAGTCTGGGATAAGGTAGAGGGTAGAAAGAGGGTGGAAGGGTTGTTGGGAGCCCTTCCTGGGGACTCCAGTTTCTTGGAGGAGTGTTGTGTTTCTGTATTACTTTTTAACTTGTCTATTTCTGTATATAGCTGTATATATTGTGAATATCTGCTTGTATATTGTGCTAAGCTGTAAATAGAAAGCTTAATTCCTTAATTTCTAGCTGGCTGAGCCTAGTCTGGGTGATTTCATAAGAGTGGGGGGGCAGGTAACACCCAAACCGTCATAGGTACCAAGCTCAAAGAATGCTTTACATCTGTTTACTGCCGTCGCATGCTCAGGATATTGCTGGGTGATAGGGGAGAGGGGCAGTAGCTGCAAGAACCTACGTGGTGGTCAGTGGTACTTCACGGGGCCGGGAGGGTTGGTTGGTTCTTTGGCCCTATGTCTGCTCTCACACATGTGCTATTACTACGCAGTTGTCACTGGAGACAAGAAGAAGCTTCTGCATAGACTGCACAGTGCATCAGCTCTCCCTGCTGTCTGTAGAAGTGCAGGAGAAGCAAGGAGCCCCCTGTGTTTACACGGAGACTTTGTGATTCCTTTTGCCTTGCTGTTGGCACCTCAAGTGCTTCTCTGATCAAGGGTGCTTTTCTGTACTTGGTGTAGTCCTCCATGTATGTGACCTGTGCAACTGAGTATACAGGAGTAACTCGGTTCCGTACTCTGCGAAGAACGGCATCTCCCATTTTATTCCTGTGAGTCGGTACAATTAAATGCGCTGCTTTGTGTTCTGCCCCCTGTGCTCCACTGAAGTTTTCCCCAGAAGATTTTGTGGCTCATGAGTCACATCCCTTTAGAGTGATTGCTCTGTTGTTACAGAGCTCTGGATGGTGTAATTAGTCTCATATTTATGGTAGCTGATCTGTAAACCTTCCAGCTTCAAATGATTTAGTAATATTTTACTCCAGGATTGTTCATAGGAAGTTTTGTGTACTTTACAGAAAAACAATATCTTTAAAAAGATTCTTTTCCAAATTGGTGTGATTATTCAATATTGTGACCAGTGGTCTTTCTCTTCTTTAGAAGTTCAATAATAATATTCAATTCCATTAGTGTGTTTAATGAGCAACAGTGTACCTTATTGCACAGAAAAGAAAACAAAATGTGTGTTCTATTTATTTTAAAGCAGTACTGTGCTGTAACTTTGCCATTCACCCTTTTCAGTTCTGTCAATGTGTTCTTATTCATGTATTTTTCTCAACTTACTCCACAGTCACTGCCTGTTCACCACAGTCCTTTATTGCAGCTTTCTTTGGTTTTTTAGGAGACATATGCCTGAACTGAAGTTCTTAGATCTAAGTGTTCAGTATAATTTTCGGAGGAGAGTCTGATGGAATCAGTGTAATGTAGTTTGTCTTGTCTTCAACACTTCAATATGGGGAAATGAAGAATTTTGCAGAACAGGCTTTGTTTGTTAGTTTTTCGTGTGTGGAGCTTCATCTGAAAATAAAGGGAAGCTGATTTACAGAAAAATTGAATGACATTGCAAATCTCACTGATTATATCAGTAGCTGTCAATCATAATTTTTCTCTACTTGGGAAAATCTCTCTAAAGCCTCAAGATTCCTTGAACAGTCCTCTCTTTGATTTAGCCTCAGTCAAAATAAATGCCACTTTTCCTTATTATTGGAAATGGGAGTTGATAGAACAAAAGGTGCATTTGGGTTACTCAAAAGAACTGTTGGGGTCAGGTCTCTGTCTCTTCCATGCAGTCTGTTGTTCTCAGTCCAGCACACAAAAATGCTTGTTGGCAGAGCCAGTATGTCTGATGGCAATACTCAGGTCCTACCTGCACCTGCTAGTTCACTGCATGATCACAGTGTCACTGACCTGGATTTGAAACATTTGTTCCCTTCCTTAGAAGCTTTTCCCACAGTATTTTGCTTGACTGTTTCTGATTTTTCCTTTCAGGATAACTTTTAACGCATTCTGTATAGCTAAAACATTTTGAAATCTTGGGTTGTGGCTGTGGGCTTTTGGTGAAACAGGAATTGATCTTTTGAATCAGACTGGTTCTATCATTACACATCGCAAAATGTTAAAAATGCTTCGTCTCCGTCAGAACGAAGTTGCCTTGTAAACTTCAGGAGAATGTGGCACAGACTGTTTGATCTACTGGCTGAATGTGCTTTCAACAAAAAGTCATGGAGACTGTATTCTTTGATCTCATTTGTCTTCCTAAGGCTCAGGTCTGCACATTTTATGTTTTATGGAGCAATGTAGAGCTGCAAGAAGGAAGCCAGTAATACGAGTTCTAATGCTGAAAAGTGAAGCTGCAGAAGCATTAGCACATGTGAACAGCTGTATCAAAGACAGGCCTGTTCTTACAGTTGGTCTTTAAAGTTGTTACAGAAAATAAAACACATGGAATCTTCAGATCAGAGTTTGAAGAGTGTGTCACTTGGGCACATTAGCATTTTTGTATTATTATTATTAGCTTTTCCCCCCTGACATCTGTATGCCTTTGTAAGACTGTAAATATTCTACTTGTTATGTGTAGTCTTCACAACAAAATGGTCCATGAGAGCTGGAATAAGCACAAATGAAAAACTGGTCTTCATCTCCTTCTAAGACATCAAGTGTATTTGCTGTCACTGATAACATTCTTTTGTTTCAGGAACTGCATTGATGCACTAACCTGCAGAAACTTCCTTGAAAGCAGAAGAAATAACACTTCAAATTTAAGATTATCATAGCATCAGGATAAGTGCTACCTGGTGGAAAGTTGAGGAGGGGTGTTCAAAGTATGACATCCAAATATATGCTAAGCTTGTATGAATATACACTTTGATATAATTGGGAGAAATAACTGAAGTCTTACTCACTAAAGGTTTGTGAGGAAATGAGGAATCAGGCAAAGGAGCTAGATTGGGTAGTGTGAATGGATTTAAGTGAAAATGAGTAAGAAAGAACATCAGGAGCAGATACATAAAGGCAATAAGAAGTAGTGAGAAACAAAAAGGAACTCGGGAGGGTGCAGAGCATGTGTGAGATGCAGGACCTGGGCTCATCTCCATTAAACTGGGGGCTGCTGCACTCCCCTGCTCAGTGCTTTACAAAGGCTGTTGAGACAGGATCACACACACACACAGAGCTGTCTTCACAGGACCCACAGTCTGTGACACATTCTAACTTAGCAACTATGGGCAAAAATAGAAAGGGAGAAAAGAGAAAAAACAACCCTCTTGCCAGTGGCCAGTTCTGTGGAGCAGAGATGGAGGCCCTGAATCAGCATCTTCCCCTCTTGGAAGTGGTACAGAGCAGGAGTCAAGAAGCTTGTGCTGTAACAGTGGATAATTGTGGCTTTTTCAGAGACTGACAGCAATTCAAAAGATGCAGTGTAAACTTCTTGACTATAATTAGAAGCTTTATTTTAGTAGTCCTGGGTACCAGCTCAATGGAGCTGAATTTAGGATCTCCATGTGCCTTTTTTTGACTCTGTGGCCTGATGCAATATCAGAGCTGCATTCCCCTACGATGCAGGACAGTCCAACATCATGCCTCGATACTGATGTCATGTTTGGATTTTTGGATGTGCAATGTTTCCCATCTTCTTCCCTGTGATACTCTTCTGTTAGGATTTCATTTGAGCACTCATGACATTATAGTATCTGCCAGGCCTATATTTGTTGAAGCTGAACTCATAATGGGAGATAATTAGATCTGTAACACACAAAGTCTCTGCTAATAGTGCTTGACATGGACAGAGAGAAGTCCTTCAGTGGATCTATTACTAGTGCCCATGTAATCAGTGTGGATGTTTTTGCTTAGCCTGGTCCAGCACAACCAGTTCTGTTCAAATGGCTCAAATCTGTAAGGCAACCAGAGCCTCAAGTGCCCACTACCTCTGTGCAGAGATGGGGCTATGTTCTTTGTCTTTAAAGATCTTGTGAGGAGAAGCTCTACACACCCAAGTTCCAACTCCAAAGGGCTAAACTACACATGACTTAGATGATTTCTGGAAATGTAACAAGTGAAAAACATGTATAATTTTGAAGGTCATGGTCTCTGATTTATTTTTTTTTACCTATACCTGTTAGCAGTATTTATCTGATTTTTTGTTGATCTGTTGGATTTGCGACTTGCCTGTGTACAAGGTCAGCAGTTTTTATAGTCAAAAATCATTTATGAGCTCTTATTTATTGATATCTTGCATAATTTATATTTTCCATCTCCAGATAATAATGTAATGTAATAGGTAGCCTTGCTTTCCAATGATGTGCTGAATGGGGAAACTGTGCAGAACAGTGGCTTGATATTATGTTAGTAAATGTAATGACTGGATGTGCATCTTCTTTTAGTTGTTGAGCTATTTGTTGTGACCAGCCACTGACCTCTTTAAGAACAATTTCCTTTTCATATATGTACAGTTAGCTGGCATAATACCTTTCCTAGCTAATTATTACCTGAATAAGGGCACAGAGTGCACTGTCAGCGTGTTTGCTGATGACATCAAACTAGATGCTGTGGCTGATACACTGGAGGGTTGAGTGAGTCTTGGACAGGCTGGAGAGTTAGGCAGGAAGAAATTTAATGGAATTCAACAAGGGCAAATGTAGAGTCTTGCATCTGGGAAAGAACAACCCCAGGTATTATAGGTTGGAGACTGACCTGTTAGAAGGCAGCAAAGGTGAAAAGGATTTGGGGGCCCTAGTTGATGGGAGGTTGACCATGAGCCAGCAATGTGCTCTTGTAGCCAGCAGTGCCAATGCCATCTTGGGGTGTATTAGAAGGGCTGTGGCTAGTAGGTTGAGAGAGGTTCTCCTTCCCCTTCTCTCTGCCCTGGTGAAGCCACATCTGGAGTACTGTGTCCAGTTCTAGTCTCCCCAGTTCAAGAGAGACATAGAACTGCTTGATAGAGTCCAGCACAGAGCCACAAAGATGATTAAGGGAATAGAACATCTCTCTATGAGGAGAGACTGTGGGAGCTGGGGCTCTAGCTTGGAGGAGACTGAGGGGTGACCTTATCGATGTTTATAAATGTGAGTGCCAGAAGGATGGAGCCAGGCTCTTCTTGGTGATGCTTGATGACAGGACAAGGGGCATAGGAAGGTTCATTTAAACATGAGGAGGAATTGTTTCACTGTGAGGGTGACAGAACACTGGAACAGGCTGCCCAGGGGGGTTGTGGATTCTCCCTCTCTGGAGATATTCAAAACCCACCTGGACACATTCCTGTATGATCTGGTATAGATGATCCTACTCTGGCAGGGCAGCTGGACTGGATGATCTTTTGAGGTCTCTTCCAGCTCTTGACATTCTGAGATTCTGTGATTCTGCGTAGGCACTGTCAATGCCAGGCAGCTCAATGAATTGCAGCTTGACCTGTTTCACTGGTTACCAAAAGCAAGAATAAGTTTATAGTAATGTTTTACAATTGAAATGGTTCTGAAATTTAACTAAGAACTCTGGGAAAACTCTAATTCAAATAGAAATCTCTTATGCATGCCTTACTATGTGCAGCATTGGCCTTGGAGAAAACACCAACAGATTCCCAGGTTTCATACTGATCATTATGATTTCTTTGAAGGTGGTCCCATATAAAGATCCCCTAGCCAGGTGCCATGTTGAGAACTGTGGGAGGGGAAACAACAGAATAACAAACTCAGAACCTGTGAAGAGTCCACATGAGCATGTATCTTAGTTTCAGAAGATATTTTGCAAACCCTCTCTATTTTCTCAACAAGTGGTCATTAAAAGGATTATCCTGTATATGTTATGTCTTGGGTAATTGGTGAAATTCTTAACATCCCCGTTAGTTTTATTGTCTCGATATTGCCCAAGCTGATGCTGTTTTGAACCATTGTTTCTTGCTAATATTCCGCTGAGAAAGTCTCAAAGAAAAAAGTGTCCATGCAAAAGATTGAGAATAGTGAGAGCTGAGTTATGCAGGTTACCAGACACAGCCTGGTTTTCTTTGTACTAAAAAGGAAAGGTTTGCAAAAGGTAATGCACTGAAGTGCTTTGGTTTATTTGGACTATTTTGTGCCTGCTTTTAATTGTTGCTTTCTGCTCAACAATGAAACAGATAACTCTTGAAAATATCTTTCTTCCCTTCCTATTTGTGATGAAAAAGGAAATTCATAAGGAAACAGCTGTTGTGACATTTCCTGTTCTTGAAACCTTCTGTCAAAGCTCGAGAGAACAGTGCTCACATTTACATTAACACCCCATTCGAAGGAAACTGTGTATTGCACATTCATGTCCTGGTACTTCAGTATCTGTATTTTGGTAGATGAGGCAAACGTTCACAATTCTCTGATTCTATGGCAAGGTCAAACACACAAAATATCTCTGTAGTGCTGCAGCTGGTTGTTACTATGTAACTATGTTACTGACCACACCTCCAGTACTGTGTTCAGTTCTGGGCCCCCCAGTTTAGAAGGGACATTGAAATCCTTGAGCGTGTCCAGAGAAGGGCGACGAGGCTGGTGAGAGGCCTCGAGCACAAGCCCTACGAGGAGAGGCTGAGGGAGCTGGGGTTGTTTAGCCTGGAGAAGAGGAGGCTCAGGGGTGACCTTATTGCTGTCTACAACTACCTGAGGGGTGGTTGTGGCCAGGGGGAGGTTGCTCTCTTCTCTCAGGTGGCCAGCGCCAGAACGAGAGGACACAGCCTCAGGCTGCACCAGGGGAAGTTTAGGCTCGAGGTGAGGAGAAAGTTCTTCACTGAGAGAGTCATTGGCCACTGGAATGGGCTGCCCAGGGAGGTGGTGGAGTCGCCGTCCCTGGAGCTGTTCAAGGCAGGATTGGACGTGGCACTTGGTGTCATGGTCTAGCCTTGAGCTCTGTGGTGAAGGGTTGGACTTGATGATCTGTGAGGTCTCTTCCAACCCTGATGATACTATGATACTATGATGATATTCTTTGTGATAGCTGTTTCTTTCTTCATGGCCATTGCAGCATCTGACTAGGTACTGCACGCTGAAATACATCCAATTTGTTGAGGTGTTTGTAATGTGTCCCCTTACTGGTGTTTGTTTTTTTTTTGTCTGGCTTGTGTTCATTTTCACAGAGTTAAGTGTATGGTCACAACTTGTGACAAGGTGTAAGGACTACCACTTTTTCCTCTCTGGTCTACAACCAGCTGATTATATCTGGGTTTTGTATCCACATGGTTCTTCACTGTGCCTGCCCGACCAGGATTTGGTGGGTGGAATGGGGAAAACTCTCCACCAAAACGACTAACCAAATTATGCCCCTTTGCCCCTCAAGATCCAAAAGGCAATCATGTTCACACTGAGAGGTAGAAGATAGAATGCTGAATGTGGATTTACAGTGGCTTAATTGAAGTAGTTTATTTAAACAGGTAAAAAATTTGTATGTAGATGAAGCCTTCCTAAAATGGAACATTTCACTTCCTATTTGGAGGAGTTTGTCTTTGTCTGCTCCTATTTAATTTGAAAACCGGTCCCTAGGTGCAGTGAGAAATCGTGACATGATCGTGTGCCTTCATCTTGCATTTTCAGTTTCATGGGTGCTGACGTTAAGCGTATAATACTGACGCGTTTCCCCTTTACGTGCTGGTGGTTGGTTAGATAGACTTTTTCACTTGTGCACTGCGCACATTTTTGCATCAAGAAATTCTTAACGAACTTAAGGGAGGTTGCTCATGTTCTAATGAAAAGTAGGATCTCTCTGAAACTTACTGGCCACTGTGAAAGACAGTGCAGGTTCAGTTATTTTTTTTCACAGGTAGCCAAGAGAGCCAGTGGCATCCTGGCCTGTATCGGGAGCAGTATGGCCAGTAGGACGAGGGAGGTTATTCCTCCCCTGTACTCAACACTGGTCAGGCCACACCTTGAGTACTGTGTCCAGTTCTGGACTCCTCAATTCAAGAGAGATGTTGAGGTGCTGGAACGTGTCCAGAGGAGGGTGACAAAGATGGTGAAAGGCCTGGAACACAAGGCCTATGAGGAGAGGCTGAGGGAGCTGGGGTTGTTTAGCCTGGAGAAGAGGAGGCTCAGGGGTTGCTGTCTACAACTACCTGAAGGGAGGTTGTAGCCAGGTGGGGGTTGGTCTCTTCTCCCAGGCAACCAGCAACAGGACAAGGGGAAACAGTCTCAAGTTGTGCTGGGGGAAGTATAGGCTGGATGTTAGGAGGAAGTTCTGCACAGAGAGAGTGATTGGCATTGGAATGGGCTGCCTAAGGAGGTGGTGGAGTCACCATCCCTGGGGGTGTTCAAGAAAAGACTGGATGAGGCACTTAGTGCCATGGTCTAGATGACTGGATAGGGCTGGGTGATAGGTTGGCCTGGATGATCTTGGAGGTCTCTTCCAACCTGGTTGATTCTATGATTCTGTGATTCTACTCTGTCCTTTCACAGTTGTTGAGGGTTTTCTTCTGTGCTTACAGGGCTTCCTTATTAGTATTAAAACTGTCTCAATAGTAAAACCACTGTTGTGTACATATACTCTATGTTAGCCTGGTTTTATCTGAAGTATGAACGACATCCAAATCTTGCTCTTACTTTATTGAAATGTTTTAAAACTCCACTGTCAGTTGAGACACACCTTTCAGTTAAATTGGCGTAACACTGCACACAGAACAATGTTAATATCCTCTTACAATTTCTTCATGAAACATTAAAGCAATCAAGATGGTAAGTGTGAAAAGAATGCAGAAGAAAAGTGTAATTATCCTCTCCTGTGATTTTTTTCACAAAGTAAATCTGACCTTGTGGACGACCTATGTCTTTACTCTGCAAATTCCGTCTAATCATCTAGAACAAAGGCAGCCAGGGAGTATTGGGTGTGTGAAGCAAATTGTCTCAGTATCATAGCAGTCTTTTGAAGACCATGAGCTCGTTTGACATTGTTTTGTGTGTCACTTCACTTGTGTACACTGTCTACATCTCTGCAGTTACGTTACTGTTAAAACTGAGATTTAGAAGTTACTCCTGTACACGGAAATGTTGTCCATCCTTTTTTTGGAATGCAGCCGTGGATTACTGTAAGTTAAGATCACTGGCTTAATACAAAATTTGCTTTCTTTTAAGACAGGGATTAGTTTTTTGAGGGTTTGACTTTGTATATCTCTTTGCAGTGGTGTGCAGGTGGGATTTTCAAATATTATAAAGCCATGGTGTGTTGCAGAGAATGATCAAAATTACTCTGTAATTATTCTTCCATATTTTACAGGCAATGAGTTACCTGCATTACACCTGTTAGAACACTTAGAAGAAAACCTTAATTTATAAGAGGTTGTTTTCTTTATCATTAATGTTCTTTGCCACTCTTTACTATCTTTAATGTTCTTTATTAAGATAGCAGACAACTGATTTTGTCAGAGTTCTCCTTACTATCTCCTTGAGTGAAAGCTTTCAGACTCCATTGAGTAAAGCAATTGAAGCTTCACTTGAGTCCAGCTTTTGCTAATACCCTGCCAAATAACCAAGTCAATCTAGAGATTGCTTGGTAAGTCAGATTGTAGTATTGAGAATGTATGGGACAGAATGGTCATCTTTTATTGACTGTAACTATAACAGCACAAGCAGACTATAACAGATCAAAATCATGAATCTTTACTAGATCTAGGTTATCTTCAGAGGCTCTTATATATACTATGATGCTGGATGAGGCCAAGTCATATTCAAAGCTTAAGAAAGGATTAAAGAAAGTGAAGACATCATTCCACTGCAGATGGACACTTAAGGGCATATGTGAGTTTGACAGAGAACTCATCTGATTTTAGCTACATGGAACTGTTTGTCTGCTGACTTATGTTCTCATTTTGAAGCTGCATTTAACTCCTTATGAAGATAATGCCACTTGATACTGACCTTGGAATCTGATTTTGAAATACAATGGGACCCATTTCTAATTCAAATCTAAAATTTACCTATCTGGTGAAGGAGGTGGTGGGACAGGACTGCATAGGGTCACTTTGAGTGGTTGTGTTTGAAATGTTAACCTATCAGTTCTCCAGCAGCCAGCTCATGAAATTATATGACAAAACCACTTAAACGCTAAAAGAGAATGAACTTCACTTGTATTTTTTTTAACTTTTGTAGGGGAGGAGGTCAGAGGTTTTTCACTATGACCTTGATTTCAGAATACAAAGTGTCTGCTTTGAGGTCTGCTCATAATAAGTATGTTGAAGGCAAGACCTAGCTGAGCTGCATCTATGAACAGCATTACTTTCTGTACTGTAATCTCTCCAGTGAAAGTCAGTATGACTTCAAATCTGAAAACAGTGCCCTGAAACAATACTGATAAGACTAATACAGACGCAAAGGCAGGTTGTCTGGATGAAATCTTTCCCAGTTTTACACACTGATTTAAGACATTTTTCATGAGGGAAAAGAAAATAAACCTCAAATGTGTGTCATAAAAGCTCTAGAGAATTACCCCTAAAAATCACCTTTTAAATTATGTTTCATCATATTTCACTGAAGGTAGCAATCAGCTAGAGGCTTATTGATTTATTGTCCAATTTCAGAAAAGTCAGAAAATTGTGGGATATTGTGGCAGCTGTCATAAATGCATGAAGTCCTTTCCCTCAGATCCTTGTTCTTCAGTACACGTCAATATTCCACTTTGAAACTACCTTGATGGGGAAAAGCCCTCTCCCTGCTTCCCTGTAAAGAAGAATACTCCTTTGACAGGTGCGCTGCTGCTCTTCACATGTGACTGGCACAAGGTCAGTCTTTAGAGCTCTTTGTTCAAAGTAGGTTTTTATCCATCACACAACAGATAAACACCTTAATGTTTTTCTGTCAGCATATTATCTGAATGCAGGGATTTAACAGGTATTTTCAGCTGTAAAAAATATAAATGGTGCAATACACGAAACATTTAATAATCAACTTTCATGTAAATGTTATGGAATAATTCTTTCTAGAAGCTCCTTCCAAGCCTGATACTCATAAAATGAAAGCCTTTTGTTTTAAGTGTGCAGTGAATAGAGAAATGCTGCAAGCTTCATTTAATTTCTTTGCTGACTTTATACTAACTCATTGTGGAAGGATTTTTTTTTTGTGTATTTTCTTTGATCCTGCAGTCAAGTCAATTCATTAATTCTTAATACAGACCAAACCCACAAGTCACTTTATCTTCCAGCTAGATTTAACAAGTTACCACTGTGCTTTCTGGTATGCTTTTCTGCCTAGACAGTGACCCTCTCCAGCTAGCAGAGAATACTGAATGAGTGCTAATTTCAAGATGCACATACAAATGTGCCTTCTATTATCTTGCTTGTTTTCATTGGCTTGTGAGGGGTAAAAAGAAAGAAATTAAGCAGATAACAATGATGACACATATCCAGCAGTCATAGGAACAGCCACAGATAAATGGTACTGTTCTTACTTTTGTGAGAAACTAGTATATGAAAGACCACAGTAGGCCTCAAGAGTTTATTTGATTCTCTGTTCCAGGGTAGGATGAGACACACCACCATCCTTGATAGGTATTAACCAGTCTGTAAAATCTCCTGTGATGAGATTTTCCCAATCTCACTGGACTAAAAAGCATTGAAAAAGGTGGTTGCTTTAGTTACGGCTCTGTGAGTTTTGACTTTTTTCCCTCAGTTTTTTCTCACAGATTGCAGATGAAGATGACTTCACCTCATTCTGAGATCAGTGAACACAGGAAACCATTCATGGCCACTCGTCTGTGTGGTGGGTTTTGAAAAATTTACCCCTCCAGTAAAATTTACCAGACTAGCCCAAGGCAGCTTGAAAGTAAGATAAAGCTACATTTTACAGCAAACTAAATTTACAAGCATATATACAACATATATTTACATGTATTCACAATTATTTGAAATATAGAAATAATACAGAAATCCAGTCTTTCCCCCTGGACAAAGAACACCCAAAGAAGGGCCAATGCCACCTTCTTCTCTCCTCCCATATAGAAAACCAGCAAGGCCTCACATGTTAGCAGGAAACAGTTAGTACAGGATGTAGAGGAGTCAGAGAGGTGAAGGAACAGTGACAGAGCCAGAGTCAAAGCACCAAGAGAGCAAAGCTGTTTATATATTGCCCTTTTATCCCTCTTAGCAAACCCATGAATGATAAGACTTTATCATTATTATTCTTTTACAGCCAACGCTCTAATTTACTTACATTCTGCACTGGACTTTCAGGAAAGTCCTGATTTCTCTTATTGGAATTTTCCAGTAAGCCTTAAACTGCTACATGTAACAAATATAACAATTTCCCATACTGAGAGGCTATTATTGTCTCTCTTCTTTTTATGGAAAAGAAACCCAACTTAGTAGTGTTGCTGTCAAGCCACCTATTCCCGGTATACCTGTGTACGTGAGCATTTGGCCAGTTGATCAAGGTAGGTCTGACTTTTTCAAGTTGTTCTTAAAATTGCATAACATTTTGTCAACTTGATAACAGCTATCATCCAAGCCATTAATGAAAATGGCAGATTTTCCAGGACCTGAGACAAATCTTTTCACACCTCCTTCATGCCTTTTCTCAGCTTGATGGAGAACAACTGATAACTGTCCTTTAAACTGCTTGCAATTCAATCGTTGCTGTACTTCCCTCTTCAGCTTCTGAGAATGTCACTTGTGACAGCAGCAACGCCCTCAGTGAAGTCAGGTTGTATCACATCTACTGCCTTATCCACTAGGCCAGTTGGGCTGTTGGAGAAGGAAATGAGATTGGCCTGACTGATTTCTTTTTGGAAAATCACGTTTTCCGTTCCTTATGATGTTATGATCCTTAAGGTCTTTAAAAACTGATTGCTTCATAATTTGTTTCAGTATCTTTGCAGTCACCGAAAGTAGAGAGAACTTTTCTCTCTCTTTTCTGATCCAGTCCGATTTTTACCATTTGTGAGAACAAATGTCTGCCATCTCACAGTTCTTCACTCTCCATAAGTTCAGTTGGTTCATGGTATACTCTACAGTGGCCACTGCCATGCCTGGCCAACTTGGGAAGGCCTAACATATATTCTTTGACTTCTCTTTTGCTTTTCCATGTCAGTACAAAATCTGTTTTACTTCTTGTCTTCTGTGCCAGTGACCTTCCTGTTGTGAGGGGTGCAGATGTGTCTTTTTTAAGAAGATTGCATTGTGATCTCTTAGAACTGTTACATTGAAGATGCTTTACACATATACACTGTGAATTGCTACTGAGATAGAAGCGAAACAGACTATAAATCAAGCCTTCAAACAAGTTTTAAGTTCTCTTGAGCTTTAAGTTCCTTTTGCATGGCTTCATAAGCCAAATTGAGGCATTCTTGTTTTGAAATGTGTTTGCGCTAGGCTCCCTGCAAAGTCCCTAGGGCAGCAGCCATCTCTTTAGAGCACTGTGGTTGAGGTAAACACCAAATATTCTCTAGAAATGCAGGTCTGTCTCCACATGCTAGCTGTGAATTCTAGATGTTGCTTATTTAGGCACCCAAATCATAAAGGCTAGACTGCAAAAATGAAGGTATTTAGGACAGACATTTATTGATGCTTCTCTGCCAAGAGATGCAGAGTTGCATCTGTGATGCCTGTTTGTTTATATATGTGTCAAAGAACTTCAGAGCTCTCTCTGTTAGGTTTCTGTGAGCTCCACTGTGACAGTGCTAGTGAAGCAAGTAGTGCTATGGCCTCAGCCCTGTCCTGTGTTTGAGTATACCATTTATTTGTTGACTACTACTTCACTGCTATATAGTATATACCATCTCGTATTCTTACAGACCATCTCACTCACGAAATAGGCCTTGTTCCAAGGAAGCATGGTGAGTGAAGCCACTGTTTCGGGGATGAAAAGAGTACAGTTGTTTGGATGTGAGCCGAGCGCCATACAATAAAGACAAATGGATCTGGTTGGGGTTTGTTTTGTTTTGAGATGTGTTTGTTGGGGCTTTTTTGTGATTTTGTTTTGGGGTGTTTTTTTTTTGTTTCAGTGTGTTTCAGATACTGTCAGATTGAGTTTTAGATCCACCTCCTTTTCACACACTTTTGTAAGTGCTGCCCTTTGTCACAATGTTGTGCAACTGAGTAATTACCTTTGTGATATAAATTACATTCTCATGAGACGGTCTGGCTGGTCTGCTGTGTGGAATAACCTCTGTGTAAAACTTTGACCATGCTAATACCATATAGTCATTTACTAATTCCTATATATATACTGTAATTGGAAAGCAGTATAAAGAAGGAAAAAAACATTAAGGATTATTAGTACGTTGTTTTTTTTCCACAGAAAATCAGTTTAAAAGTTATTGTTAAATGACAAGAAAGAAAATTGGGCAAAAAAAGTAATATTGGCAATATTTAATGTGGTACAAAAGATTGGCAGTCAGTGAAACCTCTTTGTAACTTACTCTTTTTAAAGGTATGTATTCAATCTTTATCAGACCTTCCAGCCTTGCAGGGAAGCATTGGGCTGGAAGGCAGTGTTGCTCCATTTGAAACAGCTATCTGAAGAGTGTAAGTACATTATAACTGCATTGATAGTTCCATTATCACAGTGTGACTCTATCAGACTCGGTGAGGTTGCTAAGTAATCAGTCGATTGCTGGTCCCTCTGAAGAAGTAGAGTTCTGAAAAAATAAAAAGAACTCTATATGGAAAACTATTGCTTTTGGTGTTTATTTCCAGTGGTGGAACTTATTTTACTAAAATACTGGCATATTTTATTCAGAGATGGAACAACATGGCAAATCCACTCTTGCAGTATTGATGTTTTAATGCGAATCTCTGCCATACTGAACAGCAGTAATGTACAAGGTCGCTTAGGGATGCAAAAGAAAAATGGAGAAGAAGAAAATAGAGATGCAAATCTGATAGATATGAGAGAATGATATCTATCACATTTGAAACAGGTCATTTGGAGCAATAAACTGCTAGTTTCAAAACTGATACCCTTGCAGATATAATGATGGTTCATGAAACAGCCACCACATCAAGAGGAGTCAGATTGCCTATTACAGCAATAGCTGGATTGCCTTTACATTTGCCTGTTGCAAGGTGTCATTGAAAACATTAGTTGAATTGTTGGGCAATCTGAACATTGATTCAATGAGAAAAATCCAGTCTGGGGCTGTTTTATTTCCTCTGAAGTATTTCTGGTGTTGATAATGTCAGATGTTTACTGTTTGGGAACTTGGCTTTCAAGTCTATCCAGTAAATCTTGACTTCAGAAGTTCTTAATAGAAAACTTAAAGTATTCTTTCATGAAGAACTTGATCACTGAATTTTAAGGCAACAAAAAACCTGTTATATCTATTGGGCATGTTCTTATGTTCTTCCTGCCTTGATACCATCTACAGAGTTATGATGTAAACTGAAAAAGCCAGCCAAGAGTGAGGAAAATGGATCAGCAAATAAAAGAATTGTCTTAGAGGAATACTATTTAGAATATTGACTGTTCTGGCTAATAGAACATCTTTAATGTTAACTTTTTTGTTTAGTTATACTGTTCTGGGAGATCCTGTGCTACCCTTCCTAGCAGATAGTCCTTACGGGATAAGAGGACACAGCAGATGAATATTTCTGTGGCCTTAATCTAATGTATTTTGTGCCAGCTCATTCCATGATCTGTCCAAACTACAAAAAGATCTATTCATATTACAGGTTTAAATTGAATGCTTACCAAGTGAGAATGATCATTGCAGTTTCTCTCTACATTGAGTAGATAGCAACTGTTTCAGAAGATGCATCAGAGCAGTTATCTCCTACATATTGACTTTGTTAGGGGGAGACCTAGGAGGCATATCCTCTAAAAGCAAAACTGATGAGGCATGTACCCTCTCCCTTAGAGCAGTGAGTGCTTGATGTCATTTGGGTCAAAGTATAAAGGAGGCTGTATTTGCCATTTCAGAAATTATGATTATTCTTAGAATGGTTTGTGGGAACAGCTTCCTTGGGTGTGGATCTGGTTTTGCTGTGTTTTAATATGAGTGTGGACTTTTGAAGCAGAGTTGTAATTCATATTTGAGATTCAGACCTCTGGTATTTCCACAACTGGTAGTGAGAATGCAATTTTGAGCCCTCTTGGAACATCTTTATCAAGAGAGAGAGAGGTGTATGAACAGCTTTGCCTTCCCTTCTCTGGCTACACGTAACCTTAATACTCTGCTCCTGTATCCTTGTGAGGAAAAAGTGACATGCAAAAAAGTGAGATGCATCAGTGGCACAAGGATATGTGGAGAGTGTGATGTATCACCATGTACTTGCTTTGTGCAGTTTCTAGAGAATCCAAGGTAATTCCAAGTCTTGAGCTGCTTTCCATAGTTCAAGCATAGGGTTGTGAAGAGCATGAGTGTGTGTTGTAGATGCGCTTTTTGGAACACTTGACATTTGTATCTGGGCATTTATTAATTCAGGCTGTGGATCCAGTGGCTTATGCTGGAACCTGCTTGGATACCTTGCACGTGATCTGTCCAAGTGTGCCTGCAAGGACATTTAGGGGCCTCATACTCTTAGACAAACACCAAATGAATCACAATTCCAAATTAAAAGTGAAGGTAATATACATTTTACTACTTTTTTTCAGTAGTTAAAAAAAAACACCAATATGCAGTATTAAAAGTGGTAGCTTTTGTTTACACATGTAGTCTAAGTTAATAATGTGTATCTATTTTTAATACAGCCTCAGAGTGCTGCTTATTGCTTTAAAAAGAAAGGGGGAAAAAAACAAACTAATAATTACTGCTTGAATTCATAAAGATAAATACAAACAAACAAACAAACACCTCAACCAAAAAAACCCTACAGATTTCAGGGAAGGTGAGTGTAAGGAGCAACCTTTAAATCCATGTAAGATTTGAGGAGAACTATGCACATCAGACAACATTGTTATTATTACTATATAAAGTATGGCAGAGATCCTGATCCGTGTTTCTTATATTAGAACAGTTCACTGCCATGCAGTTCAGATCACTTGGTTGTTGTATATAAAGTGCTTGTAAAATAAGGAAAAGTTCAGATCATTTGCCTCCTCTACAGTTTATTTCGTCTTTGGTTAGTTGTGCGTGTCTGAGAAGAGGGGTTTTGGGTGGATGGTGTCACTTTAAAATTCATGAATAAATAATTATGGATTGATATTTTAGCAGTAATCCTTCTCTGTAAATTTCAATATAGTACATGGAAAATCCATAGTCAAGTGTGTTACTTTTAAGTCCTTTAAAATAGCTTAAAGATTTGTTGGGTTTGGGGTTTTTTGTTATGTTTGTTTGTTTGGTTGTTTTTTTGTAGCAAGTGCTTTAAGTTCTAATAGTTTTACAGCCATACAGTAAAAAAATCAAATAAAGTGTACTGCAACTTTCTGTTCATGTCTGGCAGCTGTCTTACCACGTTTTCACATCAAATGTGCCTCAAATACAGAAAAGACACTTTTCCTTGTTATTGCTTGTGGTAAAAGTAGCCTCAGTTTCTGCTCTTCTAGACTCCATTAATTTGAATGCAAATATGTTTATTATTTTCAGAGTGTAATTTTGGACTGTCTGTCCTTTTTCTTTCATCTTTATTTTATCACAGTGGGAGAATTCCCTGCTTAACAACTCACAGAAATCACTTTTTCTACTTCCATGGTTGTAACAGTGAAATAAGTAAATGACATTTACATTTCTCATTTCCTGCTTTATAAAGTTTTTTTTCTACTCCATAGCCTTCTGCCCTTTGGGTTGAGCTAAAGACATTTCAAGAATCTGTCCTGAAAGATATATTTGCAAGACTCTTTCAAAGGAACATAGAGGCTTCAGTGCTGTGTCTGAAAAACAGTGAAAGTCACAATTTATTAACAGTTTCTATAATCATATTGAAAAATCTATTATACACAATCGTAGAACTGTAGAATGCACTAGAACTCCTTTAAATGCACTTCTCATTGCAATGTGGAATGCTATAAAAATACCAATTCATATTCATCTGTGGCACAAAAGTATTTATGGGTGCATTGCCAGTGATGGGCAAATGTTCTGAGGAACTGTGCATGAATTAAAACTAAGACAGATAAAAAGAATAACAAGCGAGTTGGAGAGGATAGGCCAGGGGAATTCTAGTTTTTCTTGTCTCAAAGTACAAAAGCAAAGGAACTTCAGAAGGCAGGAGATTCAAGTTGAAGAGAGGAAATATTTTTTTCAGTGTTATGAAGGGGTAATAAATTAATGTCAGATTATATTTTTCCAAATTTAATATTGTTTATTAATTTTGATATTCAGGAGTCTTGCCCCCCCCGCCCCGACCACTAATTTTAATAATAATTGTTTCTTTGCATAGTCCTGGTAACATTATACAAAGGAATAACTAGACCTAGAAATAACTAGCAAAAATGTATAACTAACTCAACTGGAAGAGAAGGGTCTTGCAGTCAATATACCACTTGCAGTCAATATACTGCTTGTCCACGAGGTGGACTCAGGGAGCTCCTTTCTCCTTATGGAAGAAGGCAATGGTGAATTACAAGAGTTCTGCACTTTGGCCACAACAACCCCAAGCAGCGCAACAGGCTGGGGACCGAGCGGCTGGAGAGAAGCCCAGGTGGCCAAGAGAGCCAATGGCATCCNTGTTAGGAGGACGTTCTTGCCAGAGAGAGTGATTGGCATTGGAATGGGCTGCCCAGGGAGGTGGCGGAGTCACCGTCCCTGGGGGTGTTCAAGAAAAGACTGGATGAGGCACTTAGTGCCATGGTCTAGTTGACTGGATGGGGCTGAGTGATAGGTTGGACTGGATGATCTTGGAGGTCTCTTCCAACCTGATTCTATGATTCTACTATCAAGTCTATATCTCCCCTTGCATTTAAAGCCTTTACCTGGTAAACTCGAGACAGTGTAATTTCCAGGCAAACAAACTCAGAACATCAGAGTTTGTTACTTTGTGGCAGAGTTAGCTTATAGCTTATATATCGTGGCAGCAGGCAGCAGCAGCAGGCAAGCAAGCGTAAATACAACAGCAGAGCACATTGCCGTACCTGCTCAACTCTTTTTATCAATACAGCCCAAGACTAATGAACCTTTGGACACAGAATAGCCAATCAGAATGGCAGTTATCCAAGCTTGACCATATTAGGTGATGCCATGGGCTTGCTTTACCCAAACTTGGGAAAAGCATAGGCCTTGCACAAGGCAGACACAAGCTAAACTTGTGTATCTTGTTTACCACAGGATGTAAAGAAGTCTGGGCAAGTCAGTGTCCTTAGGCTCAGTGGCTCCAGATTCTTTATCCTCTTTCCTGTGGTTGCTTCTCCTCACAGCAGAAGGAGAGAGAGCAGAAAAACATGTCTGGGCAAGCCAGGACATGTATAAGCCTATTGTGGCCTGCTTAGGCCTACCGTGACATTCAGTCATGCATTTTAGCACTGGAAGTTGTTTCTTAGGAAACTAAGAATACTAAGAATGTAACAAAATGCTATCCTTTATTTGTTATTTACGTTGCTATCCAAAATATCCCCATTTGCTACCCATTATAACAATATACACTTGTGGAAGGCATATTTAAACTATGTGCTATGTTTTTTACTCTAGCTTTTAACATGCATTAAGACCAGATGTGGCAGTGACTTATGAGCCATCCTCTGATGCTCTTATAAGGCCTCTTTAAAACATGTAGTGCTGTCCCCTAGAAAAGGCAGGGAGAAAATTTAGGAGAAGGATGATACTGCTTCACCTGACAGCCCTTACTTCATGTGGGGGAATGGGCAACCACAAACCTGCATTAGACAATGAGAGTGTTACACCAAATCCGTTTAGAAATTAGCTTTTGCTAATAATATCAACAAAAATTACTAGAATAGATTACTGTCTTGTAATATGTATATAGGCTGAGAAACTCATTTGATAAATAATATCAGCTGTACATGATTTAGAGTTAAGTATGCCCATCTACCTGCTTAACTATACACTTTTCTGGTTCTCAAAACTGTTATATTTTGCAACTATTTATAGGAAATTTAAGGAACTGTTTGTCATGTCATCTTATATATACACTTAAGAAAAAAAAATACATTAACATAAAATATACCAATTTTAGACTATTTATCTAATTCAACATGGGTAGAAATTTCCTTTTTTAAAGAAACAACTTAGTAATTTAAGCCATGGAAGGGCAGAGGCAGAGTCTTAAATTTAGTGGGAGTTCCATTACTTAAAAAAATACTCCCTTGCTGCTTCTGCAGCAAAAGAACAACCTAGTCCTATTTTTAGATCTATTTTAGTAAAGATAGAAATTCTACTGTCTATGTAACCTTTCAGTGGATTGCTGCTATGAAGGTATTTAGTAAAACATGTAAAACGCATGTGAAAAGAGACAAAAGGTGTGGTCAGAAATTTTAGCTGGAAGGCATTTTTAAGACTGCATGGGCTCACTTCCTTTATTATGGCTGTCTTGCAGGTACTTAGCATTTATGGACATCATACCCTTGTAATTGAACTTGCATGAATCATTTATTTACTACGCTGCACTTACGGGTAATATATGTCAAGGGAATTAATTTTTTATTACAGCTGATGTAGCCATTATGATGTCGTAATACATACAAGGCTAGAGATCTAGCTGGAACAGAACTTCTGTCTCTTACTCTGTGAAACTCAACACTGTCTAGCTTTCTGTTTTGCAAGCAGAAATGCAAGACTTGTTGAGGTAGTGTTCTGTCAATTTTTGACAACAGTGCCCTGCTCATGATGAATAAATATGCAAGATACCACAGTCATATTATCTGCATTTAATGCAGTATTTAAAAGACAAAGAACAAAACCAGAGAAAATGTGGAGATTTCCTGAGTAGCATATACTGTTTTCCTGCAGGAGTTTAATCTTTTAAGGTTTAATTCTAAGAACTGACTCTGAGGAAAATATAGAAACATAACTCATTATGTTTATTAGAGTAACTGACATAACTGCCTGATTTCAAGTCTAATCTTTTGTTTTCACTGATGATATCTGATACCTGGCTGATCTGCCAGATGTGGACAGAATAAGCAAGCTTGCTCCCTCTCTCCCCTATCTAAAGAGATTTCTAATTATTGGGGACTTCAAGTCTTGGAATATCCAGTATCTGAATGAAGAAAGAAGATGAGCAAGTTCCTCTGCACTATGGTATGAGTGGAAAGTAGCTTGCAATAGACAAAAAGCAGCTTCTTGGTCAGGTTTAATGAAATTTAAAATGTTCAGTAGATCACCTCTATGCTCTCATGCTACTATCAAGTAAATATGATGATATGTGATTAGATGATGTACAATGGATGCTCAAGGAAATAAAGAGCTTTATCAGCCTGTAAATATAGTAGAATAGTTCAAATATTTTGTGGACAGGTATAGCTATATATTTAAAAGCAAAATGCAGAAGTAGGAGCAGCTTGTTTTTAGAGAGAAACATAAAGTGAGTTTCTAGAGATAAAAACTGGCTTTTGAATGCCCAATGTTTTCTGATGCTTTTTGAAGTCCAAGAGGGATGGGTTCACGTGGGAGGATTGAAAAGTTTGGTGGCTAATATACTTATGTTAGCCACAGCTCCAAAGAAGCATTTCCTTAAATACAGAACATAAATCTCAAGAAAAATTTTGAGAATTTTAATTCTGTGTTGTATTGTCACTGGTCAGAATGCCCTTTTTTGAGTAGCCTAGTGCTGTTTTAAGTGTTTATGTCAGATGCCTCCTTTCAGGACTCAGACTAAACTGCCAGGAGAAAGCTATCTGATTTCCATTGGTTTTTGTCTAGTGGAGAACTGGATTTCCCAGTTATGGTTTGCAGACTAATTTAAAACATTTTTCTAGACAGATATCCAAGAAAATGTAAATATGAACTGCCATAAATAAAATTGGAATCATTCTAGCTCATAGCTCCATCTTTTTTTAGGAGAAAGCTTGCTGTTCTGTTTAGTTGGTCATGTCTGCATTTCAGTAAAATTTATAGCTCACCAGGAGCAACCCTTTAAGGCAGAGAGAAGGTCTCTACCTATGTTCTTAACAATCCACTGTGTTCACACCAGTGCACAGGGTGTTTATTCTGTGTGTTCAGTTTACTGCGGGTATAGTGGTAGCATATTAATATTTGTTGTGAGCCTGTAGTTGTCTAATAGCTATTTTTATAAAGCCTTACGTGCTTGCTACTGAGTAGTAGCAAAAGTATTGTCAGCTTTAGCAAAACTATTGTCAGCTATAATGACAGGTATGCTACACAGAGAGTTGTGGAGAGAGTCTAATAGCTGAATCTCCTGAATGCTACTGATGTTGATTACACTGTATTCCAGAAGTGCATCTTCTCAACAAAAAGAGGTTTGAAGCTTTCCCTTTTGGAAAGTTGTGATGAAAAGAACAGTTTTACCAAATTCTAAGTGGAGAGAATCTAATAAGAAGAAATGCCAGCAAATCTTGCATTTTGAAGAAACTCCTAGGCTATTCACTTATTTGCTGTATGTGTACTGTCAGAGATTAACCCAAATAGTTGCTTTTAAATCTCAGGGTTTTGGTGCTATTTTGAAAGTTAAAAATCTGAAAATTTTTTTAGCTGTGCTTTTTTTTCAGTAGTATGTTAGTTAACCTACTCAGTACAATAACAATTTATGAAAAAGGCATTAAGACTTCATCTGATAAGCTGAGATCAAGTACATTTTAATTTCATTTCTGTAGCAATCAAATCAGGTATATAAGATAGTTTATAACCATAGCTATAGTTCAGGTTGGATGACTTTTGCCTTCTGTGTCTGGTAGTTAACTATGCTAGCATGTGAATGTGTTTAAAAGAGAAAAACAAACAAACAGTTTTTCTCCAGAGGGAGGCTAAGCCTATCTAAAATTGAGAATGGATCAGTTGGGTGCTTCATCAATAAATACGTACTGTCTTCTGCAGTGCTACGTGTGACCTGAGGCATTGGGAAGCATGAGCTCACTTTGAGGTAGACAGATAAAGCACAGTTGAGTTATATTCTCTTTTTAAAAGCAAAGATTGCCTTCTAATTTATTGAGACAAGAGATAATTAATTATCAGATTCAGTACAGGAGGAAAAGAAATTAGATTCCATGTTTCCATCCCAAAATAAATGTTGAGAAAGAAAGAGGGCATATAATGAAGTAAAACTAAATTCTGGGAATCATCAGACTTGCACTCAAAAGCTCTTGGAGAAATCTGTTACCCAAAAAGATGTAAAAAAAACTATAAAATCTCTCATCCTGATTTTGTTCCATCCTCTTGGGAGAAAGTATTCTTTCAGTATTCTTATGGGGAACTACAGTCTTTTATGTGAGACTATTGCCAAGCTGTGTTTCCATATAGCTCTTACGACTGCAAACTTCATGTTTCTCTCTTCATCTGTCTCTTTGAGTGCCATCGCATACCAGGTTTCTGTGAAGGTATATTTTATCAGCTTAAGAGGATAGACTGCAGTGCAGACCTAATCTCCAACCTACAGGTAATTCCTTCCCTCCTGCTGCCGTCATTTTCTGTTAAGTAAGATTCTACAGAGGTTGCTTCTCATTTGATAGACCTGAGAGACAACCAGCAGGTCTGTGCTAAACATGCAGTTCTCACCTTGCTTTTAGAAGCTTAAAAACACCAAACCCAAGTATTACACTTTTTGGGAGGCTCTTCATGGACAAGAAGGCCTGTAGATTTTTTTTGTAATGCAACATGTTCTCTGTTATTCATATTCCATTTTGATGGAAAAACTGTTTGGGGGACAAAACAGGACTTAGAATGGACTGGAAAAGCAAGATCAGTAATTCAGGGAAGCAATCTGCAGCATTCGTGGTGTTTTCTAGAACAGCAAATTGTCTTCTATACAGGGACTCATATTAGCTGAACTTCATTTTGCTGAGATCTGTGTTTCTTGCGTGTTCTTCTGGCCTCCATGTTCAAATGAAGTGTGGGATTAACAGTGTGCCTACAAATTTCTTTCCAAATGGGTGACTGCTTTGTCAGGAGGCATGAACATGTAATCTGAATAAACCTGTGCAAAACCTGGTCATTTCACTTTAATTTGAAAGATGTCTTCAAGTATGCATAGCCTGAGCAGTTTAACATGATTCTGAATTTAGCTTTCTGTGTAGGAACTGAAGTTTCATCACACTTGTGCATGTTTAGTGAGTGAGATTCTTCTCCCTTTCCCTCACTTTTAATTAAGCATCCTATCATGTTTTCAACAGTCAATTCACTGTGTAGTTGATGGTAGTAAATTATATTGGTAGTCATTGTTTTGTTGTGCAATAAGCTATTGCTAATTGGCATTTCCTCTTTAATAGACTGTTAAGAATTATGTTAAAATAATTGCTGCCAGAAAGCACAGTACAGAACTCTTAATTACTGGCTAGCAGTTCTGTCCTTCAGATCCTTCCTCCAAGCTATGCTTTCATAGAGCATGTACTTTTAATTTGAATTCACCTCCATAAAACTCAGGAGAATCTATTGTCTATCAAAGCCAAACTCGTAATAACAAAGGATTTGTCACAGAAGATCAGACCTCAGGTCCCTGTAGTTTGGTGTCATGCCTCTGGCAGTGGCTATTTCTTGTTATTTTAAAAGAATCTCTTCCAAATTGCTAATGCATCTTACCCATTTGTGTGACACTGCACATTTCTTTCTAAACCTTGCAGTTCATTGTCTTACACCCTGAAGCATGAGATTTGATTACCCCTATTATCCTGGCTTGCATAGCTACAAATGTTATTGGCAGTTACAGAGTTATTCAGTTCTTTTTAAAAATGTAGCTATGGTTTTTAATCTCAATGACTTGATCTGGCAGCCAGTTCCATTGACTGTGTAAAATAAATGTTTCTTGAGATTGTTTCTGCATTTACTGTTCTTTCCTTTAAATCTTCTGTTCTTTGATATGCCAGAGACTAGAAAAGAACCTGATCAGATTTTAATTCAGCCTAATTATGAGTACCTGTATAAAATACCCTTTAATTTGCATATTGTTTTGAGTGATATTAAGTTCCGAGCATTGTTATTTTTTAAATAACCCTCCCCCCCCTTTGGTTTGGAATTGTTTAGAACCAATTGGTTCTTTTTTCTGTGGTTGTGGGGTTTTTGGTCGGTTGGTTGGTTTTTGGTTTGTTGTTTGTGGGGTTTTTTTTCCATGCTGTATTTTGTTGACTGCACACATTAATGAACATTAACATTTTGCTGTTATGTGTTTGAAGACCTATATTTTTAAATTTGCATCCCTCTACTGGCTTTCACAGACACAATTATTTTGTTGGTTTTTTTTTCCTCACAGTACAAAGAAAGTTTGTCTTCTGAAGAATTTTATTTCTAAGTTAGATTAGAATAATTATAAATTTTAAACAACTGAAATGTGTGCTGCTTCATATTTTCAACAGATCTTTTGTGTATAGTGATCAGTATATGATACACGACAGGAATTATGTAGACTGTTCATGGACTTTTTTTTCCTAATTTCATCACTTTGCATCTGTTTAAGCTAAATTTAATCAGTCATTGTGACAGATGCTTTACCTTGCAGATTTAGTATCATAGTATCATAGTATCATCAGGGTTGGAAGAGACCTCACAGATCATCAAGTCCAACCCTTCACCACAGAGCTCAAGGCTAGACCATGGCACCAAGTGCCATGTCCAATCTTGCCTTGAACAGCTCCAGGGACGGCGACTCCACCACCTCCCTGGGCAGCCCATTCCAGTGTCCAATGACTCTCTCAGGGAAGAACTTTCTCCTCACCTCGAGTGTAAACTTGCCCTGGCACAGCCTGAGGCTGTGTCCTCTCGTTCTGGCGCTGGCCACCTGAGAGAAGAGAGCAACCTCCCCCTGGCCACAACCACCCCTCAGGTAGTTGTAGACAGCACTAAGGTCACCCCTGAGCCTCCTCTTCTTTACTTGAAAAGAAAAAGAGACTAGTTGCTATACTCCGTGTATCCAGAGGCAAGTGGAATGATTCCTTGTTATACAGCATATCTGCAAAAAAGCTTGCCCACTTCTCATTTTTCCATTTGAAAAAAGTACTTCACAGTCTACCTTCAGATCTGTTGCCTCGTATTTAGCCTCCTTTTTCCTAATTAACTTTCACTTTGATTTTTGTAGTATCGTTGTAGTTCATCAGCTCTTTGAAGATATCAATTGTAAAACTTTTCCAGTATTTACTTTAAAATACCAATAAACTCATACTGCTGCAGTTCCTAACTTGCTATGCAATCCCATTTCCAAGTCATTAATAAATAGTACTCATCTCAACAGCAGCCCCAGGAGCATTCACTCTTACATTTTCTTCGTTTTAGGAGGCAGCCATTTGTCATTACTCATTGTTTCCTATCGCTTAACAATTTTTGAATCAATTCCAGGACTCTGTCTTTTTGCCCTGCAGTTATTTATTCTTCTTAACAGTCTCCAGTGGGAGGGACTTGCAGAAAGCTCATTGAAAAGTTACAGAAATTAAGTACCTTGGGTCATTTTTGCTAGAATTCCAGCAACTGTTTCAAACAAAGCCCAGGAGGCTCTTCGGGGTTTGTTTTGTTTGTCTGGTTTGGTGCGTTTTGCTTGTTTGTTTTGTTTTTTTCTTGAAAAACCTTCTGAAAATAGGTTCTGTTATACCGTGTGCCGCGAATATTAGCCTTGAGTTTGCGTAGCTCACACGTGCGGTGCCTGAGCGCCGGGCTGGTGTCCGGCCTGTGTTCCTGCCTAGGGCGGCCCCAGCCCCGGCGGGCCGCCTGGCGTTCGGGCCTCCTGGCGTTCTCCGTGGTGCTGAATGGCCGCGCCCCGCCGAACCTGCCCGCGGCGTGTCCTGTGCGCGCTAGCTGTGCGCGGATTGTGTTTGGATTGTCTGCTGGTTGTATGCGTCGGTGCGCTGGCTGTGAGCGCTGGGTGCACTCACTGTGCGATGGCTGTGTGCGCAGATTGTGCACAGGCTGTGCACAAGCTTTATGCTGGTTGTGTGCGCATTGTGCGTGGACTGTACGTGGGCTGTGTGTTTGCTGCGCTGTGACTGTGCACGTCCATGTACGGCTGTGCACTAGCTCTGTGCAGGCTGTTTGTCTGGGCTTCACACTGGCTCTCCACGGGCTCCACGCTAGTTCTGCACTGGCTGTGTGGTGGCTGTGTGTGGCTGTATGTGTGGGCTGTGCAGGTGTGCTGTACATGGAATGTGTGTGGATTGTGTGCGGGAATTGTGCACAGGCTGTGTGCCGGCTGTGTATATAGATTGTGCGTGGGCTCTACATGGGCTGTATGTGGATTGTGTGCGGGCTGCATGCAGGCAGTAGGTTGATTGTGTGCGCACTGTGTACTGGCTGTGTGTTTCCTGTGCCCTGGCTTTGTGCGGATTGTGTGCAGGCTGTGCGTGGGCTCTGTGCTGGCTGTTTGTGTGGGCCGTGTGCAGATTGTGTGCGGGCTGTGTGCTGGCCATCTGAGGCTGTGCGTGGCTTGTGCGTGGGCTCTGTGCCAGCTGTTCGCAGACTGTGTGTGGCTGTGTGGGGACCGTGTACTGTGTGTGTGTGTGTTCAGACTCTGTGCCAGCTGTGCGCAGGCTGTGTGCGCAGGCTGTGTGCACTGGCTGTGTGCGGATGGCGCACGGGCTGTGCACAGGCTGTGGTCCCAGCCGGTGTGCTGTGGTCCTGCTCAGCCTTGCCTGCAGAGAGAGAAACACGGACAGTTGGCATTCAGACTGGTATAAAGTTGTGTTAACAGCAGAGTGCTACTTGAAGGTCAGCAAATGTGCTCAGCAACAGCAATGAAGTAGGAAATGAGATAAGGTTGAGATGATGGCTTTTACCAGGCAGTTACTTACGGAGGTAGTCAGTTGTGGGGATGCAAATACCGAATATAGAATAGTGCTGCCATGGATTGTATTCAGACTCTAAGAAATTTGAATATTTATTTTTAAAACATGGCACCAGGTCTTATTAGAATAAAAATCAACTTGATAAGTACCTTTCTAAATGCCGATGATTATTTGCTGATATTTTTCAATGTAAGACTCCAGCATCATTGCTGTCTTGTCTTTGAGTTGGTTTTACTGCCAGAACTGATGGCTGGAACAATAGAGATCGCTCTGGAGCAGGAACTTCTCTCAGAATCCAGGTCTTATCTCTGTTTTAACTGGCAAAGACTGCTATTCATACTGTCACTCACCAGTGCTACATAATGGATGGTGTCTGCCTTGCACACCAGAGATAACTCCCCAGATTAGGAGTTGGATTTAATTCCACACACTCAGCTGACCCCCAAACCACCCAGCTTCCCCAAATAAAGCAAAAAATATCTGACGACAGCAGAAGATAAGTCATTGATAATTTAGGATTTCTGAGGGTACGACTTTCTTTTTCACATTGGTTCTCATTGGGAATGTTGGAATGCTCACTTTTGGTTAAGATGGATAAATATTGATTTCCCCCTTTAAAATTAAATCAGCATAATATAGAAAACCATAATCTGTGTGCACTTGCAGTGATTATTTTTTTGTTGAAGTGAAATAGTTACTCCTGATTTTTTTTCCCTTCATATGTGTATAACTTGCCATAAATTAACAAAATCCATGCACTCACTGCTGATAGTGATAGGTATTTAATGGTTTATGATTTTTCGTGAACAGGCCTGTAGAAGTTGTCTGAAGGTGATGTTAACTGTGCAACATGTTTTATAGGATACCGTCAGGAAAAGTTATACTGATGATAATAGCTGTTATTTGATCACTGTCATAGTTTTTTAAATTGTCGCTTAACTGCTGAAGAATACACTTAAAATGTAAGGAAAATGCTCTTTTTCTTATTTCTACCTTTGAAAATAACTGATTTTTTTCCCTACGGAAGAATTGAAACAGTGTAAGACATGTAAAGAGAGGAAGTCTTTTGGTACGTGATTCAGAGCTTCTTCTCTGAGTCATTGTTTGTTTGCTTTTCATCAGGAACCAAATTGCAAATGAGCTCCAGGAACACCATTTTATGAGACCAGGGAAACAGAATCTTCCCAGTCCTTTTTCTTGTCCCAGGAATTGAAGTGTGGGCTAAGAGAGGCTGCATGTAGCTCTTTCCAGCTGGGCAGGAGGAGAGGGGCTGTTGTGATACACAGCCTTTATTCCCTGCACCTGCCTCAACCTACCAGCTACTAGAAGAAAAGGGAAATACACTGCAGTCTCTATTTAGTTGCAGTAAATTACTTCCTTTCTCCACCACACTAATGGAAAGAATTCCTTATTTAAATCACAGTTCCTTCCTAGAATTAATTCTGTGCCAGTGCTATGGACTGCTTATTGTATATCTTGAGTAAAAGAGTCTTGTTCTTCGTTAACTCAGATTTGAGCTATAGGACCTATTTCTTCCAGTAATAAAAATAGCATTATTGTGATGTCCTACATGGTAAGATGCTATGTGACCATTCCTATACACATACATATATTTTTGTCCTGATGAATGTACATTTTATCTGCAAGAGTTTAAATGAAATCATACTTGCAGTTAGTTCTGATGTCTCTCACTTATGGGAGCACAAGCATGAGCCTTTCCCAGGGTTTACACTGAAGACTGTTGGGGGAGGATGGCTGCAGCTCATGCTTTCTTTGCTGAAAAACAGAGGTATTTTATTTGTATGCTACTTTGGGCATCTGTGGTGCCCCTCTGCTCCTCTATTGCTTTGATGAATGCTGATGAAATGCTTTTTTCTGTTTCATGCCACTCTGTGTACTCTATCTCCCACAGTTACATTATAGCATGTTTTTCCCAAAATGTCACATGCTATGTTCACAAAACTGCCCCCTGATCAGAAGCACCAGGGTATGGTGTGCTCCTGTCTGTTGTTGTCCTGGGGTCATGGTGGCTTAGAGAGAGGATTGTGGCAATGCAGGGCTTGTCTGTCAAAGAGTGTAGTATAGTCTTAAACTTGCCTTGACCTCACAGGTTTTAGTTTCTTGCTGTTATGGAGAACTGTGCCTAACAAGATGCACAATGCAGTATGGGTGAAATACCAATATTTAGGCTGAATAGTAGCATGCTCTTCACACTTGTAAGCCTATAGCTTGTTCGAGAAGGCATTCTAGATGTCTCTAAGGCTATCACACAATGTTGAAGGCAGCAAAATACAGAGTAACATGTACATTTGTGGGGGTGGTGTGTGACAAGAGTGCTTTGGTAATAGTCTGCGACAGCTTCTCATTCTTTGGTATGTCTGACTGGAGAAGTCTTTTTGTTATCAGTACTGGATAAAATATCTTCTTTGATACACTGTAACTTTCTCAGTTAGGAGTGCTGAAGATTAAGTAGCCTAAGCATCTTGTGTTGGAGCATGCAATCATTATACAGAGTTCGGTGAACCTTTTAATTGTAAATAACATGTTCCTTTTCATTTCTGGAATAAAGATCTGTCTTCTGCTTCTCCTTATTTTTTTGGGGGGTAGGGGGAGGGGAGGGGCGGGTCTTCTTTGGGTTTCTCTAGCACTGCTGAACTCTCCCTGATTGATCTTTTTATACAGAGAATTCATTCTCTCCAGTGGTTGTGGTGCAGTGAGTTGTCCGATGAACCCACTGATTGTTCCAAGGGGTCTTAGATTCATTGCATTTTTGACTGGCAATGATTTTTGATAATTTTTTTTAATGCCAGAAAATGTATTTAGTTTTTTGTTTCCTCTGTTTTGTAGACAGCAGGAGATTGTTACTATGCAAGTAGTAAATGTCCTTGTTAAGTAAGTATAAGTAGATGTATTCGTACTCAGATTGTGACTAACCTAAAAGTGTTAAAATACTTCTTTATCTGCCCTTAATATTATCAGCAAAAAAAGTGGAAAAGAAAGCTTTGTCTGGACATTAAACTGCTTTCAAATGTTCTTTACTTTTGTGTAAACTAAAACCGTCATAAGATGAGCTGACTGCCTCATTTAAAAACATCTAATAGGGAGGAGGTAAAACATCTTGGAGAGGAAAGGACTATTCAAGTAAGAACCCTACAATCAGCTGAACATGTTACTACATACCAGGCATTACTTTTCAAAACAAATACTTGTGTTCTGAGCTTTTTTCTGAAAGACTGTTATATGTTTGTATACATGCATAGATATATTAAATATATATATATACAAATAGCAAGGATAGTCTCCCTAGTTCATTCTTGCTTTGAAGATGAGAGTTGCATTAAAATAAAAATTCCATTTGGGTTATTATCTCCCCAGCTGTCTGTGCAGACCATGGGGCTGGCTTGAGACTATTCTCATTACATGTGCTGAAGCAGTTAGTCAGTGATTGATGCTATATTAATTCACAGCACAGACTCTTTGCCTTTGTTACTGAACATTAGACAAATTAGTTCTTACAAATTCACATCCCACCCCCACTGCATCCAAGCTTACCACTCTGGCTGGTTAGTATTGCTCATAATCTTCATTGAGAGCGAACTGAAGCATTAAGAGGGAGGAGCTTGCTAAAGGAAGGGGCAGAAAATGGGCAGCAGCCGCTGGCGTCTAACAATACATTGCAAGGCTGTAGTCGTTTGCCAGCACAGCTCAGCCCAGTAATGACAAATGATCTTTTCATTGTCAGACCTCCCAAATTAATTTTCCCTCCCACTTTTCATGAGGCCACATTCATCACATAGATTGTGTTAAACGTGCTTTTGACAGGACAGAGAAAGATGAGTAGTAAAATAATTTGATTCTAGTAGCTTCTTATCTGGGGAAGTAAACCAGTGGGATGATACCTTTAAAGGCAAATATTTCTGTAAATGTTCCTGAGATAAATCTGCATTAAGATTTTTTGACAACATCTAGGCACAGGGTGAAGAAAGCAGTGGAAAGAAGGTGGAGAAACATCTTTAGCTGTTCCTCTTGACCTGGGAATTAAGCCTTGTTTTCAGATAGAGGGAATGGTGGATGAAGTAGTGTGTACAATTTATGTGTCTAATATTATATAGAGAGTAGAATTGCCTTTTTTAAAAAAACATAGTATCTTCTTTGAGGTTAATTAGAGTTGATTTTCAAGTATGCTTTTATAACTCCTCATTAAGTTTTTGCTGTATGTTGTCTCTTTTTATCGATTTCGGAAAATGTAGAAAATAACGTTATGGAGGATAATCAAGAGATTTGTCAAGGTCAGAAGAAGCCCTAGAGCATAAGAAGGGAGGAGAATCCCAGCACAATCTAGTCATCTGAAATATTCTGCTTGTGGTTGGATTAAGTAATTTCAATTGAGAGTAAAAGCAGAGTGTTTAGTGCTTAGATTGTGATTGGAGTTGATGGAAGGCAAAATGCAGAAAGTGTGCATACTGCAAACTTGTCTCCTAATATTCTTATTGTATCATTGTCCCTCTGTATTTTGTCTGTGTTTATTTAAAATGTCTTTAATTAACCTGACTGAAAGCTATAGCTGTCTGGCCACATATTGCATTCAGCACAATACGCCTTACTGTCAGCCTAGATTCTACATAGGTCTAAGCCTGCTTGGCCTCATTTCACTCCCAGCAGCACTGGCTTTTGTTAAAGACATCAAAAATCTCTTCCATATTGCACTGGTACTTCCTTGTTCCATGTGGTCCAAACACCTACAGACATCTTACATTTTTTTGGTTGGCTAGTACATTGCTGCCTTCTCACATAATGGAGCTGCTTGTTAATCCTGGAATCCAGCTGCTCATTTTCAAGAGGGTCCAGTGCTGATTGCATGTGAGCCATGCAGAGATTCAGGTGTGGTGCAAATGTGAACTAAACACACAGGTGCACTTTTCTTTAGGGAAATAGTGTTCTCCCTTCCAGCCCCCATCACCTCCTCAGTTGCCATTGCACAACAGATATAGGGCACTAGAGGTCGAGGGTGAGGTGGTTTAGGAGGCATAAGCTTCACCATCTGGGGGGTTGACTGAAATAAATCAGTTGCCCCCTCACATCAGAACTAGTACCCAAAAGAAAAAGAGGAGGGTAATGGTTATTGGTGATGCCCTTCTGAAAGGAACAGAAAGCCTCATATTCTGCCCACACGATCCCCTCTGCTGCCTCCCTGGAGCCCGGGTCAGGGATGTTACCAGAAGGCTGCCTACTGTTTTCAATATATGGTGAAACCAGGAAGGGCATCAACAAAACCTCTAGACTGGACTTTCAAAGGGCAGACTTGGGCTTATTTAAGGAACTAACTCAGAAAGTTCCTTGGGAAACAGCCCTTAAAAACCAAGGGGTCGGTCACCAGACCTTAACTGCAACATCCAGGAAGAACGGTTTGGTTGCAGAACGGCCACAGGGGTCCAGGAAGGTTGGACCTATTTCAAGAAAGAACTCTTGAAGGCCTCAGGGGCAGGCTGTGCCATTGCACCAGAAGATGAGCTGACGAGGGAGGCAGCCAGGCTGGATAAGCAAGGAGCTTCTGAAGGAATTAAAGAAAAAGAAGAGGGTTTATCGCCTTTGGAAAAAAAGGGAAGTATCCCAGGAGGAGTTCAAGGATGTTGCTAGGTCTTGTAGGAAAAAAATTAGAGAGGCAAAAGCCCATTTAGAACTGAGGCTGGCCACTGCTGGTAAGGTGAATTAAAAAAAACCTCCACTCCTTATTAGATGGAGAGGGGAATATAGTAACAAAAGATGAGGAAAAGACAGAGGCACTTAACGCCTTCTTTGCCTCAGTCTACAATAGTGGGACAGGTTGTCTCCAGGCCAACCAGCTGTCTGAACTGGCAGATGGAGTCAGGGCCCAGTATTGTTCCCCTGTAATCCAGGAGGAAGAAGTAAGGGACCTGCTGAGCCACTTGGATCCTCACAAGTCCATGGGATGAGATGGGATCCATCCTAGGGATGGATGAGTGAGCTGGCAGGTGAGCTGGTCAAGCCACTCTCCATCATTTATCAACAGTCCTGGCTCACTGGAGAGGTCCCCAGAGACTGGAAGCTGGCCAATGTGATGCCCATCCACAAGAAGGGCTGGAGGGAGGAACCAGGAAATTACAGACCTGTCAGCCTGACCTCAGTGCCAGGGAAGGTCATGGAACAGGTCACCTTGAGTGCTATCAAAGCATCTACAGGATGATCAAGGGATCAGGCCCAGCCTGCAGGGGTTTAGGAAGGTCAGGTCCTGCCTGACCAACATGATCTCCTTGCCCAGGGAGATGGTTGAGGCCCCGTCCCTGGAGGTGTTTAAGGCCAGGCTGGATGGGGATCTGGGCTGTATGATATAGGGTAGGGTGTCTCTGCCAATGGCAGGGAGGTTGGAACTAGATGATCCTTGTGGTCCCTTCCAACCCTGACTGATTCTGTGATCTTTATCAATGATCTGGACAAGGGGATTGAGTCCAGCATCAGTAAGTTTGCAGATGACACCAAGCTAGGAGCAGGTGTGGAGTTGTTGGAGTGTAGGAAAGCCCTGCAGAGGGACATTGACAGGCTGGATGCGTGGGCAGAGGTTAATGGGGTGAGATTTAACAAGGCCGATTGCAGGGTTCCACACTTTTGCCACAACAATCCCAAGCAGCACTACAGGCTGGGGACAGAGTGGCTGGAGAGCAGACAGGAATAAAGGGATCTGGAGGTACTGGTAGATAGTAGGCTAACATGAGCCAGCAGTGTGCCCCNGTGGGGGGTGGTCTCTTCTCCCAGACAACCAGCAACAGGACAAGGGGACACAGCCTCAAGTTGTGCTGGGAGAGGTATAGGCTGGATGTTAGGAGGAAGTTCTTAACAGAGAGAGTGATTGGCATTGGAATGGGTTGCCCAGGGAGGTGGTGGAGTCACTGTCCCTGGAGGTGTTCAGGAAAAGGCTGGATGAGGCACTTCGTGCTATGGTCTAGTTGATTGGACAGGGCTGGGTGATAGGTTGGACTGGATGATTTGGAGGCCTCTTCCAACCTGGCTGATTCTATGATTCAAGTTGCACCATTTCACTCACCTCTCACCACTTCTGCTCCTGTACCTGAATATATCAGTTTGGAATTCTTTGGTGTTGCCTTGGATGCCTTGAAGAGAATGTGCTTCAGTACTTTTTTTTTCAATGTATCTATATATATACATACACACACAAACATATATACACACTTTTAAAAATACTGACATAATTCATACTTCAGGAAGTAACTTCACACGAAATATATTATTAACACTGGTAGCCAGGCTTTATGCCTCTGTTAGATCTTCCATTCTCCTTTTCAGTAATGGCATCTGTGTTTCAGGGAAGGTGGAAAAGGTGCAGCAGAAAAGTTCTCATGATTTGCACAAGTTTTCTGTGAATCAGTGGGTTGCATAGGAAAACAAAACCTTTGACCTTTTAATGTTACAGAAATAGCTTCTAATTTTTGTTCAGGTACCTTTGGAATGATTGTATTTCTTATAAAGACTGTTGTATTTAATGTATTATTTAAAATGTATGCATATTACAATACCTGTTTACAACAGAAGTCAACATTTGTTGCGCTCTTTAGTTTCCTTCAAAGTTATTGAAAAAAAAAAACTAAACTGTTATGTCATAGACCCACAAATACAACATTAGTGCATGTAAAATATGTGTTTACCTTTATGCATAGCTGCAGTATTAAACAGTGAGTCTATGAATGCAAGGAAAGGGAAATCAAAATAGCTTCCAGGTAAAATGAATAAGAATGGCAAAGCAGAATTAGAGTGAGTTGCTTACTTGCTGTTGGGGAGGGGAAATTAACTGATGCAAGATGATATTTTCCAAAATTAATATTGTATTAATTTTGCTATTCAGAACTCTCACCCCCCCCCAACAACTGATTTTAATAATATTTGGTTCTTACACAGTCACAGAAACATTCTATGGATAATATATAGATCTAGTAATAACCAGCAAAATACATGAACAATAGTTGAACTGGAAGAGAAAGTTCCTGCGATCAAATGCTGCTTGCGGTCAATATGCCGCTTGCCTGGTAGATGGGCCCAAGCTCTTTCTGCTCTATGGCAGAAGGCAATGAAGAATTACAAAGAGGCATTTAAGCCTTTACTCACAAATTATTATTACCCACTCATGGGGGCCAGCCACAGTCCAGACAGTGCCCAAATGCTTTCAGGGGACTCTGTCTTGTTGGACGTTGAGACTTGAATCTTCCTGGCTCCTGGGGAAAGNTATCTCCTTTTGTCAATGTGGGCCGAGATTAATTGCCCTTTGGACACAAGAATAGCCAATCAGGATGGCAGTTAGCCAAACCTTACCATATCAGGCAAAGCCATAGGCTCGCTTTTCCCTAATTTGGGAAAAGCACAGGCCTTGCACTAGACAGGCACAAGCTAAGTGTGTGTACCATGCTTACCACAGGACCCTGGGCAGGCCAGGCTCAGTGGCTCCAGGTTCTTTTGTGTCTGTTTCATGCACTTGCCTCTCTAGTGGAGCAGAAAAACATGCCTAGGCAAGGCAGGACATGTGTAAGCCTATCTTGGGCCTATCAGGCCTACCACAACACTTGCTTTAAAGGTCATTTGCCAGAAAAGATATAGGGCAGAAGTGATCACTGCACAACTTGTCTGTTTTACTTTTTGTTTACTGAAGAAGGAGGAGGTGTGAGTGTGTGTGTATTAGGGCTTTTGAGATGGGAAAAGCATTCTGGTGTCTGTCTTGGAGTTGTCCTGTTTACCTTTTTATGCAATTAGGCAGACCAGATTGGTATTTAGTCTTGTTCTGACAACAGTAAATTAGGCTTAACTCTTTAATTACAATGAGAAGAAAATCACCTTTCTGATATCCTTCAATTAGCTCAAGCAGCTGTTAAGTTGTAATTAAAATTTCACATGGATCATTTGAGGTTTTGGAGTGTTTCCATTTAATATAAAAAAAACATTTGCATATATGCATTTGCTTTTCAACAACCTTTTCTAATCTGTTGGTGCTGTACCAGGAATACTGATACTATATTAAGTAATATCATTCTGGCCTTACGAATAGACAGCTGGTTCTAGGAAAGTGAAAAATGGAGATAGAAGATGATGAACAGAAAATACCAAAGCACCAAGGTGCACTGGAGCAAGCTCAAAAATAAACATCATTTTTCCCCATCTTCTTTCATGCTCTTTGAAGTCTTAATATGGTCTTTAAAACCAGGAGCAATACTATTTGGAGATGAGCAATAACCTAAACACATAATCCTTCTTCTGTCACAACCTCTTACATCTTCTAAGCACCCAAACTTGTAGATATTTTGATCTAAACAGCTGTAAAGAGATATTTCATATCCTAAAGAGAATTGTATTCTGATCTTAAAAAAAAATCCTAAAATACCACAGCCTATTTGATGGATGAAACATTGGTTTTGTAGTAGCTCTTGCTGCTGTCTGCATCTAGGTGCTCAGCTGGTGGTGAGGACCTCAGTAGTGTGCAGAAGTGGCTTCTATCAGTAGTGGCATGAAACATTTTGGATGATTCAGAATGAGTTAGCCAGAAGCTGAACTGGACTTCTCAGCATGCTAAGATAAGAAGTGCTCTCTATACAATTTGTTGCTTCTACATCACTTAGAACTGTAAGTTCAAAGAACATCACAGGTATACTTCCAAGTATGAGAAAAATAGAAAGGACATATGCTAGATAGCTTTTTGTGATTCTCTCTTTTTCTCCTCTCCAGTATCAATGCTTCACTAGTGCTATAGTTTATTGTGGCTTGAGGGTTCTTTACTACATTCTGTATTTGGGCATGTGTGGGTTGGATGCCAGGTGCCCACTGAAGCTGCTCTGTCACTCCCCTTCGCTCTATCCTCAGCTGGATAAGGGAGAGAAGATGTAATGGAAACAATGAAAAGCTCATGGGTTGAGATAAGAGCAGGGAGATCACTCAGTAATTGCTGTCACAGGCAAAACAGACTCGACTTGGGGAAATTAGTTTATTACCAATCGAATAAGACCAGCATAGTGAGAAGAAATGTAAATCTTAAAACATCTTCGCTCCTACCTTCCCATTATACCTGGGCTCAACTTCACTCCCAGTTTGCTGTATCTCCTCCTCCCTCAATGGTGTAAGGGGATAGGGTATGGTGGTTATGGTCAGTCCACCAGGCTGTTTTTGCCACCACTTCCTCCTCTGGGGAAGACTTCTTCCAGCTCCAGCATGAGATCCCTCCTGTGGAAGACAGTCCTACCTCCCAAGTTCTCCAGTGTGTGTCCTTCCTAGAGGTTGCAGTTCTTCACAAACTGCTTCAGCATGGATCCCTTCCATGAAGTGTAGTCCTTCAGGAACAGACAGTTCCATCATGGATTCCCTGTGGGAACAAGTCCTGCCAGTGAACCTGCTCCAGTGTGGGCTCCTCTTTCCATGGGTTCCCAAATCCTACCAGGAGCTTGCTCCAGCACAGGTTTCTCATGGTGTCACAGCCTAGTTTTGGACATCCACCTGCTCTGACATGGGGTCCTTCACAGGCTGCAGGTGGATATCACATTCTGTGATCTACTCTACTCTTAACTGTAGAAAGACAGCCTGCTTCCCTGTGGACTTCATCACAAGCTGCATGGGAATCCCTGCTCCTGCATCTGGAGCACCTCCTCCCCCTCTTTCTTCACCAACCTGTCTGTCTGCTGGGCTGTTTCTCTCACATATTCTCATTCCTTTCTCCAGCTGCCATTGAGCATGTGTTTTTTATCCCCTTCTTAAATATGTTATCAGAGGCACTACCGCCATCAGTGATTGGCTCGGCCTTGCCCAGCAGTCATTCCGTTTTGATGCTGACTGGCACTGGCTGTACGTGACACGTGGAAAACTTCTAGCAACTTCTTACATCTCTGTACTCTCCCGGCTACCAAAAGCTTGCCACAGCAACCTGATACAGAGCTGTACAAGGTCCTCACTGACTCAGTAACTCCCACCTGCTTTCTAAACAAAAGATTTTTCACTATTTCACATTGGCAGTCAGCCAAAACACACCAAATTAAGAAGGGTCCACGGGTCTGGTTCCCCCCAATATGGGGATAGCATGGGCCTTGCACCTGGTGGGCCATACGCTAAGCACGTGGGCTTATGCAACCACTTACATAACACCTTATACAACCTGGACCCTGGGCAGGCCACTTTGTGGCACCAGGCCTATTGTGCCCCTTTTGTCCATTTAGTTTGGCCAGAAAACTGGTTTGGGCAGAAAAACACGTCCAGGCAAGGCAAGGCATGTGTAAGTCTATTTGGGCCTATGGGCCCTCCATGACAGTTGCCTTGTTCCCAAGGAAGAATGGAGGGTTGGCCAGGGGGGGTTAGGAAACGGTGAAACAAAATAATATCAAGGTTGTGCCCAAGTATAAGCGATTGTGAACAAGAGAGCCCAAGGACGGGCCTGAGCGTGTGAGTGTGAGAGAGGAGAGAAGCGAGCTCTGGAGAGCTGGAGAGAAACAAGCTCTGTAGATGCGCTCGCTGGAGAGAAGCACTGGAGCACGTGTGCGCTCTCATTTATAAACTATGGGGCGAGATCAGTTGCCCTCATTGGCCACTATTGACCAATCGGTTTGGCAGACAGCCAAACATCACCAAAATAGGCGAATTCACGATGCCTTTTACCTCCATAAATGGAGAGAGCAGAGGCTGGGCCACACGCTCAGTGTGGGCTTATGCAACCTGTTTACAAGCTGCTTATGTAACTTGTTTACTACACAGGCCTTAGCAGGGCTGGGGCCAGGCAGACACCATGGCACCTCGGCCTTTTGTACCTTTTATGCCTTTTAATGTGTTTACCCGTTTTGGGCTTGTTTACCCCTGCTTTGGGGAGGAACATGCCTGGGCAGGCAAAGCAAAGTGAGGCATAGAATTAGCCTATTTTTTGGGCCTATGGGCCCTCCACAACACATTTATTTTCTAAAACTGTACTTTCTGTGGTTTTAAGAGTTTCTGTCTCTTGAAATGCATTACTTAAATATTTACTTTTCAGTATTGTATTGCAGGGTTTGAAATTTCTATACATGTAAGATTTTCTAAAACTCCTGGATTTGTGGCAGCTCTTTAGACATGTAATAGTAAGCGTGTAGATGACTCAAGTTGTTGTTGAGGTACCTGTAATACAGTTTTTAGAAGTGTAGAGGAACTGTGTGAATAGTTCCCCATGGCATGTTCACCTCTTCCTTGTGAGGGGAGGATTTTTGCATTTTGGAGGATGTCTGTCACCTTTACTGACATGAGTTCTTGCTCGGTGTTTCTTACCTTTTCCGTGTTTACACTCATTTACTTTAGAGCTACTGAAAGGTGTACAGAAAATGACAATTTGTCATCTGGAGTGGCTACTTATATGATCTATTGCAATTTGTTTTCAAACTTGCACATAGACTGCTATGTATTTATCTACTCAGGTAATGGAGAGAAGCTGAACTTGGTTATAATTGCAGGTGTCTTATCTTCAAAGACAGAGTTTCTTTGTTAGCAATTGTGAAGAGCCAATGCCTGAAGTATAAATGGGTGCATTACTAATCATGTTAGTATTTGAGGAGGAAGAAAAGAACAAGGGTAAAGGGTGAGAGAACAAACATTTATTCAGTGAGGCATGAAATCTTGGCATCCAGCTTTTTGTTTCATTTCTGTGGAGCTTAGTAAGTTTCGACTTGGGCAAACATGGCAAGTCCAGTTAAAAATTTGCCTGATTTTTTTTTCCTTTGTTTTCTTTCCTCCATTGGGAGCAATGACATTTTACATGAACTGTAAGGATTGCATTGCTAAGTTAAGAGACACCTGCTTTCTTCAGTATCGCTTAGGATCTCTAAGTTGATTTAGTTCTTTAAAATTTGTACTGTAAATTTTGCTATATTAAATGGCAATTTCTTATGTCACCTGAATGTTCCTCCAAATCTTGCACCCCATCAGCTCTTGTGGAAGAATATGGTGCTGTCATTTTGTCTAAATCAACTTAATAGAGCAATGTTGTTACAGATGTGCCTTTTGGCATGTGGGTAAAGCCTTCTATTATCACTGACTGCTTAACAAAAAGCAATAAGATGCTAGTTCTCATGGAGAGAGGCTCAGCATAATGTTCCCATATTTATATGTATTTTTTTATATTGGTCCATAATATACAATACTTTACTACTTGCATATCACCAGTTTATTTGTAGTGTAGCACTATTATAACAAACAGCGTCAGGATAGAGTAACACAGTAGAAAGTCAAGTGTGGTGTATTTTTGTCTCATTTAGTAAAAAATGTGAGTGTTTAAAAGCACATTTGTCTGTGTAATTAAGGGCTATGCATTGTGACTTTGAAGTGCTAACTAGGAGATATTTAAAAATGGTCTGCATGTATATAGTGTGATTAAAGATTTTTAAGTAGCCCTTGATTACATCTCAAAGCCAGTAAAGATTGCGAGTGTAAAATGGCGTATCTTCATTTTCCAGTGCCAACATTGAATTGATTAACAATACTGTTTGCGGTGTTCCCCACAAACTGATGGAGCTAAAATTGACAGAAAGGAGAAAACAGCATTAGCCAGTGACTTGCCAGGTTCTACCAGTCAAGCTTTTACATTTCTAGCATCGAAAGGCTTAAAATATTTTAATACAACTCTGGCTTGCAATAAAATTTGAGAGCCAGGCATAAGTGATTATGTCTTATATTTATGTTAAGTTGTTGAAAATGCTAATAAAACATATTTGTGGGTTTTCCCTTTAATGAATGTAACAATAAACCAAAGTCATTGCACAAGCCCCTGCCACCCCCCAGAGTTAAAACCTTAAAAGAGAAGCTTCATCAGTGTCTTGATAGCAAGGTTGTTTGTTGTGAATTATGGCTGGTTTTTTGCAATAAAATTTGGTTTGCTGGAAGAAATGGATGTGCAAGCCTGATTTTATTAGTGTGACTAAATATTGATGAACTAAAACAAGGAAATTCTTGCAGACTGTCACAATTTGGGGCCATATGGATCATAAACTCCTCTACGCATATTTCACTCACAGACTTCAAATGGCATTATCTCATCACAGAGAAGGGAACAAGGAATACACTTAACTTAAATTTAGAAATTGTTCTCGTTACTGAATGTCAGATAAAGGTGAAGCTTTTAAATAGGAGTGTCCCTGATTTACTACCTTTAATGTGCACAGGAAGGGATGTGCAAAGCACATCATTAGTGTGACAGGGTGAAAGGGGTAACATGTTTCTTCTGTTACAATGGAAAGAGGATGAATCTGGCACAGCTCTGATGTCAGAACCTCCATCACCTTTCTCATAGATGATGTAGATTTTAATTGTACTGTGGGCTGATTCACATCGCACCAGCTCCTACGTGACATTGAGATAGATGAAGCCATTTGTTGGCATTATCAGAGCCAGCTGTGTTCTTGGCTGCAGCTACAGTAAGCATTATATCTCATGCATAATCCTCTCATTGAGAGAGGATCACAAGCATCTGAACCATATGGCAAATAATTTTATTATGATCAAAAAAAGGACTCTTGAAGCTAGTTAAACTGAAGAGTCCTTGAAATTCAATCAGAAGAGGTTTTTATTTTCATGTAGCATTATCATCTTAAATTAATTTTTAGCTCTACCATCATTTGTGAAATCCAGGAATTTTATTTTTCCCCAAAAGAAAGGAATTAATGTTGTAATCACAAGAAACAGCAAGCAGAATTGCAGAACTTGATTTTTTTGTTTTCTGAAGTGTGCCTTGTAGGTGTTAATGTCTTTTTTTTTTCACTAATTACACACTTGTATCACTCAGAAGCCCAAATAGGAAGTGGGAAGTGCCTGAAATTAAAAAAGCTGGGGAAGGGATGAGAATCATGCACATTAAGCCATGAGAGTGCTGTGCTGATGACTTAATGCCTCAGTTCCTTAGGGTTGCTGCCATTTTTTAGCAATGAAAACACAGAGCAGTAGTAAGAGCCAGTAAGCCATTGTTCTTTACCTTAAGAAACAAAAGGGGAAGAAATCATGTTTTAATGAAGTCAATGCAAATGGCTGATGAAGAAGAGAGAAGCTTCAGCTCTGTGTGGAGTTACTGCTGGGCAGACAGGAGGGAACATAGGTATCAGAGACATCAGCAGCCAGTTTTTTTAGCTGAGGAATGAGTGATAGCAGCTCTCAGCAGGATGAAGGTATTGCTTAGGGGCCTAGTTCTGTTTCCTTTAGAGTATATAAGAAAAAGATCCTATTGATATCTCCATCTACCCCTGGACATAGCAGCCGTCATACTGAGAGGTGACTAGAACAGGTACCAGCTCAGAACCTGGGCAGTCCTTGGGTCCATGGCTGCTGGAGGGTGCTGTTAATGGGGAAGCCATTTCTGCTCTTTCAGAGCTACGGAGGCAGAAAGCGATAACAGGAATCACACCATGTGTGTATAGAGTGCTTGCGTACTGGGAAAGATGTGTGCTATTGAGGACTTGGCCCATGGGACATAAGCCGTTTCCATGGGGCATCTGGTAATAATGCACATGGCCTATCAGCAACTTTCATGCTGCAAACTTATGGGACATAAATAAAAGCTCACCAGAGCCAAATGGCAACAGCTGCCTTATCTGGGTGATACCTTTTTTTATTTGGTACTTTATTGGCAAATAATAAAGCCTTTAATTGGGCTGTGGGAGGAATATAGCCATGTAATTTACAGGCGCTTTAATTTTCAAGTGCTGCATGCCTGAAGCAGATTGGGGTTGTTATCTCAGCCCTGTGAGTTAAGCAAAGGTCCCGGCTGAACTGCTGAAGTACTGGGAAATGTGCATCTTTATTCTCACGTTTAAAAACTGTTTGTGTTTGTCTTGGGGGAAGAAGAGGAGCAATGGGAGGAGCCCCCTGTTTCTTCTGCAATAGTGTGGTAATTAAACAATTTGCAACTTCAGTTATTAAAATGGAAGTCAGCAAAGAATTCCCTGTTCAGCTATCACTGTGGAGGCTTCTCCTGTAAGCCGCCCATCACTCTCAGCAGGATGCAAAGCACAGCCTTGCTCGCTGAGAGGGCTAACAGGGAAGAATTGCCTTTGCTATAGCAGCTGCTGAACTGAGACTTTCTGGATCATGAATGTCTGTAAAGATCTCCAATTGTTTGCCCTTCACACATCTTTGGGAATTTTGAAGTAAAAAATATTGCACTGCTCCATTAGTTTGCTTGCCTATTACTGCAGCAGATGCTGTGAAGAGCACTGAGATGTGTTTCTAGGCGAACCTTCCTGTCTAAGGATAAAGAAATAAAAGGCTAGAGGGGCCCCAGATAACGTCTTGAAATGGGTGTAAAGCAAGTTTGGGCAGCAGGACATACCACAGCGTCCAGTGCAAAGACACAGGGGTGGGTAGCTCTTCAGTCCATTAAGCAAAGCAGGAAATAGTTGTGGCTTCTGCACGTTCCCTTCTGAACTCTCTCTCCAGCAGAATAACAACTGTTTTGAAGAGTTTGTAAAGGTTTAATTCCTGACTGTTTCTGCTGAGTGGCTGAAATGGTTGCATTGGGATGCCAAGCTGTACTTCATAGGGATTTCACTGGCAATGAAGGTTGTGTATAAATAATGGATGAAGAAGGGTGACAGGACCTGAACACTTGGGGCTTGACAGATTATCTTGTGATGTATTACAATTAGATATGCTTCAGTGTCACTTCATTTATTCAAGTAGTAAGGGTGCGTAACTCTTAGATCCGTTTGGAGGTGGATTTATTAGGAGCCTTAGTCATGCCCTCTCAAAGTTTGGAATTGATTTTTGAACATACTTAGCAGCTTCCTAAATTACTTTGCTCTTAACATGTAAATGATTTTTTTTCCTTCTCATCTTTTTTTTAAATGCTAGGGATTTCATTAGATTTATTTGGTTATTTGTTTTGGGAGTTTGTATTTTAATCTGGAGTTTGTTTACTTTGTTCGAGGCAGGTAATTGCTAGATCAGAGATCACATTTGCTTTTGGGAAGCAGTTGTCTGGGCTGTACAAGAAGTTGGTAGATGAAAAGTCACAGACGCCTTACGATAAATGGTATTCATAGTATTTGGAACATCTGGTGAATAGGAAAGAAGACTGGCAAAATGTATGCCTTTTTCATTTTTAAATAATGGTAATGAAAAAGCCTGGTGTGGAAAGATGCAGAACAACAAAATGCTGCAGGAAAAGCAAGAGCTAGATCTGACTTTGTCACAAATGGAGCCTGTCAGACTGTGGGGTGAATACTGTTACAGCTGATATAACTTCCTAACTGAATGCTTTAATCCTGGTTTTCTTCCAAATGTGTTTATCATAAATGCAGATGTAGAACAATTTGCCAAAAATACCAGTGACCTCGGTGTGCCCAGCTGCTGTAGGCAGGACCTTTCTTTTAATTTCAAAGTCATTATTTATATAAAAACTGTATTTGTCTGCCTTGAGTATTTTTTGGCAAAGGGAGCGGGTGTAGGACAGCAGGTGGCCACAGAACCCAGCAGAAGCTGCAGTCCTCCAGATAATCAACACCGTGTGTCGTGTGTGTGTCCCCCAGCCCCTGCTGCCTCCCTCCCACCCACCCACCCCAGCACGTGCCAAACAACAAACATGTTTCTCACTCCATAGCAACCTCCTGGATCTTCAGATAGGAACTTAACATGGTTTAGGGATAAATTGCGCTCGTAGCAGAGCTGATCCAAGCCAGCAAGGTTTCAGAGCATTTGCTCGTTCTTGTAAAAGCTGATGATAATTGATGGACGATGGGCTTGCAGGACCCTGACAGGCTGGTTGCCTGCCCTTTGCACTCTGCCAGTTCAAGCCTTACAAGTGTGAAATAGCCAATTACTGGAATACCTATTGAAAGTAATAGGCCAATGAGCAAATTGCTACTGTGGGATGCAGTGGCGGTGTATGTGGAAGAACGCCAAGATAAAGTTCTGCTCTGAGCAGCTGCTCCCAGCACAGCTTGGTAATGCTATTGGATAACCAAGTGATAAGAGAAAGGTATTTCCCCGTTCGAACTGCGAGTGTCCTGCCTTGTATTGACTTAAAGTTTATGATGCATGGTACCGTCTTGTTACCCAGATCCTAATTTGCAGAAATAAATCCTCCTTTTAAAAGGTAGTTAAGTAGGTAATAGGGATAGTCACGGCCATAGATTTTGTGCAAAAGCATTAAATACAATTTTTGCTTGGAATGAAAAGTCATATACTGTGCAGAGTGTTAATACTTGCCAGCCATTTGCTATTGACAGAACAATTTATCTTGATAAAGGACAGTGAAAAATTCCAATCTATTCACTGACATCACATTATCAGCTGTAATATATGACTGCATCTAAATATAAGGTTCGGATCTGATACAGCTGAGGGGTTTCTGGTAATTTTCCTGTAAATATATTGTGTACTGGACAATGAAAAAGTGTCACTTTTACCATGTAATTGGATGACCTGTTTTTATGTGAGATTTAAAGTTTTACTGTGTTTAATGGGATAGACCATAATATTTCCTTTTTGGGTAACTCGTTTCTTTTCATAAGGCTTCGTCAATAAAATGAGTACTGCTAGGTTTCATAGAGCAGAAACAGCAGACAAAGAAAGATAGAAGCTTAAATACCAGTCTGGTGAAACAAAGATTCAGTGACCAGAGAAACTTGCCACAGGGTGGGGGAAAAAACCAACCTATCTGAAAATACGATTGTGAAAATGTCTGGTCTCAATAGTTTAGATAGTAAGTCTTCTTTTGTCCAGGATAGGAATGCTTCACAGTAACTTTCAACCATGTGCTGCTTAGCTGTTGTAGCAACAAAGATATGATTCATAAATTTAAATTGTATTTAGAACTCGGATTATTTTATTCAAAATGTATTAGAAAATAGAAGTGGAAAGTAGCTTTGGAGGAAGAATTTCAAAAGTGAGTGGCAAGTGATTTCATGCTGTCCACGATTCTGTAATCAGAAAGCAACCATTGTGTAAAGACTAGAAGCGTAAATGAAACCAATGCCAGTGCTCTCTATAATCCATTTCTTCAGTTGCCAGTCACTTTTTTGGTGATGAAAGGAGAAACGAAACATGACGTCTTGCTGTTTGGTTTGAATTTCCTGTTAACAATTACCAAGTCCATTTCAGATGGAAAGAACAGATGATTCATTTGATATTAAGCGGGGAATCAGCCTCAAAGGTAAGATTATCGTTGCAGGCAAAGCATGTGTCAGTCAGTGCCATGCATGTAAAAAAAAAAAGTATGAGTTGTACACAGGCATTTTCATCCTGATTGGTTTACTGCCTTTAAATACCTGGCATTTTTTACAGTACCCTTAAAACTCTAAGGGGAAAGCTATTATCCATTTGTATTTTTCACGCTGTATTTTCTTTTGAGTGTATCTGATTGTAAAACCTCTTTGTGTGATGCTCTGCATGAGGAAGAGAGCCTCTTTGCTTATCTCTTGAAAAGGTGGTAGATATAACTCACCTTGTGAAGATTTCTACTGGTGGAAATTTGTACTGCCCTGAGGCTTGAAAAAAAAATATTAGGAATGTGCTAAGCAGAGAAATAAATTTTCTGATGACTGGGCAGTGACAGTGAAAAAGCTTGCTCAAAATGACCAAGTACAAATAGTTTGTTTCCTTTTTCAGGAACAAGACAAGTGGTGGAGTCTATATTAAGTTTTCATTTGTGGCATTCACTGCATAGCTAAAGATTTTGTATACTTTGGTAGCTGGGACAGAACCTGTCATGGTTCCTGGGAGAGAAGAAAGATGTCATTATTTTCCACTTCCTTTCTTCTACTCTAGAAAGTCTGATCTTTTACTTTCCAAATACTTGGCTGTCTTGAGGGGAGCAGCAGTCTGGTATTATACCCTGAATAGCTTCTCCTTTCCCAGAGACTGTGCCTGCCTAGCTCTGTTCCATTGATCAAGGCTGATATCCCCAAATTAGAGCAATTCCTCTACCATCCCCTGGTTTGTTAACTCCTCTCTGTTGCTTCTCTGTGAAGTTACGAGGAGGAGCAGAGTTATCATGCTTGCCTGGCTGCATATCCAACAGTGAATACAGGCTCTCTCTATAAGGTTGTCTACCCAGCCATGAGAGAAGGGTCTGCTACTCCAGAGAGTATCTGTTCCTCAGGAATTGATGGCCTGTCTCTTAGCAGGTAGAGCTCCCTATTCTCCTCTGGCAAATGGATAGCTAGAGTAGTCAGGTGAATTAAGGGTCTTTGCTATATATTCTCCTGCTTCTCCATTTGTTAAAGTTGTGTGGCAGTTTGGTGTCAGTGGCATAACATTTGAGGAAGGGAATTAAGGCTGATCCATGTTGGTAGTACTATTTGCTGTTAAGGGCAGATAGAGAAGATCTTAAGAATTGATCCAGTTGCTTGAGATCTTTTTTGTTGGGAACCGTATAATTAGTTTTCAATTTTTAGCTTCATGACACAGGCAAGAAAAATGAGACATGTATCCCTCAAATGAATATCCAGGTATGACAAAGCAGAGGCAGTTCTTTTTACCTGGCAAAACTCTGTGTCAGGTTCAATGAAAAGATTTTTATGTCTGTCAAGGGATGAATTCAGCTATAAATCTAGCTGAGGAAGTGATGAAGAACAGACAAAATACTACAACCAGTCCTGCAGGAAAAAAGGTGTAGAATGCACTGGGTAGTTTTGATCTGAAGAGGACAATGGACATGGGAGCTTTTGTACATGGATAAATGCGGAATAGCTTGAGTTGTACATTTATGTGACTTTAAAGACTTAATCCTGAAGCAGCACTGGTAGTCCTATGCTAGTTTTCCCTGCAATTTTATAGTACTTTGTCTCTTCTCTTTCTAGGGTTTTTATACATTTCATCCAATTTTTACTTCACTTGTGTGAGACGATTTTACTCAAAAGTTTAAAAGTATCTCAAAACATGGAAGCATACATGTCATAATTGTAGTCTTATTTCTTCATCTTCCACCAAAACTGTCCATTTAATTTTGTAATCTGTGAAACAGTGGTGTTGCAGTGGAGTTTAGGAAGTGTGGTCTAGGAGAACTTTCCAGGAGGTCTTATTGAAACAACACTGGAGTTGCAAAGTGGTGAATCAGACTTCTCATTTTCAATACACGGTCTGACCACACAAATGAGTGATTTACCATTGGAATGAGCTGCCCAGGGAGGTGGTGGAGTCGCCATCTCTGGAGGTGTTCAAGAAAAGACTGGATGAGGCACTTAGTGCCATGGTCTAGTTGATTGGACAGGGCTGGGTGATAGGTTGGACTGGATGATCTTGGAGGTCTCTTCCAACCTGGTTGATTCTAAATATCTCTTTTGTTTTAGAGGTTACCCATTCTGAATACACGTATGTCATGCATGTTGTGCCTGGACTGTCAGCTTCTGCCCTTCCTTCTGTTAGTGTAGCACCACAGTGGCATGTTAATGAGAAATGACCACTCTAGGTGTGAAGAATATATTGATGGTTTGCTAACAAGTGCACTTGAGGCTGCAGTAAAAGTCACCTCATGCTGCTGATGACCGGTGCATCATGTTTTATAGGAACACAGTATAGAGCAACTTTCATTTCTGCTGCTGGAAGGTGTTTCTTTGCAGGAAGCCTAGGCAGGGCAGTATGGTGTATTTCAGGGCCAGGCTCACTCAAAGGCTGTGGGCCTGGTGGTGGCTATGGGGCAATCTCCCCACTGCTATGTAGTCACTAACTCCAAATCTTGCTGGATGATGCTCCTTTGGCACGCTGTTTTCAAGGAACGTGTCTGTTGCCTGTGAATTACATCTTGCAGGCACTACAGAACTTGTTGCCAGGCCAGTATCTCTTGCTTTCTAGCATCCAGTTGTAAGGCTCTAGTGTAGCCTGCTGGTTAGAGGCAGTTCAGCAAGGAAATGGAGAGGGCAAAAGTACCTGAGTTCTACTGGAGACCAAACAGTCTCTAGGGCATGTAGCTGCCTCTGCTGCAGAGGAGGAAACTGTACAATCAGGATCTCTTGTATCTCTTCTGTCTGCAATCTGAAGAGCCTCTGTGACTTTGGGAGAAAACAAGTTGGCTTTCTTTCAGGGAAAAAGATTTGGGCTGGGAGGCTTACAAATGAATGCTCAGTAATGGAAGGTGTTGTTCATTGATTCTGGCATTGGGGCAATATTCTGTTCAAACCCACCTCAGCTATCTCATAGGCTGGTTAAAAAACACAGCAACAAACCAACCAAAACCAAACTCTAATGATTTGAATTAGTTTATAGTAATTAATTATACTATGCTGAAGTAAATTATTATTTCTCATTTGCCCTTTTAGCTGTGGATTCCTTATGCTGAGATAATTTTCAACCACTGCATATTGATTGATGGAATCAATTGAATGAAACACAAGGAATAATTTGGAATGATCTGTTACAGTGCCTGGCTTTTGTTTGTTTGTTTGTTTGTTTGTTTGTTTGTTTTTGAAGATAGCAAAAGTTTAAGAAGCACCATGAAGTGTCAATTACAGGAAAAAAAAGAGTAACCTGAAAGAACTGTTTAGTCTCATTCCAGACATGATGTAATGAAGTAGCTGAGCAGAAGTAACAAAGTAGTGGAGATATCTGAATGAAGAACATGAGAATTTTGTGGTAGCCAAACAAAAAACTACTTTAAATCTCTTGCTTAATCTAAATCTGTTTAAACTCAGCCCAAAAAATGCAAACTAGGTTTATCTTACTTTTCACCCTGATAGCTTACAAACTGCCTTTCAGTCTGTGTAGGTAGATTGATCACTCTCAAACTATTACACTATAGCTGTTCTAGGGGGTTTGGTTTTAGTATTTCAGAAGGAGAAAGGAAGCTCATTTCCTCTGTTCAGAAAACAGGGGCAAGGTTTCAGTGTTTGAAATAGAAACATACTAATTAATTGAAAGAAGTGAATGTTGTTATGATGTGAATATGCATCAGCCATTCACTGATGGTGACAAATGTAGATTTTCTCACTGCTGTGTAACAAACATGGCCAATTAGATGCTGTCATTCACTGTCTCTTAATTTAGAACATCCACTTTTAACTTCAGTGTCAGAAGTGTCTCACTTACTTCTGTTCACTTGGCTTTTGCTCTCAGAACTCACTTGACCACAACTGCATTTACTCTCATTCTGTATTTTGCCTGTAGTTTTTATTTCACTCAGTTCCCTCGCATATTTGTCAGTTCTTCTTTTTTCCTCTTCATAGCATTTGAGACTTTACCAGGTGTAGTATTGCCAACTTATGACATTAACAGTGAGTTTCATTCTTTTTCCCAATGCAAGGATGGCACTTTAAAAAAAGTGGATAAGACCCCACAATACTTACACTTCTTTTTCCCTTCTTGAAGATGGGCATTATGTTTGCCCTTTTCCGGTCAGCAGGAACTTCACCACTCTGCCATGACCTTTCAGATATGATGGACAGTGGTTTAGCAGCTCCATCCACCAGTTCCCTCAGGACCCATGGGTGGATCTCATCAGGCCTCATGGACATGTGCACGTTCAGATTCCTTAGGTGCTCATGAATATGACCTTCAATTATAGTGGGCAGATCTTCCTTCTCTCAGGCCTTACTTTTGCTTTCTGGGACTTGGACACTGTGGTTGGAGCCCTTGCTGTTGAAGACTGAAGCAAAGTAGTCATTGAGCACCTCAACCTTATCCATATCCTTTGTCGTCAGCTCTCCATTTCTCTTCTGGAAGGGTCCCACATTCTCCCTAGTCCTCCTTTTCTCACTAAAATACTTGAAGAAGTTCTTCTTGTTCCTCTTAATGTCCCTGGACAGATTCAATTCCAGCTGTCCTTTAGCTTTCCTAACCTGAGCTCTGGTTGCACAAGGAATTTCTTTGTATTCATCCCAGGTTCCCTGTCCTTGCTTCCACGCTCTGTAGGCTTTCTTCTTGCATCTGAATGTGTCCAGGAGCTCTCTATTCATCCATGCAGGCCTCCTGGTGTTCTTACCTGCCTTCCTCTTTTTTGGGATGCGTTGCTCCTTGGCCTGGAGGAGGTAATCATTGAACATTGAGCAGCTTTCCTGGGCCCCACTTTCCAGAGTTTTTTCCCATGGCACTCTGTTAAGGAGGTCCCTGAAGAGGTTGAAATCTTCTCTTCTGAAGTCCAGAGCAGTGAGTTTGCTATGCACCTTCCTTGATACTTTGAGGATCTTAAACTCTACCATTTCATGGTAACTGCAGCCAAGGCTTCACTTCACGCACTAGCCCCCCTTCTTGTTCGTGAGGACTACTTCCAGCATAGCAGCTTTTCTTGTGGGTTTCTCTGCCGCTTGGAGGAGGAAGGTATTATCAGTGTGTTCCAGGAACCTCTTAAATTTCTGGTGCTCTGCACTGTTGTCCATCCAACAGATGTTTTCCCCGTCTTCCAGCCTTTATCCTGTGATGAGGCTCCCCTAGATAAGCAAGAATGGCAGCAGGTGTTCATGAGCTGTGCCGTGGATGACAGACTGCTCTGTCTTTGAATAGAAAGTCTGTCTCCACTTACAAATATTTGTTAATTTTTAATTAAGTTAATGGGTAACAGTCACTTGATACAGGATGATACAATTTCATATTTGTTTGTGTATGCATTCAGATGCATATCACCCCTTATATCAGTGTTTGGTGTCTGCTCTATTTTAAGGGGAAAACTGCTCTTCTATGAGGTTTTTCAAGGGTAAATGAAACCTGAAAGAAATGTTTCCTTTTGCATGAGATGTAAAAAAAATTCTCAGACAGATGAAAGCATTGCTTTCCTAAAAATGACCATCTAAATGTGGTAATTGACTTGGGATATTGCTGCATCCAAAAAAATGTTTACATTTCTGGGTGAAGTAAAGCTGAAGTCTGCAGTCAGTAGCCTGAATCTAAAAATGGCCCTTTGGAAAGCATAGTAATTGCCAACAGCAGAGGCTGTGCCATTAATGGGGTTGCTTTGACTGCCTTTAGGACTGAAGTGCCCTTTTTGGAGACTTAGAAGCAAGCATGTGAATGCATCCTTCAGCAATGTGTGCATGTGTGCTAGTTTGAAGCTAGCTAGAATGTTTTAGTGAGAAAGACTAGATCACAGGCTGTGAAAGAGAAAACAATGGTGATGTCTACTTCACTCACTCATAGGCTTGCTGAGATGTATAAGAACAAGAATCCAAACATAGATAAGGCACTTCTGCTTGGGAGCTCTGGGCTGCATTTCTCTCTTTAGCCTCTCTGCTGTCTCTATGATTAATCCACCTTGCTTCCTAACACCCCTGTCCGACCCTCCATTTTACCTTGGGGCACAAGGCAACATCTGGGGTAAGGTTGAGGGGTGGGAGAAGGTGGAAGGGCAGTTGAGAGCCCCTCCTGGGGACTCAGGTTTCTGGGAGGGGAGTTGTGTTTCTGTATTACCTTTTACCTTGTATATTTCTGTCTATAACTGTATATGCTGTAAATATCTGCTTGTATATTGTGCTAGCTGTAAATAATAAGCTTCATTCAGATTTCCAGAGCCAGCTGAGTCTAGTCTGGGTGATTTCCAAAGGCAGGGGAGGGGGGGGCGGGTAACACCCAAACCACCACATCATGTGTGTTACCTTTACGTTTAAAACTTCCTGGAAATTTGCAATGTGGCACATTTTGCTTATACAAAAGAAGATGGTTCAAGAGCTAATATACATATCAGAGGTTTAGTTTCTTCAGCAATTAGAGAAGAGAGGCTTGCTGTAAGAGTAGCACAAGGAGGGAAATTAATCTGAGTGTTTAACCAGGCCTTTTCTTATAGCTCTTTATTTGGTAGAGCTCGGCGTGATAGATCATTAAAGTACAACAGAAGGTACCAAGCAATAAAGAATTACAAAAGATTGAAGAAATCCAATAATTCAGCAGTTTCCACATTAGTTACAAAACAGGGGCAGTAAATGTTCAATGGATGAGTGACATTAAAAGCCCTCTTTATGGTCTAAAGTTAATTTGAATAACATTAATTTGCAGTTGACAAATTGTGCCTTTTTAGCATTGGTAATCCAACCATTTATTAAACTATAAAAGCAATGGTAATTAGGTATTACTGCTCAGCAGTGCTACTATGGTTAGTTACAGTTGTAGTGGGTGTGGAATAACACTCCCTAATACTCCATTGGGTACAATACAAAGGTTTGCTCTCCTCAGAAGGAAGCTGGGAGAGGCATGGTGCTGTTCCATGGCCCTTGCCAGCTGTAGCATCTTCATTGTTTTCTTTTACCCCCTGAATCCTTTTGCAGTGGAGAGAAAGAGGGGTGTGTGGGAGGAGCAGGGGTGAGCAGGGGAAGAGGTCTTTTGCCTGGTGCTGCATGAAGCGTAACAAAACTGTCACAACTGCTGTCTCACTCTGGTCATACTACTCTCAGTCTTCATTCAGCTATCACTCAATGGAGGCTGGAAACAAACCCCAAAGGGATGCTCCCTTCCTTTACCCACTCCAAATTATGTCAGTCTCTGACAGGTAGCATCCACAGCTGTGGAAGCAGGTTCTCACCCAGCCATCCCACACAACTTTTCTTACACAAGTAATGATGTGGTCTCCTGCCTGCACAGCCTTCCACGAATGCACCACCCTGTAAATTCGGTCTGCCTTGTGAAAATGAAGTAGTTGGAGCACTTGTACAAAGTGAAAGCTGTTGGAACTGCATGAAGAGGGAAGCGAAAGGGAGGATTTGCGGACACGTGAGCCTGTTGAAGGAGCTGCTGTGACGGGATGCTGCCAAAGTGTCTTCTCACCAAAGTACTTGGATTTAGCAGTGTGCAAATTGACATAGTGCTGAACCTGCTCCACAAAGCTCACACTTTTTCTTGAAATTTCTCAAAAGTATGGTATTTTTGTGATGAATACAAAATGCCTTTCCAAGTGTTCACTTTCTGGAGGAGTTTCTGATCAGGGCTTGGCTGAATGTGCAAGGAGTCCTGCACCTCTCCCACTGCAGTCTCTGTGGCTTTGGGGAATATATATCTGTTTTGCTATCCACAAGAATGCTAGCAGGGACAATCATTCTTTGCTCTTTTGTTTCACTCCCAAAATGTGATTCCCTAAATAGAAATAAAAATTCTGAGGTCAACCTGGGTAGTAAAGAAAGTTTTGTAACCAGCATTTATGTCTTCTGACAATTACCCATGGGCTTCCTATTCAGTTTAAAGTGTCAGGGATCAGTTTTGTGATTTCCATCTCCTGTCTGCTAGCACAGAAGTCTTTGTCTCTCGTTAAAATTCTCTGCTTGTCTGCTGCATACTTCTTACACATCCACCTGTTATGTCACCCAGACTTCGAATAGAAACTTACTTGGATAATGTCTGCAAGCAAAGAATTTTCCCTGAAAAGGTTGAAAATGGAGACACTCTGTCAGGACCTGACAGGTGTAAATTTCTTAATGTATGAGGAGTATATGAAAATACAAATCATCACGGAGAGCCAGCCTGAAGCAGACTGAAAAGCTGTCATAAGCAATTTTCAAAAAGTGTGAGTTATTTGGTTTGCTTCCAGGAGGAACAACTCCACAGGCGTAAATTTGTGTATGGTACTTGACAATCTTAACAAGTTTTCCTCTCCTAGCACCATGTGTGTGACGGAGATGTGATAAGGACTCTGCGCTCTCCTCTTTTCTCCAGTTGTGGAGCAGCTGACGTGGTAATCAGGGTCTGAATCCTGCTTTCCCAAACTTGAGGCGTTCCTCCACGGAAGCAAATTTCAGGGAAGTGATTAATCTGACAGAGTTAGGCCGTGTTGGAAGCTGTTCACCAAAAGATGTTTTATAGATTCTCTTCATTTCCAATTAGTGTGAGCAATGATAGGAAAGAGAATAGCAGATGTCTTGTGACAGACACCTTGGCTATTTTGTATGCTCCTTGGTTTTGTACATTTTAACTTTGGCCATGTGGAAAGATCATTGCTAACTGGATGGACCTACTCACTGGTGTATGGAAATGGACTTTAAGAAGGGTTGTGCATGATTGGCAAATCTGTTCTAACTGAATAAATGTCAAGGTCAGAATAAACAAGTGATGAAGATGAGAAAGCCCTGGAGTAATATCTGCTTCAAATCATATTAAAGGCTGCTCAGTGGCGAAGTGTTTCAGGGGAACTATGCAAAATTAAAGACCAATGAAGTTGCTGCACAATTTTAAACCAGAAATACCTGTTTCCTCAACTGAAATTGAAAGCTGGGACTTAGAATATGTTCTGACTGAGGTGGCAAAATTAATTTCTCTCATGCATGCAAGTGGACTAAAGCAGATGGAGTGGCAGGTTCCTAACAGGTAGGAGGGCATGTGGTACTGCCCTGCTTAGTGCTCTGCCCTGGGGGCTAATGGAGTGCCACAGCGGCCTTGTGTCCCTCTCTCCAAAAACTGGGTAGGATAAATATGATGAACATCTTATCGTGGTAGTTCTGTATACATAATAGCAAATGCTTGTTATATGTAAATTAAGTCCCAAAGCATAAAAGAATCCTAGGTAAGGTTCCAGACTTTTTTTTTAAAGTCATCATGAAACTTGCATGTGTAAAGGCTACAGGAGACATTGTTTTTTTTGTGATTCTCAAACCTTCTCATTAGTTTTCACTGATGACTGAGCTTCCCTTATAAACTAGAAATGTAGGTGAATATAAAAATGTACAATATGAAACCCCAAAAAAATCCTTTTCTCAGTGTGACATGCTTTAAATTAGGTGTCATATGCCACAATATGTCAATAAGTGCAGATTGTGTTTTTCAGTATCATGTTTAAATATTATAAAACATCAATACAGCAGCTGCCTTAAATCATAGCAGAGAGAGGACAAGAGCAAACACTGGTTTGTTTCAGGTAGAATGTAAACTGTCAGCTTAAAGAAGTATTGGAATGGTGTTTACTGAATTACCACTGTACTTTTAAACCAACTAATTGTCACCTGATATCAAAGTCATTTAGGCACCTGGGGATACGTTTAAAGGTCAGGAGGAATTGTTCAGGTACTTAAGAAACTTAGAGTATATTTCTGAACTTTGAAATGCCTAAACTTCCTGTAGATATCAGCCTTCTGATATCTGAAGAGAGGTTCTTTTTTCATGCCTCTATTCTCCAAGTTTTGGTTGGTTGGAGGTGGTCATCGACGTTGAGTCACAATGCCAAAATCAAACTACTGAGGTGTGAATAATATTAGTCAAATGATGTCTCATTAGTGGTTGATAGTAACAATAACCCATGCTGCTGTCTTTGGGGCTTTTCCAGATACTTTATTTAACTCTGTTGTAATCAATGGCAAGTGTGTGGAAAGACCCATCAGCTTCATGTGAATGAAAATGGTCATAAATCTGGTTTCTTGAGGTAGTGAGATGGCCAGTTCAGTCTTGGCTTAATTGGTTTTAATTTGTTTTCTGAAGCCAGTTAATCATTGGGGTACTTGTGTCCATATAAGAAAATGAGATGGGTTTTCAAGCGTTAAATGACCCAGCTTTAGGATTCTTTTGGATGTTATGTTTATCTTTACACAAAACGTTGAAAATGAAATGTCGTCACTCAATTTCTGTACGGCTGTCAAGGCCAGGGGCGGTGCCACCGAAGTAGAACATATCAGTTGTTATGAAAGTATCCAGTGCTTTTAAATGATTGCTGAGAAATGCAAAGGCCTACACAACTGTCTAGTCACCCAAAACGTAAGAAATAGAACAAGTATAGGTGACTTTGTGTTACAGTTTAAGACCAGTGTCTTAATTGTAAATTGTTAATAAAAGTTATGTAGAGAATTTGAGAGTGCGTCCCAAAGGCAGATGAACAGAACCCAAGAGATATATTTATCACATTTCATTGGTTTGTGATTTTCCTATATAATCTGAGGTTCAGAGTATTCCTTCTCTCTTGCTTGCTTGTTTTTTTTCCCACTGTCTCTCCCTCTGGCCTTGCGTGCTCTGCTCTGATTATTGTGGGGGCTACCAGTAAGAAGAGAGAGATAATAGCGTAGCAGCCTGGGCTCCGTCCAGCAGGATGCCCAGAATCATAGAATCATAGAATGTAAGGGGCTGAAAGGGACCTTGAAAGATCATCTAGTCCAATCCCCATGCCAGAGTAGGATCACCTCTACCAGATCACACAGGAACACACCCAGGTGGGTTTTGAGTATCTCCAGAGAGGGAGACTCCACAACTCCCTTGGGCAGCCGGTTCCAGTGTTCTGTCACCCTCACAGTGAAAAAATTCCTCCTCATGTTTAGATGAAACTTCCTATGCCCCAGCTTCTGTCCATTGCCCCTTGTCCTGTCATTCCTGTCATTAGGCATCATTGAGCAGATACTGGCTTCATCCTTCTGGCACTCACTGGCTTTACATATTTATAAACATTGATGAGGTCACTTCTTAGTCTTTTTTCCAAGGTGAAGAGCCCCAGCTCCCTCAGTCTCTCCTCATAAGAGAGAAGTTCCATCCCCTTAATCATCTTCGTGGCTCTGCGCTGGACACTTTCAAGCAGTTCTATGTCTTTCTTGAACTGGGGGGGGCCCAAAACTGAAGACCGTACAAGCCCAGGCTTTTGTCTAGGTGTATACATTTATATGTGTTTGTATATATTTATTGCCTTTTATATTTAGCTTGATTTTGTAAATAATAATTCCATTTTACTTCCAAATTCTGAGTAGTGTGGGAATTTATTGTTGGGGGGTAAACCACAAACTCTGAGTGGTGTAAAACCACCACACCTTGTTCAATGTATATTTTTCCTCTCTGTGTCCAGACACATTGAATGCAAACTACCCTAGTGTGCCTTCTCAACCATCTAAGTGGCTCCGTAACCGCTTGTGAAGGACTTGTAGGATTTGTTGTTCTTGTGCAGCATTTGCCTATTGCACATTGTAATGAGCTCAGTTTTCAAATTATGTACCTGATGATAGGTATGAACTGAAAATCTTCACGTCAATGCTCTTGTGTGACGCTGTAGCATGGTGAGGGAAGGCTTCTCACATAAGTAATCATTTGTGAGATCGGTCTTCTCCCTCGTAGCAACATTTGACCTTCATTAGTCATAGTCTACTTGTTGCAAGTGTCATGTGGAGAAAAGATTGACAAGTCTGTCTTAATAGATTTGATACTATTATTGTTATTATTATTATTCAAAGTAGTTTATATTCTGCGAGCTAGCTGTAAACTGCTGCGTCTCTCTTGTTACTCTTTTCAGATATTTTCATGCCTAATTTGGTCACATAGGAAAGTTCTGTTTATCAAGTGTTTGAAAATGACTGCTGATCCTGCTGTATCTTTTGAAGGTAATTTCTTCCACTGTAACAAGACAGAATCAAAATGACTAATTTGTTTTAAGACAACACTCATTAATATGCACTATATTATTTTCGTTTGGCAGATAAAATAGCCACTTTTCCACCCTTAATTAGAATTTGGTCTAATAGGATTGACAAGTCAAGCTGGGGGCAAAATGCCCTTTTTAATTGCTTTTAGAATGAAGTAATTTTTTTTAACAGCAGATTGAATTTGCTACTTGTGTTATAAGAAAAATCTGCCTAGTGAGCAAATGTATTCTTTTTGGTTTTAAGCTTGCTGGTATTGCCCATAACTAAATAAGCTTAAGTAGCGTTATCTTTAAACAAGTGTGTTTACACAGTGTTACACTGTACTAGGGCTGTAATCAGGATTTTGAAATGGAAGAGTTTGAGGGAAATAGCCTTTTACTTTCTTCTTCACTTTTCAATGAATGAGATAACTTCAAGCACTTTTCACTGCAGTGAAAAAGGGATATTCCTTAGCACCCATTTTGCCAGCTTAGCAGCATATTTTTTTTTCCCACTTACAGCTTTGAGAACCCACTGAATCTCTTTAGAAAGCTCTTCTCTTTACATTTTTTCTCCTACTTTCTTGGCCAAAAGAAAATTACCATTTTTTCAAACTCTTACTCCTGCAAACTTTGCTAAGTGGGGACAGTTGGTGTGTCCATCCAATTTGTCAATGGCTGGACCCAGAGGTGCTTATCAAGACAGAAACATCAAACCCAAAGGGGAAATGTCACAGAGTCCTATTATTTGGCAGTGTTTTCCACCAGGATACCCTGATCAGCAGCTTTCCACAGCTCTGTTTAATTTTAGTTAAAGATACTGGAGCTGATCCTGTGCTTTTTTGGGACACTGACTATAAGGTGCCTGCACTGGTTGCAGTTAAAGCTAATAATTAGGTCATTTATTACATTTTTTTCAATGCTGTGTTTGCAGAGACAATTTTGCAGCATAGATCAATAAAACAATGACTGTTTCCCTGAAGATCCCACAGATGAATATACCAGGGCTTCACAGTTTTTGCTCTTTTCTGGGTTGAGTTTTTTTGCTTGTCTGTTTCTAATAACCAGAGTTGGAGTAATTTCTTTTGGCAAATAGTATAAAAAATAGTACAAAAACCAAAACAAAAGCTCTCCCCCTGCTAAGAGTGGTCTTTTCAACACTTTATAGGGACTTGCTTCCACCTTGAAGTTTTTCAGTTATTTTTTCATTATATGAAAGGTTATATGAGAAAAGAGATTCTTAAGAAGAACTGAAATCTTTAAGAATTGAAATCTTTACTTTGCTGATGATAAAGTGGAAAACTCCTGTTTTGCTTCTAGAACAAGTTCAGTGAAGTCAAACATAGCTTGGGATAGCTTGTGTTTCTCCTTGTTACTCATCATTATGCATTAATCCTAAAGGAGCAAAAAGCTCTTGGTTTTCATTCAGGAGAATGTACCCAGTCTCCATGTCTTCTCTGTCCTTGGCCCCTTAGTGAGTCAAGTGGTATGGTTTTAATGTGCAAACCTGCCTAGTATGTACTGGCCTGAAACTACCAGCCTGTTTCAGATAGACCATTGAACAGCTGTCTTATCATAATAACGTTCAATCACTACCAACTGAGGTTGGATTCAGACCTGCAGGTGAAGGGCTTTGTACCATTACCTCTACCTTGAACCATCTATCCATTAAAATGCCTTCAGAAGGGACCATGTTTTAAAAATCTGATTGGGAAGAGAGGAGGGGATTTTGCCAAAAATCTTGTCACCTTTTCTTCCAATTAAACATTCCATACGTTTGATACCGACTTTGTGTGACAAATTTGAGAAAAGCCAGATGATACCAGTTATGTCTATGGGCCAGGCAGCTCCTCATGTCGCAGTGGTGCTCAGAGGTAGTGTGCATCCTTTTCAGCTCAGTCTTCCTGTGTTTGAATCTCTCTCCATTTAAAAAGTGTATTGATATAGTGTCTTTGTTTCATGTAGATCCTGAATCTGCAATTTTGTAGCAGCTTTTCAGTCCCTATCGTGCATTTAACTTGGATTTGACAGAAACCACAGAATGGTTTTGTAATGGATATTATCTGTCCTTCTGGTCCCTGAAATGCCTTTTGGATGAGCTAATATCAGCAAAATTTTAGTGGGTAGTGAGGGAATTATATAGAAAACATGTAATTGGACTTCATGAGAAACTGTTGACTAATGCCCTTCTGATGGTAGCTTGGTATCATCTATGGCTGAGTAATCTGTGTAAAGTGATTTGCATCACAGCCGAGTTAGCATCAAGGGTGTACTTTGGACAGAAGGCACACTTTGGAAATTAGGATTTTTTTTTCCATGTGAAAACACACTACATATGCTCCCTGTTTTTCTCAGGGACTATCACACAGCCCTAAAACGTTTACAGCTTCGTTTATGCTAGAAGGAGGAGAGGAGAGGAGAGGAAATATGACAGTGGGGGCTGGTGGTAGTGTGAAGCTGCAGCTAACCATGTGCTTTCAGTGCCTTGTTTATTGCTTTGCCCAGCAAGCCTAGATGAGGCTCATCGAGAGCCAGCTCTAATTGAAGCTGTCCTATAAAAGTGCTGTTACGAGCAGATGTGGCTGTACCAAGAGGTTTAGGGGTTTTTTAATGAACTTAAAAATATTTTAAGCCTAAAATATTTTTGGCCAGAAAGAAGACACTTGGCACAGACTATTTAAGCTTCATTGCAGAAACTTACCTCAATTTTCTCATTCCATTCTTAGTCCTCAGATTCTCTTGGGATTGTGAGTCCCCATTAATTCTGTGTGCTTTAAAAGAATTTACTTGATGTGCTTTCCCATCTTGACGTAAAACACATCATTTGAGACAGATTTTTATTGGAGATTGGAGGAAAAATGTCTCTCATTTGGTAAAGATATCAGGGACTATTTGTGCACATTTTTAACTTATATTTTTACAACAAGGCCTTGTACCAAATTTCCCAGTCATACTTTTCCATCTTCAACCAAGTGTTTTGGTTTGCCCTGGTTGGAAGCCAGAAGCCCACCAAAACAGCTCTATCACTCCTCTTCTTAGATGAACTGGGGAGAGGGAAAATAAAACAAGAGGCCTGTGGGTCAAAATTTAGTTCAATAGGGCAAAAGCAAAGACCATGCACAGAAGCATGAGCAAATAAAGGTATTATTCACTACTTCCCATCAGCAGGTAATGTTTGGTCACTTCCCAGGAAGCAGGGCTTAAATATGTGTGGAAGTTGCCCCAGAGAACAAATGCCATTAATAGATGCCTCCTTGTGCTTCCTTCCTTCCCTCAGCTTTTATAGCTGAGCTGACATCATATGGTCATTTTGGGTCGGGTCATGTCCCCTCCCAACATCTTGCCCACCCCTCAGCCTACTGTTGGAGAAGGAATGTTGGAAGAGCACAGCCTTGGTGCTGTGTGAGCACTGCTCAGCAGTAGCCAGAACACTGGTGTGTTGTCAACACCCTTCAAGCTACCACTGCAAAACACAGCACTACGGAAGATGCTATGGAGAGAACACTCTCAAAGAGAGGCAGAAAACGATCCAGCAGGGAAATGCCAAAACCTGCACACAGCCTCACCTCAGCTGGCTCTTTGATGCCTTTCCTGAGATGAAGGTGCTTCCATAGAACACAAAATTCACAGCAAGGACTGACTGCCAGGGCTCATCTTTCAGCAAGGGATGTTTTCTGGGTCAGATGAGGTAGCTAATGTGGTTAGGGAAGCATTGGGTGGCAGCAGTCTCACATCTAGGCAAGCTGCAACAGCAGCTGACCTGCAGTCCACCATATGGGTCTAACCAGAGGCTGTTCCGCTCTTGAAAAGCAAAAGCAGAAGTATTTGCCGACACCAGCAAGGAAACCAGTCCAGCAAAATTGAAATTCAGAATGCATATAAAATCCAGACCGACTTCTAGGAGGCAGATCCCATTAGTAATAAAACTTTAGATGTTTTTAGAAGGTGTTTCTGCATGTTTCAAGGTGGACCACACCTTGGTGCCCTCACTGGAGAAGACTTAGAGGGGACCTTATCACTCTCTACAACTGCTTAAAAGGAAGTTGTAGTCAGGTGGGAGTAAGGCTCTTCTCCCAAGCAACTGGTGACAGGACAAGAGGGCACGGTCTGAAGCTGTGCCAAGAAATGTTTAAATTGGGTATTAGGAAGCACTTCCTCACAAACTACCCAGAGAAGTGGAGTCACCATCCTTGGAGATCTTGTATGTGGCACCTGATGGCATGGTTTAGGTGATGTCATGGTGTTAGGTTATAGGCTGAACTTGATCTCAGAGATCTTTTCCAGCCTCAGTGATTCTGTGGCCCAGCACCCATAAGTGATGTTGGAGTGACCGTCAAGCCTATTCCTGCATAACCAGGGGACCACCAGGCCCCCCCAGCCTTTGTCCCCTTTACTCAGTGTGCACCATGAGGACTCATCAGTGATGAGAGGAGCAGGATCCCTCTGCCCAGTTGGGCAAGCTTGAGACTTCTGCCCTTCACAGAGCCTATTAAATAGAGGAGTGGGCAGGGATGGAAGGAGACTCCAACAGAACCCATGTGCTCTGGCTTTGGGGGAAAAAGGGGAAAATGTGTTGTGGGGGTAGGAAAGGGGCAGATATGGTGGAAAAGGGGAGGTGGTACTGCCAGGAGGGAGATGGAGAAGAAAAAGATGGAGAGGAAAAGGATGGAGATGGTGATGCAAAGAGGAAGATGAGGGAAAATAGGAGATGGAGAGGAAAGGAAGGAGTTGAGGGAGAAGGGAGATTTTAAAAAAAAGTAATGAAAATGAAAACTGGACTGTGGTGTTTGCATTGAAAACAGCCTTTTCATGACCAACCCTTTGTCATTTCTGCTTGGAGCAGAAACAAGACATTTTCACCAGCTCTCTATGTTTGCTGAAGAGCAAGTCACACCTGTTTTAGAGGAAAAAAAGAGGAAATGAACAGGAAATCTAAGAAATAAAATGAAAAAAAAAAAAAGGCAAAATACCTATATATATATATAAAAAAAGTGTGAGATCTTTCTGCAAATTCTCCATGGGATGAATTCCTGTGTGACCTGAGCTAGATTTTGTGGTCCTGTTCTGGCAGAAGGGTTGGACTTGATGATCTATGGAGGTCCCTTCCAACTCCTATCATCCTGTGATCCTGTGAACTCCATCTCATCCAAACCATGATAACCTGATGCCTGGTAAAGAAATAGCTTTCATAATCCTTTTCCCACCCACATACTGCAACTCCAATGATGGCAGCTTGGCAGCTGAGATTACATTACTCTGGTGAGATACTCCACTCTGGCACATCCTTACCTGAAGTACTGTGTCCAGCTCTTTCATCTTTAGCACAAGAGGAACATGAATCTGTTGGAGCTGACCCACAGGAGGATCACAAAAAGGATGAGAGTGATGGAATACCTCTGCTGTGAAGACAGGCTGAGAGAGTTGGATTGTTCGGTCTGGATAAGGGAAAGCTATGGGGTGATCTTGTTGCAGTCTTTTAGTACTTAAAGGGAACTTAAGACAAAGAGGGTGACAGTCTTTTTAGCAGGACCTGTTGCATCAGGACAAGTGGCAATGGGTTAACACTAAAAAGGGTAGATTTAGACTAGATATAAGGAGGAACATTTTTACAATGATGGTGGTGAAACATTGGAACACATGGCCCAGAGAGCTGTTAGGTGTCCCATCCCTGGAAACTTTCACACTCAGGTTGAGCAGGGCTCTTAGCAACCTGATCTAGCTGAAGATGTCCCTATTTACTTCAGGGAAGTTGGATGAGATGACCTTTAAAGGTCCCTTCCACCCCAAACCATGTGATTCTGTGAAAAGCTGCTCATCTCCACTCAGCGAGGGAACAAAGTACAGCAGAGTTCATAGCAACCTGCAGAGGAAGAAAGAAAGGTGGCAACTACATATGGTGAAGAGCAGTTACCAGCCTGGGCAGCAAAACCCAATGACCATGATCTTTCTGGCTGCAGCTTTGTGGCACCTTGCTGCAACCAACCAGAATTCTCAAGCAGTCCTTCAGTAATTTCCTTTCCTGTCATTATCTTTCTAAAAAATTGACTGGTGAATTAAAATGAGTGTTGTGGTTTGAGGCTGGGTGCTTGTAAGAACCATAAAGTTGAGGGCCTCCAGAAGTTAGGTGGGCCCAGGAGGTGGACCAGAAAGTGTAATTTTTTGTTATTTCATTCCTGTAAGCCCTGCATGCCTATAAAACTGGCTGCAGAGTTGGTTTCTGCCTTTTCCCTCTCTCTCTCTCCTTCCTGATACTGCTCTCTTGTCTTGGCAGTAGTGGGGGAGTGAGGCCTGGAGTGGCCTTGGCAGGGGCCTGAAGCTGGCAAGACAAATTTTAGCTGTGTCACTCTGGTTTGGTATAGGGGGTGGCAGGATAGAGAGGTACGGTATGGGGTGGAGGGCATTTGAGGCCTGGTTTGGAGGGAGGTTGTGTGAAACTTTGTCATGAGGAGGTTCTTGGAGAGCCATGGCCAAGATGTACTATGGGGTTTGTGTCTTTTACATGCTTTGCACTGTAGTATGTAGTTATAAAGAGCATTTCCATTTAAACTTTCCAATTCTATCCAACCCAGTCGGGAGCATTTTTCTTTAACTACTTTTGAGAAGGGTTAAAGATAGCCTGTCTTACTCCTTAAACCAAGACAATGAGTCAGTTTAAGTGAAAAATTATTGTCCATAATATTACGGGCACATATAATTCTGATCAAAGTAACTTTCTTTGAGAGTCAGAAACTCAAAAGTGATCAGAGAAGTTGAGCAAATGTGATGGCACTTGGGGAAGTGGAGTAACAGGGTTTTATTTCAAGTTATTCAGGCTATATCGTGCTAGTAGAAAAAGGACTTACGAAAAAACCCACCCAACAACAAAAAAAATCCCAACAACCCAAAAATGCAGGAGTCATGACTTGAACGTGAAGAAGGACTATAATTGAAAGAAAAGCATCAGGAGGCGTTCCAGAGGTGTAACTCTTTTCCGTGCTTTGCTTTTTGTTGGATCTAAGCCTTTGCAGCATCCCTGCTGTGTTGTTTGATGTGGAGTTGTGATTCTGGCCTCCTTAAAAATCACTGCTTGTGGATTCTTCCCTGACAAGAGGACACTGCTTTACAGGGGTACATGTGCTGCTCTGGGGAAAGGGAGAATGTGCATAACCATGCTTTGGGCAGTGAAGCTCCCTGTGAATGAAAAAAACTATTCTGTATCACACCCTAATTTATTTCAACAACAAAAAAAATAAATAGAAGTTCACTGTTTTCCTGTAGCAGAAGTGACATGTCATCAACAAATTATATTAGCCTTTAGTTGTGCAAGATGATGTCTGATTTCTGAGTGTGGTTCTTCCTAGGTTTTCAGTTGTGTGTCCTGATGCAGAACTTGCATTCCTCATGGATTTGGGACTGTCAGACTGGCTACTTTGTCTGATGAGGACCAATGTTATCTCTGGCAAAAGCATCACACACTGCCATGGGCAGGGTGTTTTGGCTAGCTGGTGGCTGGTGGCAGAGCCATACTTGAGTTGGTGTTGGAGCAGCTGGTTGTAGGCATGGGATGGAGAGGTGTTGAGGAGATGTTGGATAAGGCAGTAAAGACTAAGGTAGGAAGCAAGGAGCTATACTGTAGCTGAATTCTGAGCAAAGACTTCTTTGTCATAAGCACTGTCAAACGGCCTTGTTGCTATGGCAACACAGGCTAGATAACCCATTTGGGAAAATACTTGTAGGACCTAACACTCTATCATCTGTCATTCAATAATTTCATGTTCATAATAACTAGGAAATCAATGGCCATCCTCTGAGACAGTTTGCTGAGAGGATAAGCATGCGACTGCCAGTGTGCAGCCCAGGCTTGTCTCGGCTCAGCTGGGAGGCTCCTGCTGGCATGGAGTTTGTGACACTACTCACTCGCATGGACCTGCTCAAAGATTAAAGACAGGTTGAGGTTTGTGATCTAATTAAATGGTGTCGCTGACACCCATAAGAAAGAGAAGCAAATGCCAAATAAAGCAGTTGTTACAGTGTGAAGAAACAAAGGTTTAGGTTAAATTAGTATTTCACATTCTAAAATACCAAGGGAAACTCTGTGCTCAAGTTATCACATGGCCAGCAGGAACAAATTCAGTAACTTAAAGGCATTTTTCCCCTTATCTTGGTTTTCTAATTAAACTGCTTATCATCATAAAGGCTGTGTTACCTGCATGTTATGTATTGAATATAAAGCAATCAGAGAACAGTAATTAAAATTCTTAGACATGCACCCATTGACTTTACGTACAATTAGTTTACTGCAGTATGCTGTTATTAATAGCACAACTTCTCAGAACTTACCCACCGGTTGGCTATGCCGTGAAAGATGTGTTCAGTGATTACTTTGGCAATGTTTATCTCCTTTGAATAAAGGTGCTAATTTCTATCTCTTGGAAAGTAATACTGTAAATAAAATACATGCTAAATTGAGGAGAGAGGAGGAGTCCTTGCTGTTTGGGGTATTACAGACGTGAACAAAAGGAATTCTTATCGCTCTAATAACAGTATTTGAAAGATGCTCTTTCTCATAATTCACAGCAGGGGGTTCTTTTTCCTTTTAAAAATGTCTTTTTGGAGCACAAAGATAAGGTGGCTCTTCTCCAGCTCACTGTTTCAGCACGTTTAAGTGCAGGATAGATGCACACAGGGCCACCGTCCAAACTTTGGAAACAGACTTCTTGCTTGTGCTGGGGACTTTGAGGAATACTCAGGTCAATTTGTATGATTTTCTGCTAAGATGATGTGCCTTTTGAAGGGAAACTAGTGGTTTAGTCTGCAAATGTAATAGTCAATACTCATATGAAGTGATATCTGAAGTATTAGCATGGGAAATGAGAAGGCATTGTTTTATGCCCAGAGATGAGACTGAGTCACCCAGAAATTCACCCAGGGTGGTGACTTGAAGCTCTTTGCTATTTAATCTGCTACTGTGGTTTCTGGAGGTAAGCATTTCCTTCTGCAGCTTTTGAACTCTTGTTTGATTACAGCACATCCAATTACAGACTCAGTGTGCACTTTTTGTATAGTCTTCTCAGTTTTTTTAAATCAGAAGAAATACTTGCAGGTCCTAATTCCTGGGACTGAGTTGTGATAGTTAAGCCTTAGAAGGAGGGTGTGTTTTGTTCATCCACCGGCAGTTAAAGCCTAGAGTAGCTTGGATTCATATCTTATGTCAGGTTTGGAAAAATAATTTCCTTGAATAGATCTGTTTGAAAGTGGAGAGAATAAACTTGTTTTGATGTTTGTCAACATACTGGGTTCAGAGGAGACTGCCAGAGCTGAAAATGTCACAGCCCAGGTTGGAGAAAACCAGAACTCAGCTTAGGCAGAGAAGAATGAAGAAGGACTCTGTGAAGGAAATGGATTTAAAGAGACGTATGAATGTGAACTCAGAGGAAGTTTTGCAGAGAAGAAGTAGAATAGTTGTCCCCAAATGCTAGGGCTTTATAAGTAGCAGTAGAAAAGTGCAGGTAGAAAAATTAAATTGGTCATGTTAAAAAAAGGGCTGTGGTGACAGGGGGACAATGGTAGGAGAGAGTGACATGACCTTTTCATGTCTGAGTATCTGGTGGAGAAAGTGTGCTCTTGAATTGGTAGTGATCAAAAATAAGTCAGCCAAAACTACTCACAATGCAAATAATCAACAGCAAACAGGATTGACAATAGTCAAGCTGTGGTATGGCGTGGACTTTGAGCGGGACATTTTTGATTATACAGTGGAAAAATAATATGGGTGATTTGGAGTAGGTTAGCAATAGCTAAAGAGGTTAGCAATAGCCTCACCATTGAAGAGAACTGAGGAGCTGTCCTTGAGAAAAGTGCCTCAAGATAACAAGCTAAGGAGTGCAAATGGCTGGAGAGGAAACAAGTAGGTGCTTGAAATGGCACAAGTAACTTCTCATAGCTAAAATAAATTCCTCATGGCAGCTAGATTCCCCTCTGTGTGCACTCTAGGAGCAATGCTCCTGTGGGCTCTCCAGCTACCTCCCTTCCCACCAGCGTGTTTGGTAAGGGAAAGGCTACCTTGTGTGGATGAATGCACATATTCTGCTGTGTCGGTACTTGGTAACTTGTGTTCAGATTATTAAAGACATGCAGGGAAGCAGTACAAAAGTTCACTTAATCACCTTTATGAATGGAGTTGGCAGCTTCCATGACTTCCTACGGGGATTCTCGTATTTACTTTGTATGGACTTGAGGGAAGAAGTTGTAGAAATATGGATACATTTATTATTTATTGGTTAGGTCTTGTTCTTTCCCCCAGCATTTGTCAGTAACTGCTAGTTTCTGTCACCCGCTGTAAGATGGAAAAGATGAGAATTTGCAAGAGCGCCAAAGGAGCATGAACTGTGACTGCCTCTTCCATACCTAATGCGAGTGGATAAATGCACAACATCAGTTTCCAGTGCCAGTGCTTGCTTCAGCTGTGCAGATCCTCCTTCCCTCTCCTCCTTTCTTGCCTTTCCTAATAGAAGAGGAAAGCCAAGAGGAAGTTATAACATGATGTTCCCTGTGTGTTGCAGGGGATAAGAATTGCCTCCCCTGGTGCTGCTTTGATAAATCTATTTTTAGTCAGGGGTTGGATCGGTAAAGCTTGCACTGGAGAGTGTGAAATAGCATTGATCAGACTTATTTCTGAAGCAGGGAGAAAGAAAAATAAAATCAATTAAAGCTGTGACCCAGGCATCCAGGTTTATTTTGCTGTGTACAGAAGAGCCAGGCCTGCAGCTCTTGCTTGCTTTAACACTAGAGCTGGGACTCCTGGAGCTCGGTCCCAGTGAATATGGCTAAGCCCAGCCTCGTTTGGAGGCTCTCCCATCTGCCAGCCACTGAGCAGTCTGAGAAGGTCTTCTCCACAGAATTCTGCCCAGCAGGAGGGGTTATTTTAGAGTTCAACTCTTAGGAGGATGCACAGGAGGGGAAATTCTGAAGCCAAAAGTCAAGGGAAATGAAGTAGAGAAATGCTGAGAGGTAGCAGGACAAGATGGAGAAAAGCAGTACATGGCATTAGGGGCTTGTCTGGAGTCATGTACATGGGGAAATAATGCAGAGTTGTGTGAGGACATAGAATTTTACCTGAGCATAGAAAGCAAGAAAACAGGATATGCAAAAGTAAAATCTCACCATACAGTAAAGAAAGGAGAGGACAAAATGAGACAAAACTGTGTAGCTTGTATTGCCAGATGGAAGCTAGTGCTAATTTAGTCATGTGTATGCTCTGCAGTTTATTGTAAGAGTTTTTTGTTTAAAATTGGGTTTAATGTCATGCTATTTTTGTTTCTTTGTAAAATATACAAAGATCTTGAAATGTTTTTATTATTCCACACACTTGCTGAAATTCATTAGAATCATAGAAACGCATTGGTTGGAAAAGACTTTAAGAACATTGAGTCCAAGCAGTATATCTAACTCCGTCAAGTCTGGTGCTAAACCATGTGCTTTAGCACCATATCCATCCGTCTTTTAAACGCCTCCAGGGATGAGGATTCTACCATCTCCCTGAGGAGCCTGTTACAGTGTTTGACAATACTTTAAGTGAAGAATTTTCTTCTGATATCCAATCTAAACCTCCCCTGATGCAAGCCGAGACCGTTTCTTCTCCTCCTATTACTTGTTACTAGGGAGAAGTGATCAACACCCACCTTGCTACAATCTCAGGTAGTTGTAGAGAGTGATAAAGTGCCCACTCAGCCTCCTCTTCTCCAGACTAAACAACCCTGAGTTGCCTCAGCTGCTCCTGTTCCTCCCTGCATCCAATACAGGACAGAGATTCTCCTTAGTCCTCCTTTTGTTGCTAATATATTGAATCATAGAATCATAGAATCAACCAGCTTGGAAGAGACTTCCAGGGTAGAAGAATTTCCTGTTCTCTTTAGTAGCTGAAGACAAATTAATTTTCATTTGGGCTTTGGCTCTTCTAAGTTTCTCCCTGCATAGCCTCACAACTTTGTAGTACTCTGAGTGGCCAACACCTTCTACCAAAGACCATAAATTCTCCTTTTCTCCCTAATCAGCAACAGGCCAGGTGGCTGACCATATTCCCCACCAACTTGTCTTTTGGCACATGGGGTGACCTGTTCCTGCATCTTTAAAACTTCTTCTTGAGCAGTGTCCAGGCTTCTTGAACTCTTTAGCTCTTTAGGTCTGCCTCCCAAGGAACTCTATCTAGCTGTTTCTGAAACAGGACAAAGTGTGCCTGTTGGAGTCACAGAGTATTAGAGCTTGGAAAGAACCTCCAGAGATTGAGTCAACCTCCCCTGCCAAAGCAGGATCACCGAGGGTAGTCCACACAGGAGTGCATCCAGGTGGGTTTTGAAAGTCTCCAGAGGAGACGATTCCACAACCTCTTTGGGCAGCCTGTTCCACTGCAGTCCCAGGTGAAGTTCCAGGTGGCAGTTCTGCTGACCCCTCTCTTTACTTTGCCTTTAGCTGAGAGTTCAGTAATTTTGTGATCATTTTGGCAGAAACAGCTATTAAGGATGCTTTATTAAATTCTTACTGATGTTTGCTCTGTTTCTTTAAATGTATCACTGATTTTCTGCCTTAGACGATTCAAGCACCACTTCAGAATAGAAGTATACTGAAGTCATGGTTTTATCCTCAGAAGTTGTAGTTTTATCCCCAAGATTTTTAGTCCAACAAAAAGTGAGAATATCTCTTAAGAAAACTGTGTTATTATGTGATAAACCAGTTCTGAGGGATGTGTAACATCCAAACCCTCGGGCATTTAAAATACTTGAATTTTTAGTTCACATTTCTAGCTTGAGACAGGATCTTCTTTTGTTTTCCTTGAGCCGAAAGCATTGTTCCTCACTATATGGTAAAGTACATTTCTTAATTTATTTGACCATCACTATTTGCTTCCCTGAAGCATCACAGTAAATCCCTTATGTGTCTTCTGAAGGCAAAGAGAACAACCTTACAGCTTCTGGCTAGTCACTCTAGTGACATGGGGAGGTTACTATTGAAGCAGTGACTTTTGAAGTCGACCACAGTGGGACAGAGAAATATATCTTGTTAAAATGCTAGCAGTATTTAACTGTAGAAAATGTGTTGTCTCTTGCTAGAAGTCAGTGTTTCTTTCAGAAAACTTGTGTTTCAGGAGCTGAGAGAGGAAAGGCATTGTTTGCCATAGCAACCTTAATGTCGCCTTACAGTATGTCTGTCAGTTGTGCAAGGGCTAATTTGTCATGTAAAGTGTATGCTACGTATGTCACATTTTACTGTCTGTTCATTTGTTTTGATAATCAAGATCTTGACAGATTTGTCCCACATGGTAGGATTTATAGTAAGGATTTTCTTATCACTGAATTAAATTGATACATATAATCCTAGTGTCCTGCACAAGAGCTGAATAGAAATGAAGGAGATCCAGACTAGATGTGAAGGTCTTGCAGAAAAAAAACACACACCCTGCCCCCAATCCATTTTTAATTTATTTTTGTCTCTGTGATTTGTTTCATATCTTTACAGGAGGAACCACAAAGAAGAGAATAAGCACTGACTTTGAGAAGGTTAAATATTTTGCCTTTTGTGAAAAGATCTTTCTGTTTTATAAGATGAGAAGTGTAATTCTGTAAAACTGAAGCAAAAGTGAGGCTTGGAAATGTTTTGCTTTTCCCTCCAGTGTACACACTCACATACATACTGCCTGTAGTTTGAAGCCTGATAAGTAAATTCATTTCTCATAGATGTCACTTCATCCCCTGAGGTAAATAAGAGCATTTTTCACTACTCTCTGAAGACGATGAGTTGAAAATGTGGGGACTGACTTCTTATGAACAAGTAGACAGATTTAGCCACAGGAGATGCCTACCTGGCCAGAATGCCATTGTTTTCCTTTTGAGATTAAATGATTCAATAGTACTGAAATTGTCTCTGAAGTACATGACATTAGGTTTATCCATTTTTGCTTTACAGCAGACTGCTTTATCTCTGAATGGGCAAATGGATGGGTAGTTGCGGGTGCATAGGAAAGATGTGTGTCTGTGCGTGAGAGGCTTTAAACTTTTACAAGTGTGCGGACTGGCTGGCTGGAGGAGCTGGCAAAGGTTGTGCAAGTGGCCTTGAACTTTTTGAGACAGAGAACTCTTTGCAATATCTCCTAAAATATTTGTCATGCGAGGATATAATTCTGTTTTAATACTATTTTTAAGAAATAGCATCATTTGCTTTTTGGAAGTATAAGGATACAAAAGGCACTTGCTGCACTGCTGGACAAAGTGGGGTGAGCATTTCTTGGGAAGTAAATATGTTCAGATAAAGCATAAAATGGCTTGAATAGGAAAGGACCTTTAAAGATCACTGTCTTCCCAGCCCTAGGACTAAAGAGCACATCAGTGGATAATTACAAAGCAGAGATTATTTCAGCAGGAGGTGTCTGTTTAATTTCTCATTGTATTTCTCTGTTCTAGACTCTGCTTTATCTTTATTTATGACTGATATTGACGACCAAAATACACAAGGGAGCTCAGGCATGTATTTCAAGAGGAGCATTGCTCATTTTGAAATCCAAAATGCAAAACTTAAGGGAGATGGCATTTTCACCATGTAAAAGTTTAATTGGGAAGGATTTTCATCCCAAATGAATTGTGCCAGTGCTGCTACTGTTTCATCTTTAATACTTACCAGTTAAAAAATGTGCTAAAGGGTTGATCTTCAGAACACACTGAGGGTTTTTAACAGCTTCAGTCTTGGTAAAGTGACTGAGACCCATGACTCTAAAATTACCACTGCCAACTTGAAGGGTTTTTTAAAATTATTTTGGTGTTTGTAGGGCTTTGGATGTTTTTTGTGCCAAATGCTAGTTAAGCATTTCACTTTAATTTGTACCATTCTTTGACTGTAATGTGATCAAATTACTCTTCTCTACTGTATGTGTTCCTTTTACTATTTTGGGAAGCTGTATTTAAAAAGTGGTTTTAGTTCCCCTGTCCACAGGGCTTAGACAAACCAGAAGTCCCGGTGTGCTGCAGTGATGCTGGAGCACAGGGGAGACAGGAACACATGCAACAGAGCTGTGCCTGCGGTTGGGCAGCAAGGACTGGGTGGGCACAGGTGGGCACTCACCCCCACAAACCACTGGCGTGTGACAAATCTCCCCGCTGAAGCTGAGAAGCTCTTGGGTTTGGCTTTTTATTCCAGGAGGAAAGATCAGATTTCAGACTGAGGAGCTGATTTTTTTTTGTAGATGAAAGCAGGATTTGCTATGCTAATTTATTTTCCACAGAACAACAAAATAGAAGAGAACCTGGCACTGTTAATCGGATTTTGTTTGTCCCCATCTATGTGGCTCTGCAGGAGTTTTTTTCATTCTATCCTTTTTCTTTCTAACTTCTTATACCTGAGTTCAGACCTGACGTTGCTGTTTCACAATGGACTGGGTGAGCATTGCAGGGAGCTGGGGTTTGGGGGAGATGTGTTGCCAATGCTGAGGTCTGGTGTGCTGCAAGGGCTCAAGGTGCCCTGAAATTGGGGGAGCAGCTGTTGTGGGGTCCCAGCCATGCCAGAGCCAGCACCGGGCTCTGCCCAGGCAGCCAGCTGGTTCCATGTCCAGCAGACCCATGCACTTCCCAGACAGCTGGCATGGTAACCAAACACCAGCAATTTTCAGAGAAAGGCACCACTAATAACATTAATTTTCTTCTAGAGCAGACGGTAAGGTAACTAAAGCCAGGTTGATTGGGCTTCGTTGGGATTTTTACCTAATGATCTTCTAGAAAGCAGGTGCACTGGCAGGGATTTTAAGCTTTAGAAACCCCAAACAGTGTACAAAGTAAACCTTTGATGCTGTGGGGATTTTATGGGAGGAGGAGTCACATTAGTTTAGATCATTACAAAGTGCTTTCTGACTAAAACAGAATTAGTGGTGCTTTTATGGTAGTCAGTTAATGATTGTCAACAAAGAGAGTTGATTTCAGTTCAAATTGTAATTTTAAATCAAACTAGCCAGCTGTCAGACATGGGAGTGGTATGGACAGTTCCTCCTGCAGTGTTGTGTGGAGCCACTCTTGCATCTGTCATGCTATCAAGTGTGCATTGGGAGCCACATTTGATATTCAATACATAGACCACTTAATACTAATTTTAGGGTGATGAAGTTATGATTAGTTACACAAAAATAACCAACTCTGCTCTGCCTCACTACTCCTTTAATGACCTAGGTAATTTTATGTTGCAAAATTATTTTTTACTATAGTAACATCAACTTCTGACAGTTATATTACAACATCTTTATGGTTTGGCAAAGGAGGAAAAGTAGCTGTTTTTATGGCCTGATTTGGTGCAAGTCTCCTTTACAGCTTCAATACCATGAAAATCCATTCAAGGCCATGAAAACTAATCTTAGGGTGTTTTTCTAAGGCACAGTAAGCCATTTATACATGGCAAAAAAGAATATTCTTTTGTGTTGCATGTATCCATCAACAGTCCTTCCAGATTGTCAGTTGTATGAGCTTTGCAAGTGAACAGTGAAGTGTCTGTATTGGTAAATATGTCTCTATTATGGCAGTGTGTTTATTCGTGACAGGCTACTCTTCTCAGCATCTTTACCTCTCTTTTCAATTACTTGGATCTGCCAAAACTACTGCTGCAGATATATGCAACTGATTGTACTTAGTCTAGAAGGCAAGCAAAAAGAAAATAGTCCAATCTACCACCAGCGAGTATATTTTAGCCACTCTTGGATGAAGATACATTCAGCCATCAGCCTTGCCTGAGTATATCTCTTGCTTAGTTTTATTCATCACTCAAATGGCTGTGGCTGGCAATTTTAGCAAGAGACCTTCTCAAGTAATGAGTAATTTTTCCTTTGGTGCTTCTGTACTGATTAGCACACCACGAGTATTACTTAAAACTTTCAACTGAGAAACCACACAAAACATTTTAATTACATTGGAGTGCTGGAAACTGCAAAGGTAGCCACAGCTCAAGAACTTGGATGGGTGTAAGTGGCTGTTTAAGCCTAGTTGCCTTTAAGAACTACAAAGTTACAGACCTCCAAGAAGTCCAGAAAGTGTACCAGAAAGTGTAAACTTTGTATTCCATACCTGTAAGTCCTTCATCCCTATAAATCTGGCTGGAACATCAGATTCTTCCATGTTTCCTTTCTCTCTTCTCCCAGGGAGGATGCATATGCCCTCCACAGCACATTCTTTGAAGAGTTCTGTAAAGTCTTAAAAGATTCATTGAATGAATGCTGGTGCAAGAGGGGTGTTACTTATTTTGTGAGAATATAAACAGTGAGAGCTTTTCTAATGACATAGTTTTAGAGGAAAGAACAGAGCCAAGGACTCTTCACCACTGCTCTCATCCTCCAAACCAGTTCCTTCTGCTTCAGTGTTTGAATGGGAATTTTGGATTGAGAGGTCAATTTCTCACTGAGGCATTTCATTGATATTTGCCTTTGTTAGGTCTGGACCTGAACTTGGTGTATAGTGTCGCAGTTCCAGATGGTCTTTCTTTCCCTCACAGATGTAAAAAAACCCAAACAAAACAACTCAGATTTAATCTTCAGGTATAAGGAAACATTCTGATTTTATTTTTTTTAACAGATGTTGGTGAAAAAGCTTTGAAATTGGTGAGGACAATATTAAAGTGGGTTTTTATAAGCCTCTTTTAAGTCCAAAGTCATTATGTGATCACTCATAAAGCTTTGTAATGTAATTGGACTATATAGTGTATTACCAGCTAATGCTGGCTAAGGAACTTTCAACGTGGTAAATATTCTAGCTTTTTGTGCAAGAACTGCTCAATTTGGAGCTTTAGAATTTAGCTAGTCAAGAGATTGTATTTTCAATATTGGATTTCTGAAGAGGGCAATGACAAAGCACAGGCAAGCTATCATCAAGGGGATGCATGGGGAGAAATCTGTCTGCTGTACTCTCTTAGCTCCCAGGAGTCAATGAATTATGGGCTTCGTAAGCAGGTAGATGACTATTGACAGTTATCTGTCATAAGGTTGTCTAATACCTTCTTGAACCCTTTCTGCTTTTTACTTCCAGTGAGTTTTGACAAGGAGTTTCACAGTCAAATTACATAGAAAAAAAATTCCAGACTTCCTTTTTTTTGCTTGAAAGGCATTGTCTGATTATTTCATTGTGTAATATGAGAAAGAATGGCTTCTGTACGAGGGGCAAAAGTATGGATTAAGATGAAAGATGCAAGGAAAATGAACTACTGCACATCTGTGTTTCTTGTCTATTCGTCATAGCTCTTCCATTTCCATTAAATGATTTAGACCAGGACTTCTGGCTGTATTCAAGTGTGAGTATTGCTGAGGTTTGTGCAGTTTTGTGACAATAGTTTCTGTTCCATTGTAAGTCTTTTCCTAAAACTTCACATTCTGCATGACTTCCTACTGTGGATCAATGAGCTTGTACTTCAAGGAAACTGTCTGCAACTTTAGGTCTCTTTTTCTGAGTGGAAATAACTATTTTGAAGACCATGAGTCTGGACAGTTAACAGTGTTTCCTTAGTATTTAATCTTTATCAATTCAGGAATTTATATCCCATTTTATCTGTAACCAGAGTGGTTTTTTTTTCCCACAGACTTTTAGCCACTTCAGTTTTGGCTATTCTCAATAAAGTTTTGTCCCTTTCTTTAAATCCTTTCAAGCTTGTTTATGAGTAATCCTACTCTGTACACTCCATGCATACCATTGAAACTCTCTAGTGCAGTAGAATCATAGAATCAGTAAGGGTTGGAAGGGACCACGAGGATCATCTAGTTCCAATCCCTCTGCCATGGGCAGGGACACCCTACCCTAGATCAGGCCAGTCAGAGCCTCTTCCAGCCTGGTCTTAAACATCTCCAGGGATGGGGCCTCAACTACCTCCCTGGGCAACCCATTCCAGGCTCTCACCACTCTCATGCTGGAGAACTTCCTCCTCACATCCAGTCTGAATCCCATTGACAGCCACTCTTTGGGTGCAGCCATCAAGCCAGTTCTTTATCCATCCAGTGCTCCACCCATCAAACCCACGTTTCACCAGCTTGGAGACCAGGATGTGGTGTGGGACAGTGTCAAAGGTCTTGCTCAGGTCCAGTCAAATGACACCAGTTGCTCACTGCTCATCTATGAATGTTGTGACCTGTTCATAGAAGGCCACCAGGTTTGTCTGGCAGGATTTGCTCTTGGTGAAGCCATCTGATTGTACCCAGTCACCTCTTCACTATTCTTCTGTCTCAGTAGTGCCTCCAGGAGGATCTGCTCCATGATCTCACCGGGCACAGAGGTGAGACTGACTGGCCTGGAGTTCCCCGGCTCCTCCTTCCTACCCTTTTTGAAAATGGGAGTTATGTTTCCCCTTTTCCAGTAAAGTGCTTTCAGTCTGGTTTCACCCAATCACGTGGTTAAAAGAAGTAAAGATGTGTCAAATAGTTTCCTTATAATTATCTGATGAAGCACAGAAAGTCAAGAGAAAGTCCACCTTTTTTAGAATTTGTTACCAAAGTTGTTATTTCAGTGAATACTCTTAGCACTAGCTATGAATGATTTTCCAAATGTAACTTCCACTGATTTTCCAGATTTAGCTGACACTGTCATCTTGATGTCTGTATGTATTCATAAGACCTTGGAGTTTAGTAAAGCCATCACTTGATGTTCTGCAACACTTCCATAATTGATTATGGACAGAAATTATAAGGAAACCACTCAGAATAAAAACCTCAGAAAAGAATATCGCAGGTGAAACTTTGAGGAAGAGGAAAAAGGTATCTGAGCAATCTTTAGTTTGGCCAGTAAACATAATAAAGGAATGGTGCTTATTCCAAAGAACACTAGCCAAACTGTTCACTTGAGAATGATAAACAGAAGTTTATTTGATATTTGCATTTTTTTAAACTCTCTAGCTGTTGTGTTGTAAGCAATTGTGTCAGAGAAGGTTTCTCATGTACCTGCTTTCCATTTTTCTCTAGACAATTATTTACATTTTAGACTAGGAGTCTCATAGGTCTGTGTCAATTTAACCAGGGGTGATAAAAAAAATCAATATAGTGGACGTGTTGTATGATGTTGTAGGTGTTTCCTACCTTCCAGGAGGCATCTAACCCTAATGGAATATGCCACAAATAGAGCCCATTTGATTTACAATCAGGTAGACCTAGATAGTCTTCAGATAAATTACAGTCCTCCTGGGAAATACAGAACATGGGAATTCCACATCTTGCCCTTTCTCCTACCACCCTGCTCTTGCTGTGACTTTGAGCAGTACAGGAAGTCTTTGTGGCTGTGCTAAAAGATAGGAGTTTAAACAAGTGTCTTTCCTATGAAGATAAAATAATGTTCCTGTAAATCTTGCATCTTATTGTAGATACACATTCTTACCTTTTTTCATTCGTGCATTTCTGAGTGTCTTCTGATGCCTGTGGAGAATGTATAGTGCATGTTTACCTTTTTACAAACCTTTTGTAAGAAGTAGGATTAAATTTTACAGGTTTTCATATTTGCAAAAATCCATTTTCAGTGACTGTACTTCCACAGTTTATATCTTCATTTAGCCTACAAATGTATATACATTCTGTACTTTAAGATTCCAAGCTGGTTAGCTTATGTACAAATTCTGAGTCTTTGCATTTACTGAAGGTTTTGAAGTTGTTCTCGGCAGTCAGAGGGATGGAAATTTTCTTCTTTTTCTGACGTGAAAACTGACTCATGTGTGCAATCACTTGACTTCAGGCTTGACAAAAACACTGATATTTGTGATAAACTGAAAGATCTGGCCAGACTGAGGCCAAGCCTTGTAGGTTTGAGCCTTTATTTAGGACAGTGATGATAAGCAAAGACTTTCTCTAAAGCCTTTAATTCACAGTGTCACTGCCTTCAATCTTTGCAATGATAAACTTTAAAGCATGGCTACCTGTAATTGGGCATTTTGATATCTGAATGAGGAAACTACATACCAAATGTGTAAGTCATATTCTAGGTAGTTAAAATGATTTAGGGGCACCTTGCTAACAGAAATTTTGCTGTGACTCTCTTCCAGTTGAATTCTATCCCTTTGCATTATTGCATTCCTGGTTTGACTACAAATTATTATTTTAGTCATTATGGTAACATTAAATAGTAGGTGATGAACGTGGAGAACTCCACAATCAAGAAAAGCATTGAATTATTCAAAGATAGAATCATAGAATCAGTCCGGGTGCCCACCTCTCCAGCCTGTCTAGGTGCCTCTGGATGGCATCCCTTCACTCCAGTGTGTCTGCTGCACCACACAGCTTGATGTCATCAGCAAACTTACTCAGTCTTTGAGTTACATGTAAAGTAAGAATTACTTGATTATGTTTCAGTACCTTTTTGTTCCTTTAGCTACAAATATTATGTTGGAGCGGGGAGTAAGAGGAGGAGGAGACAGAAAGAAAGAAAGATGTTGCTTTCTTCACCAGATCAAATTCAACTTGACTAAAGCATGTCATATATTTCATTTTAGTCACAATTACAGAATTGTCAGGCTTGGAAGGGACCTGAAGGATCATCTAGTTCCAATCCTCCTGCCATGGACAGAGACACCTCACACTAGATCAGGCTGCCCAGTGCCACATCCAGCCTGGCCTTAAAAACATCCAGGGATGGGGCTTCCACCACCTCCCTGGGCAACCTATTCCAGTGTCTCACCACCCTCATGGTGAAGAACTTCTTCCTAACATCCAATCTCAATCTACCCACTTCTAGTTTTGTTCCATTCCACCTGGTTCTATCTCTGCCTGACACCCTAGAAGTTCCTTTCACCAGCCACAATAAGGTCTCCTTGGAGACTTCTCCAGACTGAACAGCCCCAACTCTCTCAGCCTATCCTCATAGGAGAGGGGCTTCAGCCCTCTGATTGTCCTTGTGGCCCTTCTCTGGACATGTTCCAGCACATCCAAATCTTTCTTGTAAGAGAGGTTGCAGTCCTTTTCTGCAGGACTGCTTTCAATCTCATCATCCTCTAGCCTGTACTGATATCAAGGATTGGCCTGACTTAGGTGCAGGACCTTACACTTCACCACATTTAACCTCATGAAATTCTCCGCAGCTCACTTCTTTGGTCTGTCTGGGTCACTCTGGATGACGTTCTGCCCTTCAGTCTCATCAACTGCACCACTAAGCTTGGTCTCTATTTAGATGGAGCTCAAGAACCTGGAAGTACACCTTCCTTCTCAAATAAATCTTTTCAGCCCTGTAGAGTGTGCCCATTAGTGGCTGCAGAAGCAGAATACAGGGGCTTCTGTGTATGGGCAGAGGACAAGCACTTGATAAATGAAGGAGAAGACTGTTTACTTCAAAGAGGGAAACAAAAGAACCAGAGGAAGAACAGTGAAGAAAAAAAAAAAAACAAACAAACCCAAACTGTCAGGGGAAGCTGCAGAAAGATTAGCTGTAGTTTTCTGTTGCTTATTTTGTCATGTGGAGGGTTTGTTTGTTGTACCTATATAACTGGATTCCTGTAGTAATTCTTTTCCTCTTTTATAAAAACTAATTTTAAGGGACTATCATCCCTACATCAAGGGAAATCATGTCTCCTTTTATGAATGAAATTTAGCTTTCAGACTATGTATGTGTCAGAGGAAGAAGTTGTGTCAGGTGAAGACCTGTATCTAGTGGAGTCCCTCAGGGTTCAGTACTTGGACCAGTACTATTTGATATGTTCATTGATGACCTGGATGAGGGAACAGTGCACTGTCAGCAAGTTTGCTGATGACACAAACCTGGGAGAAGTAGTTGACACACCTGTGCTATCATTCAGTGAGACCTGGATAGGCTGGAGTTGTGCAGGGAGAAATTTAATGAAATACAACAAGGGCAAGTGAAGAGTCTTGCATCTGGGAAGGATCTACCCTGTGTACCGGTGTAGGTTGGTGACTGACCTGTTGGAGAGTAGTACAGAGGACCTGGGGATCCTCTAGACAAAAGGATGACTATGACCTAGCAATGTGCCTTTGTGGCCAAGAAGGCCAGTGGTATCCTAGGGTGTATTAGAAGGACTGTAGTCACTAGGTGGAGAGAGATAGACATTGTCCTTCCCCTCTATTCTGCTCTGGTGGGGCCACATCTGGAATATTCTGTCCAGTTCTGGGTCCCTCAGTTCAAGAAGAATAGGGAACTGCTTGAAAGAGTCCAGCGCAGAGGCACAAAGATGACAAAGGGAGTGGAACATCTGCCTTATGAGGAAAGGCTGAGGGAGCTGGGGCTCTTTAACTTGGAGGAGACTGAGAGGTGACCTCATTAATGTTTATAAATATGTGAAGGGTGAGTTTCAGGAGGACAGAGCCAGGCTCTTCTCAGTGATGTCCAATGATAAGACAAGAGGCAATGCATGCAACCTGGAGCATAGGAGGTTCCACGAGAACATAAGGAAAAGCTTCACTGTGAGCATGGCAGAACACTGGAATAGGCTGCCCAGAGAGGTTGTGGAGTCTCCTTCTCTGGAGACATTCAAAACCTGCCTGGATGTGTTCCTTTGTGACCTACTCTGGCAGGGGGGTTGGACTCAATGATCTTTTGAGGTCCCCTCCAACCCTTGATGTTCTATAATTCTGTGATAGAGAGAGCACTTTTATTGAAAGATGGCATTGTTGCCCTTGCCTGACTGTTGTCTAGTTTATTGATCTTTTCTTAGGTTCAAAATGTACACATATGAAAAGTTCAAAACCAAACCTACCTGTTGAGGTTCTTCCATGAAATAAAAATTAATCGTAGTGTTATGTTTCATAACAGTGCTGGAAGCTGATGTGAGGAGAGCTTGCTCCGTTAATAGTCATTATTTGATTCCTCTTGACTCACTTATTAAGGGAAATGAAATTTAATCAGGATTTAGTCTCAAGCTATCTGTAATTCATGTAGATGTTCCAGAAAACTTTATGAAGAATTCACTGTAATGGTCCAGATTTTCCTATAGGTTTCTCTGTTTGGCTTTCACCCTGGCTGTTAGGTAAAATTAAGGCCCAGAAAATAGGATTATTACATCCCAAGAGGCAGGGCTGATAAGCAGCAGATGATTGTTGATCTGCTTGCTACCCAGTGTTGGTGGTGCTCGAGGTGCTGCTAGATGCAAAGCCAATTTGTTAACAATTAGTTCTCATTACAGTCATTTCCTGTTGTCGATTTTAAATGTTTGACAAAGCACTTTTTGGAAACTGCACCCAAAAAAAATAAATAGTAGCTGTACATCAATGCTTAGTAATTACAACTCTTTAGGGCCCAGTGTCAATCTTAACTAACTGGTTTCATTGGTTTCCAAGTAATTATTTCTGATTTGGATCCCACCTGCTATCTGCGCCAGATTAAAGATGCTTTGGAACAAGGACATAGTTCTTGATTAGCAGAGCTGCTGAGAAAGTAGTGATAAACCAAAAATAACCTATTTTCCCCTGTCTTGGCTGGTCATAGCCTGGGATTTTTGTCTTGCATAACTGCTAGTGGATTACATGATACACAATATAGGAATTAATGTCAGCCTAGAATCGTAATTTCCATTGTCCTTAACATTTAGCATGTGGGTTTAATTTTAAATGCATCTTTGCCTTTATACACACATTGAGAATTGTGGAGCCACTAAAGTCTAATTTACAAATGGTAAAATGAGATGTAATGGCATGTTATGATAAAAGCTTTGATATCTAGAAGTCCAAGAGGGTATATCTGTTGAGCTCCTTAGAAGTTGGGGGTATAATTACTATTAATCTGGTTTGCATGCCAGAGGAGACTTGAAAGCAAGGTTATTTAATAAACAGTATGATGTATGTATATCTGTGTAAAAAGATCAGGCACACCTGCATTTCCACATGTGCTGGATATGTATGATGAGTTGTTACAGATTCATGCCTTCTATGAGTACTCTGGAATTTTGGCTGAATTTGGCAGTGCCAAAGTTTAAGCTAGCAGCTCAGCTATCTGCTTAATTTTCTCTCTTTCCTCCTTTACTTTAAATTTTCAGCAACATCAGCCCAGGTTGCATAAGCACTCTCCTAAATGCTTGCAAATATTTTAGATGTATTCCATGATCCCTGTTGCACGGGGTGGAGACCTAACATAAGACTTGACTCGTGCCTTTCCCACCCCTATTCATGAATTAGTCTCACAATTACTGTAAAAATCAAGGCAAATGTGGATGAAATGCGTCAGGCTTAGTCCCTCTAACCTTAATACACAGAGATGGTATTGACACAAGTGAATTTTGTTTAACCACAGTACATTTGCTTCTTAATTAGTGAATATTCATCTGTCAGCAGCAGCAGCTATAACACCCCTCCCCACTAACACGTTCTGTCATAAATAATCAATGAGAGGCTATTAATATTCATGAGTGAGAATCTGTGTAGTCATGTGCACTGATGCGGAGACAGGGGGAGTGTTGCCATGAACTGAGTCGAAACTCTGTGTGTGTATACGTGAGTGTAAGATAGTTAGGGAAAGGGAAGAGCATGCTGCTACACACTGCCCTGCCTTGTGCTTCCAGCTAACAGTGGTGTGCCTGTGTTTCGGGGCTGGAGTGACTGATGAAAAACAGTAGTCAAGTCTGGAGGGTGATTCCCTGTCAGTGCATTTGCCTTTCAGTGCTGGGGAAATTAGAGGCTTTGCTCTTGTGTTGCTTAATAGAATGGGCTGCAATCTGTGCACTTTTCAGAAGAGAGAGGAACACTACAAACTGCTCTATGAAGTTTCACAGGTGAGTGCAGAGGGTTTGCCAGCATCTCCAGAGTAAAAATGTGTGTTCTTTACAGAGAGCAAGTAGAGATGCTTTTGTTTAGCTTTACCCTTTTTTTTTTTTTCTCCTTTGCAAAATTGCAGGCTAAGTTGTTGTTGTTGTTGGGGTGGTGTTGGTAATTATTAGTATTTTCGGTGTCTGTTGTTTTCTGCTCATTTGCCACTCCCCTTTTAGATGACTTCCTGTGGGATTCTTTTAACATTTTTGTGCATCTTCTGCCAAGATGTCAGTCATATAGCAGCACTCTCAGTGAACCGTATCTGTGATGTTTTAAGGTAGCTCTTGGCTTTGGTAATGAGACTGATTTTAGTTAAGTTATGCTGCTGCATCTTGAAGTGTTAGGTCTGTGATCTCAGGTATTTCTGAGCTAAGAAACAAAGTTTTTATGACATGTCTGTGCTGGCCAAGAAGTATGTGAAATTTTCAGATTAACTGCTTAAAATTGAAGTGATTCTGAAACGTGCTTGCCACCTTTAAACAGGTACTGAACACAACAGGTTTTCCATGTGTGAAGTGTGCTGCTTGGTCATTGTGTGTGTGTATGTGTGTGTGTATTTCTGTTTACTACCAGACAAAGATCTTAATCCCATCTAGATATTTTAGTGTCTCTTCCAGCGTCGTGGCAGTGTGAGTAGCAGGGTAGCAGTGTGCTGCTAATGTGTTCCTAGCTCCTTCAGAATGCAGAAAGATGAACCAAGCACTTACCATAATAGCCTTTTTTTTTTTTTTGCTGGAATCCTATTGAACCAGTATTTGATTTGCAGATTTTTGTTTTGGATTTTTGGTGTTTTGGTTGTGTTTGGTTGTTTTCTGGGGTTGTTGGTTTTTGGTTTGGGTTGGGTTTTGTCTGGTTGGGTTTTTTTGGTTTTGGTTTTGTTTTGTTATTTTCTCCTCTTGGCACAGAAGACCCTAGCATAGTAAAGTTTAGTGCCTTTCAGCATCTGTTCTCTCCCTCTGTAATTTATCCTGGCTTTGACACATTGCCACTGACAGGGGCTGAGCGCTTGCAGTTTTGGACTGTGTTGCTGCTGACAGGCAGTGTGGAGGAGAAAAAACAGCTTACGGTGTTGGTGGTCTATTGGCACAGCAGCAGCTAAGTGCCCGGTGACGACTGGTTCCCTCCAAGTTCCTCCTGATGTGATTCATTTCACAGTGGGCTAATTACAAAGTGGATTCTCTACACATGAAACGGCCTCCTCAGTTGCGGTGTTAATGCACATTTTCATGGTAATGTGATCAGAGCCTCATTAGCCAGTTTCCAAAATGATTCTCTGCATTAATTAAATATAAAAATGACTCTTTTTATCGCCATAGAGAGGAAGAAGAAGATTAACATTGTTAATTACTACTGGGGGCAATACCTCTGCGTCATTTTTTACCACAGAACCAGCAGGCATGTTCAGTCCTTAAAGTGTCCATTTGCAGGTAACCTGCCCATTGCATTGCCTGGTGAAAACGGTCTCTAGGTGGAACACTTCCCTTTAGTTCAGTAGTTAGTCGTAATCCTATCATCATGTTTTCTTACAGCAACAGCACAGGGAAAAGCGTAGCAGCACATTTCCTTCTCCTCCCTCTCCTCCTTCCCAGCTCTGGATTGCCAAACTGATCTGAAAGTGTAAAATGGAGAGATTGGAGTAGGTTGATGTCTGCTTTTCTGTGCCAAGGAATAAGAAACACAGGTTGTGCTGAGAAGGGGATTAGGCATTTCTTAAAGGACTGCATATGTGCAGGGAAAAAGGAGGCTGTGCCTGATTTAGAGTGAATGCATGTTCAGAATATTCCTTGCAATAATGTTCTATAGTAATAAATGCTACTGAAATAATTAGGAAAGTCAGAGGTGGAGGTTTTAAGTGATTCTAAGAAATTCTTTCCGTTATCTCTTGTCTTCTCTGCTGTTGCGTTGGAGTGTCTGTGCATGTGAACAACCAGGGTGCAAAATGAACTAGTGCTTTCACTTCTTAGTCTGGTGCTTGCCAGATAAAGTGTAATCCCTAGGAGGATCTGAGCACGTTTCCTTGGGGAGTTGAAGTGCAGTGAGCCTGGTGCTGTGTCTTGTGCTGTTAGGTAAATGTCACTGATAAGGTGCAGAAGGAGAGCAGAGAAATTACTTAGTGTGCTTGCCGCCACATGCTGTGTTCATCTGTAAACTCAGCCCTATCCGGTTCAGTGTATGCAGGTCAAAGCCCAAAGGATAGTGAGTGTATTTTCAACCAGGTGCTGCAGTAGAGACCAGGTAGTATCTTGCACCAGAACTTCTTCCATGTACAATATTGATTTGCTGCAGGGGGGGGGGAAGAGGGGTGTGAGGGGGGGTGTAGGGGGAGGACAGACATACAATATGATGAATTGAATTAAACCAAGGCAGGCATTGCTGCTTGATTTGCAAATCCCTTTTTAACTCTTCAGTCTGTAATTCCTATACCACAGCCTTAGCTCTTTCATCTGCGTGATTTCTGGAGAGCTTGGGACAAGTTAGCCTGTCAGGGACATGAACTGACTGAGGATGAGCTGTGGCTCACTAGCATATGCGGATCAGATAGATTAATTTATATTCATATAGGGAAGCAGTCCCAGCCTCCTCTCTCACCTTTCCGGTGCTAGGCTACCTGATGCCGTGGGTGGTCTGTGCACTCATGTGCTTAAAATACAGTAAACAAAGGAAGGAGCATTTGCAGAGGAAAAACCAGGCAAGCACATACAGTGAGGCATGTTTTCTGCTACTGTTTGTAGTGAGGTCAGATTCAGCACCAGAGAGCTTTTTGTTGTAGAGCTGCTGGGAAATGAAGACATTGTTAGAATATGGATAATTCCTCGCTCTTCCCCACACCCCCTTCCTCCAGGCTCATTTGCCTTTCAGTGAAATTGTAGTTCAGAGACCATGGAGGCCCTTTCTGAAAACAGCATTTGCTTGTGTGACAGAGGCTTTTATTTTGATAATTGTGTCTTACATGTGCAGACTGGGATTAAAGCAAAACCTCAAATAGTCATGTTTTAAGAATTAAAGCTTTTGAAAGACCACTATGCATTGATGAAGAGTCCTTCTGCTTCTGAGTGCCCCTTCACCTGTCCTCAGGACATATAGATGAGTCAGATTTACTTCTTGACTTCACTGTGAATAAGTATCAGGTGTAGCATGCCCCCCAAGTCCTCTTCTCTGTGTACCTATCATTGGGGAAATAGAAGTCGTCTCAATTCAGAATTTATGGTCCCACATGCTATTTCTTGGATCACTTTATTATAATTTCCCATGTGCTGTGTAAGCAGGATTGAGCTAATGAGTGTGCAGCCAGGAAGTCACTAAGAGAAGGTGGGACATGATGTGTGCCCATGTCCATTAGGAGCAGACCTCTGCTGTTGTCAGCTGATTTTCTCTTGTACTGCTGAGGTGGAAGAAGTGAGCTTAAGTAATGTGTTAGATGCATGATGAGGAATCTTCCTGTTTAGCAGAAAGGATAAGAGAAATATGGCAAGGATGAGAGGTAACGAAACTGAAGCACTATTTTATGAGTCATCAGCAGTGATGTTCAGTAGCCTTGTGTGAAACTAAAGGAAATGCAAAATTTTTGCAGGATTCTGTGCACAGCATGTGGAAGTAATTTCTGTTAGCTGGATTTTCTATGCTTTGTTTTCAAAATGTGTGTTTAACCTAGAGAAAAAGAGAGGAGTGAGAGAGAGTACACTTTACTTTTGGAGGTCAACCGAAGACCAGTGTGAACTTCTTTGTTGAATTGCATTTTAAGAAGCAGTCAAATGAGCTCAAGTGAGCTTAGAATTGAAAGGGAGAAGGGAGAAGGGAGAAAAGCTAGAAGGGAAAACAGAGGCAATCTGGGATGTCTCACAAAGTCAGTGGTGGAACTGGGATTAAAGCTAGAAGGTTGCACAAAATATTTTACATTTGACCTGAGATCTTAGTAGATACTGCTTGCAGCATTTTTAAATCCTCTGAAGACTGATTATACAGTTTGCTTCTCATGTTGGTTTCCATAATTAGCATAAAGCTCAAATTTTCACCAGTTTAGGGTTCTGATTTTTATGTTCATCTTTATACCCCTTGGGCTACTTGAAGTACTTTTAGTGGTACATCTTTTCAAATTCAAAGGTGTTGACAAGAGAGACATCAAGCTTGCCCACTGAAACAGTAGAGGCACTTCTGTATTTATCAGGAGATGCAGCTTGTAGCTGGCATCATTACAGAAGACAACTTCTGGCCACTCAGTTCCTTGTCACTGGGACCTGTCTTCTCTGGTCTAGAAGAAGGTTGTGTTTATTTAGAGGATTTAGTAACCTAGATGGTATGATTCTTATTTTCCATCTGCACCAACCTCCAGCCACTAGTATTCAGTTTTGGTACTTAAGTCACATGAACCATTAGCACAGACACATTTTTGGGGTGGTCCATTTGAATCTAAGTTCTATTTTTAATAAAAATTTAGTGGCAGGACACTTTCACCCCAGGAGAATATGAAAGGAGAAAATTTTGTATTTAGTCATCTGGACATTGGTTGAATTACACAAGTTGTGTTAAATCAATAGCAAAAGTATATCTGGTTTGATCTTACTACATTTCCTATCTTTTGCTTCTTGTACCTCTCTATATTTTTTAATGTAACAATAGAAAACCTTCCTGATTTTTTTCTAAGCAGTTCTTCTGAATATTGCTTTGTCCATTTAAAAACTTTGAAAATAAATGTTAAGGTGCCAAAGGAGACAAACTTAGATGAGTACTGTTTCCTCTCAGTGTAACTGAGCAATTTTACAGCTCTGTTCTATGTAATTCCCACCAAAGCTGGAACTGCCTCATATTAGTAGAGCAATGCATTTATGGTATAAAAACATAATCATAGAATCATAGAATCATAGAATGGTTTAGGTTGGAAGGGACCTCAAGGATCATCCAGCTCCAACCCCCTGCCACAGGCAGGGACACCTCCCACTAGAGCAGCTCACCCAAGGCCTCATCCAGCCTGACCTTAAACACCTCCAGGGAGGAAGCATCCACAACCTCCCTGGGCAAGCCGTTCCAGTGCCTTACCACCCTCACTGTAAAGAACTTCCTCCTAACATCCAGTCTAAATCTCCCCTCTTCCAGCTTAAACCCATTCCCCCTCGTCCTAACATTACTAGACCGTGTAAATAGTCCCTCCCCAGCTTTCCTGTAGGCTCCCTTCAAATACTGGAAGGCCACTATAAGGTCTCCTCGAAGCCTTCTCCTCTCCAGGCTGAAGAGCCCCAACTCTCTCAGCCTGTCCTCATAGCAGAGGTGCTCCAGCCCTCTGATCATCTTCGTGGCTCTCCTCTGGAAGATCAAGTGAAGCTTGCCATGTGTTTCTAGTCATGTCCTAGAAACTTGTTTGGAATTTCCTTAAAGAATCTCTGCTAAACCAAAAAGAATTTAAAACCCAACTTCATGCAACTTGACTTCTTTGTGTTCAGCAGACACATCTCTCCTGGTTCCTCTGCTTCCTTGCTTGTTTACTTTACACTGATAACTGAGCAGCATTCATCTGAATAACTAATCCCCTTGCCATGATGTTTCTACAGGCTGTATTTAGAGAGAGATACCAGTGTTTTGGCATTGCTAACAACTGAATTCTTGCTCCTGCTGGAGGAGCTCACTATCCCATGCTAGGTGCTTGTCCATGGATGTAAGGAGCATTGGTTTCCCAGGAGTAACTGTCCCTAGAGCCCCAAGCGTCCACACCTCATTCCTGCATTTTGAGTCACTGCATGCCAATTGCTTGAAAGAGAAAAAGTATCTGAAAGGCCACCTCTAGTGTTGATTTTGTGGCTCACACTACTGAATTGTGTTTAGGTGTGAAGGGTTTCTGAGGTGTCCTGGAGGATTATGCTGTGGGCATTTGGGTCTGGGCACATGTCTGCTTGAAATAAACATCTCTGGCTGTCTGGATGGATGGTGGCTGTAAAGAAGACACCCATGCATACAACTAAGCATGTAAGGAAGTTATCGTCTGCATTCTTAGGAACCGAAACCCGTTAGCAAGGTCTGGGGGATCATTCATTTGAACATGACACCCAAAATACATAGTAAGTAGATACATGTTATTTTGGATCTCATGCCAACTATCTGTGATAAAACTGCCTTTTTTTTTTTGGTGATAAAATCCAGGAAAATATGAAGCATTGCCACTGACTTCACTGGGGCCAGGCTTTCCTTTTCTGTCCCCACTGACTTCACTGGGGCCAGGCTTTCCTTTTCTGTCCTTGTTTACCATTTTTTAAAAGGCACATACCTCAAGAGGAAGGATAAAGAAAGAGTCCTGAGATAAGAAAGCAGACAATAGTATGTGAGATAAGAATTGAAGGGATGGGTACAACAGAGGCAGCTGCAAAAAGCCATAGTGTGATTATATCAGTAATCTGCAGGGATATGCAATGCCATGGGGGAAAAAAAAAGGCAGTTGAGGTACTAAATAGCATGATTTTCTCTGTCATTTTTCAGTTCTTTGCAACTTGAATTTAACAATGGGGATTAAGGGTTCTTCTAATTATAAGATTTTTGTACATTTTTTTTACAGAGCTGTTCTTTCTTGAGGCTTGGTTCCTGATGTGATTTGGTATGGATATAATCCTCAGGCCTAAGGCAAAATATCTCTTTATATGAGTCTTACACATCAGTGATATGATGAATCCAATCTTGCTACTGTGAGCGTTCACAGGCTGATAACTGCCAAAAAAGCCTATTTTAGGGGTTCAGTATTACCCATTTTGTGGTTCACTGAAGGGGAGGGGCATTAAAATGTCATCTGAACACTGCCAAGTATGTGTTAAGAGTCAGTTGACAGCAGGTTATTTCACCAGTTTTCTCTCAAGAGCTGCGCGCTTAATGGAGACATGTACAGCAGGGCTTGGTGATAACCAATAGTTCTTCCATTCCTAGGGATTTGGTGAGGTCTCATACATATAACAATTTAGAAAGCTGAAAATTGCTTGTCTCTCTGATTTTAAGACTGTTTCACTTCTGAGCGTGCTTGACCTATTATTTTAAAGAACATGAGCTCTTTGTAATAGTACTTGCATTACTGGCCAGCCCATAACCTTGAACCCACTGGCCAATTTCAACCACAGAGGCTTTGCTCATCTTCTGGGTTGTTGCAAGGTAATTTGATGGTAGTGTTGGGTATGTTGTTGGGTTGTTTTTGTTGTTGTTGTTTGGGTTTGTTTATTGGTGTTTTTTTTCAAGAGCAAGGAGATTTCCCAGGTTGCAAACATCACTTCAGAATATCAAGAAATGAAATAATTTAAAGACTTAGATGCAGATTATTCTTTATACACTTTGTGGTTGTAGTAAAGACAATTACTTGATATTTTGTGTGTAATAAGCCTGTAATTTGTTTTACTTAGCTAAATAATTGTAACATAAATCAGCCTGTTAAGAGAGGGTATTAGATCGGTAACTGTTAAAAGGTTATCTAGAATTTTTTTCATGATAAGCAGTGGTTCAGAAAGAGAATTTGATAATTATTTTTTTTTGCCATGGACTGAATCCAGAAATGGAATTGCAGTTTAAAATACCGGTGTGGACAGGCAGAGGACACCATGGCTGTTTGGCCATTTCTATATAAAAGGATGATGTAAACTTGAATGATCCTCACTGTTGTGAGTATTTATTATTTAACTCTGAGGAAGTTAGGAAATTATATGTATCCTTCTTCTCTTAGGTGGAAAAAATAATGCATTTTTTTCCCCTAGGGTGAAGGTCAAGGTTCATTTTTTGTGAGGTTTTTGAGGGTTTTGAGCTAATCAAAGGCAAATCCTGATAATCAGCAAGGTAAATGAAAGCAAACATTTGTTTTCATTTGGTATGTGGCCTGATTATGTACAGTACTAGTTTGTTCCTTAAAGATTTTGACCATGAGGTTTCATCTCTGAAACAACATAGGCATGGTGGAACAAGTAAAATTCTAAACTATCATATGTAGAATTCCTGTCAGAGTTGAACCTGAGAGGATTCAATCTGCAAAAGTCTACAGGCATCTTTAAAGTGTCTAGACACAGCTTAGTTTTTTGTGTTCTTCACACAGATGGAGACTTATTTTTCTGATTTGTTCCATATCTCTTAGTGTTAGGGGGGGTGATTTTTTTTGATTTTTATTTTTCCCTAGCTCCTGGAATCATACTGCTATTAAAAAAAACACTTTTCATTAACAGTAGCATCTCCTATCAGTGAGAAAAGCTTGCAAATACCTAACAGATTAAATTTACAGTTTAGGAAATTTAAAAAGAATTGATATAACCTGACAGATAATGCTTAGAAGCAGTTTAAATTCCTGAGGGTTGGCTATTCTGCGTGTCTAGGGTAGCCTCCATGGCTTGAGAGGTGAGGCGAAGACCCACTTGCGAAGTGTTAGCAGCTGTGGATGACCCTAAGGAAGAGGAAGAGGTTTGACTCTGGACCTTCAGGACTTGTCCACAGTCCTCACTTCCAACAGGAGCCAACCGTGGCTGTGTCAGCACTTGTACTTCAGCTCTTGTACTTCCAGACATGCCTTCAGGGACTGTCCTGCTGCAGACATCAGCACAGCTTCTGTGTCATGTGCAGCAAAATAGTGGGGCTTCTGGGGAAGATCCACAAACTTAGAAGGTGTTCAGTTTCTCTCTAATGTCAGAAGGGCAATGATCTGCAGTGCCAGGACCCATGTCCTGAGGGCCAAGCAGAGCACCAGTATGAGTGAACTTCACTAAATCATTATGAGGTCCAAACTATTGAAATAATTGGAGAAAAGAACTGTCTTTGGTTACCTGCAATATAGCAGAATAATTGGCTGGCCTGTTTAATATGTTTGATTGTATTTGTAATGTGCTTTTTGCATATTTTAGTGATGGATTTGCAGGGAAAGGTGCTCAGGGAATAATCATTATTCAGGCCTTCGACTTCCTCATGGCTAGAATGTGAAATATTCAGATTCCTCGTGATATCCATGGGCATATGAACTGGCAGGTCAAAACAAATTTTAATGACAAGAAAAGATGGAAGGAAGAGTCAATTATTAGTGAAAGTTCAGCATTTGGAATGCTTCCTCAGAGGTCAAGGTTACTAAAAGTGGAGATGGCATCTCTCATTGCAACACAGTTTTATTCATTTTTTAAATTTAATTTGTCATGTAGTCTGCTATTACAGTCAGGAAAGACACAGACCCATGTAATTTATAAATGGGAAACTCCAGAAAGTGTATGTGATGTTCAGATTGTTTTTCACTGAAGAGTAAAATTACATCAAAATCAAAGTGCTTCAAAGAAAAATTAGATGTTTCATCAAAAAGATGAAAAACTCTAGAAAGGTATTTACAGAAACATATGAATATCATTTATATAGCATCATAATGAAATCACAGTATCACAGTATCACCAAGGTTGGAAGAGACCTCACAGATCATCAAGTCCAACCCTTTACCACAGAGCTCAAGGCTAGACCATGGCACCAAGTGCCACGTCCAATCCTGCCTTGAACAGCTCCAGGGACGGCGACTCCACCACCTCCCTGGGCAGCCCATTCCATTGTCCAATGACTCTCTCAGTGAAGAACTTTCTCCTCACCTCGAGCCTAAATTTCCCCTGGCGCAGCCTGAGGCTGTGACCTCTTGTTCTGGTGCTGGCTGCCTGAGAGAAGAGAGCAACCTCCTCCTGGCTACAAGCACCCTTCAGGTAGTTGTAGACAGCAATAAGGTCTCCCCTGAGCCTCCTCTTCTCCAGGCTAAACAATCCCAGCTCCCTCAGCCTCTCCTCGTAGGGCTTGTGCTTGAGGCCTCTCACCAGCCTCATTGCCCTTCTCTGGACACATTCAAGCATCTCAGTGTCCTTCTTAAATTGAGGGGCCCAGAACTGGACACAGTACTCAAGGTGTGGTCTAACCAGTGCAGAGTACAGGGGCAGAATGACCTCCCTGCTCCTGCTGACCACACCATTCTTGATGCAGGCCAGGACGCCATTGGCCCTCTTGGCCACCTGGGCACACTGCTGGCTCATGTTCAGGCAAATACTTTGCTTGATTCACATTTGAAACATCTGATACTCAGTAGTTTCTTTTAATGGTGGTTTACTTCATATAGTGACATTTGGAAGCCAAAAGTGAGTCAAATTATCTTTTATCTTAAAATGTTTTACTCTTCAAAGTTGGGTGTACTTTCTCTTGGCATGGAATTTCCATCCTCTCTGGATTTCTCTTTCTGAGACATGTGACTAATTGTGGGAAACTCCTCTCTGAGTATAATCTCCTTTAGCAGCATACTCTTCTTGTAGAGATTTTGTTAGCGAGCAATCTCATATCTTGCGGGAGAAAAGAAGCAGCATACACAGCAAAAAGTGTTTGTATAAACAGCTTCCCAAAAGGTGTTCTTAGTGTATGCCGTGGTGCCAGAGAGCGTGATGTCGCTCTTTCAAAAAGAATTTGCCACAGCTGGATTTTTGCTTTCTACCTGTCACACGCCACTGTATATGTGGTTGTGGCATATTGAGGCATACAGCATACTTAGTACAGCACTAGGACTTGGAGGTCTAGCTCTAACACCTTCTCTTAAGGGTGTATATGAAGAGGTTCTGGTTTCTGTTTTCTCTTTCTGGTATGAGGTTCTGCATTATTTAAGACTTTAAAGATTAACTGTAGAGATCTCTGCAAATGGCTAATGAAGAAACCAGAATAATACTGTCTAGTAATGATGATGGTGATCACAATAAGCATCATAAAATGCTAGATCGATCCACTTAGCAATTACTGGTAAAGTTATAGCACAAGTGGATCGTTGCATTTCCCAACACCTCTGGACTTTCGTGCTTCCTCCAAGTCCAGCAAAGGTTTGGTTTGGTGGATGACTGTTTTTCCCCTTTAGCGTACACTATAGGTCATATTTGATAGAAATTTTCTTTACCGTTTCTCCAGAACCTCTTCTCAGGTAACTAATGAGGCATATTGCTTTTTAATTAATGCTATTTATTGTACTGTGCAAATTAGAGGCTTTTTGTTATGGAACATTTTCTGAATATTTATTGGTACTCCTTTCTTCAGATGCTAATGAAAATAGGGGATTTTTGTTACTTGTTCCATCAGCAGTGGAGTCCTGTTGCTCTCAATAAGTTCAGCATATAGATAAAGTCCCCTCACTCCTATGAGTATAATATATTTCAAGCCTGAGGTGTGAATCATACCAGGCTATGCAAAATCTTCTTGATGAAGTCGTTTTAAGTTTGTAATACAAAAGGTTGTCCCCATTTATCTCTAAATGACTTCTTTGTCCCCAGATTTACGTATTTCCTTGAATTAAATAAGTCATTTGGTCATGTTCAGTTGGAGAATGTCTTTGAAAGTCTGACCTGTGGGAAAGTGATGAATAGTGACAGGGGAAAGATTTTGCCCAGCGAGAATACCAAATCATGTCACACTGTAGTTTCACTTACTAAATATTGTCCAGGCTCTATTGTTGAACCCTATACTGCCAGTGTCACTTCATCAGGATGTTTTCTGTCCTGTGACTAGTAGCTTCAAATGTACTCATTCATCTTCTTGTCCCATTACATTTCATGTGACTGATGTTCTGCACCCATTAAAATTGATGGGAAAGAACAAAGAAAAGAAAAATGTGCCCTTCAACTGATTATGCCTTTGAAAGAGCAAATGAGACTCTACTGCAATCTAGAGTAAATAAATTGAACAGTTATTTCTGATTTTAGCTACATTATTTAAGTTTTATTAATCCTTATTAGCAGTAGAGCCCTTGTTTTGTTATTTCAATATTACATTGACAGCAGTAAGTTTATGTCAATGTAATCTTTAATTCTGTGACAATAAGTGAACATACATTTTATGTGTATCAGCTGCCTCTGGTAATCTTGTCCATGACATATTGCTGGTATGCCTGAATACCCTCTCAGGGAAGAATGGAGGCATGTTTGACAAGCCCAAACCTTTCCTCTAAGGAAAGAGCCATGTGGCTTTGCTCAGCCATAGATCCTGTGTGCTGCAAGAGCACATGTGTGAAATGTCATAAGGTTCCACTTGGTGATAAGTGCTTGCTCACTTTATGCTGAGATCTTCAGGGCAATTAATAGGAGACTAGAAATAGAAAAGCCCTTGTAGCACTGCCTTTATCTTTATTTCATGGATACAGATGGCTTCCCAAAGTGCTAGTCCAATGTTTCAGAGTTAGACGAGGGCCATTAGCCAGCTGAGTGGAAAGGAGAGATGTCATATTTACTGACAACTGAAGACAAAACACAGAGGAAAATCAAAAGGGAAGGCTCCTGACTGATGAGTATGTTGGAATATTTACAGCTTAGATGACAGCCTTCTTAATACAGCAGCCAGCCATCCCTTCCCATCTGTGTACAGCAATAAGACTGTCATTTCTTCTTTTCTTTCTTTCAACCTGGGCTTTGACCGTGGGTACTCTCTTACCCCAGAATGCAATGTAATGAGTCACCATAGGTTCCCTGATGTTTTGGTGGAGGCCTCAAGTGGTTCTGAATGCAGCTGTGCACTTCCCTAGTGGTACTCATATAAGTTAACATTTATTTCTTTGCAATGTTCAAATATATTCTAGATTTGCAGAGTGCTGTGGCAGGAATTTGGGTCTCTGAATTCAGTCTTAGCTGGTACTCTGGAGTATGCTGCAGAGAGCTCTGAGTCTTGAAAGACTGTTTCCCACACCACTATCTGTCATTGTTAGAGATTGCTGATAGGCTTCAAGGCCTGTTGCTTTGTCCAACATTTTTCTGAGGCTGGAGATGGCATATTATGAAGTGGATAATATTCTTATGTTGGCAGTGAATTCACTTGGGTTATTATTTATCCATATTTTGAAGTCAGTTGTTCACATTTATAATTTGTAAGAGAGAGGAGCTTGATTAAGATTAAAATAGGTAAATAAGACCTTGAGAACCTTAATTTAGTAATTTCTCTTTGAGCTCTCCTGCTCTCTTTGGTTGCTTACTTGACCTCCAGCTGAAAGTGGATTAATTATTTTAAAGGAACATTCTTACAGATAACTAAGTCCTGAAATAAGTGAAAGTTAGGCAAAAATGAAATCAACCTTTAGTCAAGTCTGACTTACACAGGACAGCTGAGGACTACTCAAGCACATTGTTGCCCTTAATATCACAGGCAGTTGAACAAGAAGTCCCAAGGTAAACAGGGGTACAGACAGTGTTGGAGCATATTGCTACTCTTTATGCTAAAGTGACTTGAAGAAAAGGGACTGGTGCCCTGCACTTCATTTAGGCAAAAGTATGCAACAGATACCCAATGCTTTGAAATTTGCACCCATGTAATACTGATTTTTTTCTCAAGACATGTTATCTTCAGCAGGATATGAAAAAGGTGGGGAGTGGGATAGAAAGCTAAGCTTACCTTCTGGCTTGCAATGATGGCAGCTGCTGCTGGGAATGGGTCCCAACAAGTAAATTCTGTTGCCAAATGAAAACACTGCTTCACACTATGCAGAGAGGTCATCATTCAAATAATAGTGCTGTTAATAGTTTGACTTGAGAAGAGATAGGTCACAACCTTCTACCTCTCTGTACCTCAGAAGACTCTTGAAAGCTACTCTAAGCCTTGAGTTACAGACTTCAGAAAAGCTGTTGTTTCCATGTTTTCAATTTGCAAGACATTGATAATTACTTAGCTTTTTGTTGTAGTGAGGAAAATTTAAATGCAAGAAGAGAGATGAGAAAATTGGATTTTATAGGAACACTGTTAAGTAATAGATGAGTATTTGCACCTGTCCCTTCTAACTGGTCCCTTCTGACCACCACCTCAATCTTTGTTCACTGGTGAAGCAAAATTTTAAATTATTATAGATATTGCTGCATGTTCTTCAGCAACAATTAAAAGGTGGGAATGATTTGAGCCATTCTAGATGATTTCCGCCCCCCAAGGTGGGGGATGCAAGGCAGCATTGTGGAGTCTCCCTCTCTGGAGAGGTTCAAGACACGCGTGGATGTGTTCATGTGTGATCTGGTATAGGTGATCCTGTGCTGGCAGGGGAGTTGGAATGAAGCTTTATATTCACATCTTAGCATAATATACAAGCAGATATTTACAATATGTCACAAATATATACAGCTATGTACAGAAATATACAAGTTAGAATACAGAAACACAGCACTCCTCCCGGAAATCAGAGTTCCCAGGAGGGGCTCCCAACCACCCTTCCACCTCCTTTCCACCCTCNAATTATTATAGATATTGCTGCATGTTCTTCAGCAACAATTAAAAGGTGGGAATGATTTGAGCCATTCTAGATGATTTCCGCCCCCCAAGGTGGGGGATGCAAGGCAGCATTGTGGAGTCTCCCTCTCTGGAGAGGTTCAAGACACGCGTGGATGTGTTCATGTGTGATCTGGTATAGGTGATCCTGTGCTGGCAGGGGAGTTGGAATGAAGCTTTATATTCACATCTTAGCATAATATACAAGCAGATATTTACAATATGTCACAAATATATACAGCTATGTACAGAAATATACAAGTTAGAATACAGAAACACAGCACTCCTCCCGGAAATCAGAGTTCCCAGGAGGGGCTCCCAACCACCCTTCCACCTCCTTTCCACCCTCTACCTTATCCCAGAGTTTGCCTTCTGTGCAAAGTGAGTTTGGAGGATTGGTAAAGGGGGTTAGAAAGCAGAAGGGTTAATTACACAGAAGCAGCCTAGGGCACCAACTGCAACAGACACACACACACACACTAACTCTACTGCTCTGACATATCTATGTTTTGTGTTCTTGTTTGTATACACTTCAGCAAGCCTATGAGTGAAGTAGACATCACCACTGCTTCCTTTTTACAGCCTATAATCTCATTTTTCTCATTAAAATATTTCAGTTAGCCTCAAACTAGCGCACAGCCCCTAACATTCTGTGATAATCCATAAATACATTCTGTGATAATCCATAAATATGGTTGCGTTGGTAGCATAGGCCTGTGCTGGTCATTCATTTCCTGGTAGGTAACTGTAGGCAGAGTGAAGCAAAAAATACATAGCCAAAGTTTCATATGCTGTGCAATACTTTCCCTTTGTTGTTTCAGGCATCTGTAGAACTGTGCTTACAGGAAACAATATACAGAATTAAACCTTTCAGTAAGGGCACTTCTATAAGTGTAGTGGAGATTTGTATTTAAAGGAGGAATAAATTGTGCTTCCTATTGATTTGCTTTACATTCGGCCCATTTGGAGAACAGAGGCAGAATTCATCATCAGAGAGTATTTTCCTAGCATGCTGCTGGAAGCAAAAGGTACTATTTGTTTCATGTGCTTAGAAACAGGCCTGTAGTTTTTAATCTGAGTTGTGCTTTTTAAAGAGAGATGTCAGAAATGATTTATCAAATGAATTAGAGAGAAAACAGAATTATATTTGGAGAGATACAGAAAGAAATTACAAAGTAAATACAACATCCATGGCGACCCCCTTGAATTTTCCCCCAACCCAAAACTCAGAATCTATAATCCCCAGTGCTCCAATCCTCCCCGCTCCATGCCTCTGCTGTCCATAGGCCTAAACACAAGCTTCTGGAGGCCCCCAAACATGGTTGCTGCTTACATGTTTGTCCCAATAAAAGCAGCTCCAACCCAACACAGGGCTGGAGGAGGAGGAAAGGAGAACGACCTGGTTTTGCCGTGAGTTTATAAAAAGATAGCAGAATTATGGGATTGAATAAAAATCTTCTAGTCCCTAGAGGGTTTTTAACCCTATGGTTCCCAACCTGGGACAATCTGTTTAACATTCATAAAACATCTGACACATTGAGACCTTTGTTAAATGTGTTATAGGCTGTGTAAATAAATTAGGGATAATCCACTGACTAAAATTACAGAACGTCATTTTTGGTAGAACCTCCGTGAATGTACATTCATGAGAAATAGTTCAAATGTATGAGAAGAGCACTAATTTATACTTCCTTCGCAAGCACCTTCTAGAAAGTATGTGACACATAAATAAAGTCATCAGAGTAAGATGATGCTAAAAAGTCATAAATATGTTTACACTTGCAAGTGGCAAATGTTACAGCTTTCAGAGCTGAGAGTATACTCAGGAATATTGTCCATATGCCTCTATTGGCTGACAAAGTAACGCAGCTTGTGTTACTCTAAATGAACATTCAGAGATTGGAAACTTGCCGCTGTTTGAGAATTTAGACCTTACTTGCACCTGTCTACCAAGTGTAAACTTCTGGTTATCCTTTACAAATGTTTTACCTTAAAGAAGTGTTTTAAAAATCATAGATACTTGGCTATTTCCCCATTTGCAGCTCAGTAGTTGCAGGAGCTTGTGTAGTATGGGCATAACGGAGCTGGATTGTCTTTGGTTTTGTGAACTGCTACAAAAAATCCTGAAGTTTAGAGACGTGGCTGTTTATCTAGGAGTACAAGTCATTTTACAATTTATGAAACATAATTAAGTATTACTCTTTATGCCTTGCTCTATGTAACTGATTTATACTGGAGAAGTGAGAAAGCAAAGTCCTCCACCACCTCTATCCAGAAATGTGGAGAGAATGCTCATTAAATTAACATTAGCTTAAGAAAAATGTAACTTCTGAGCCAATTACAGTTTACTGTTTAGACTCAACCAAAAAAAAAAAAAAAAAAGACCTTTGTTACAGAGTATGTGGCTGGATCAGGCAGTTCCCTATAAAACTGAGAAGTTGCAAATGTCCTGCACTTGAGTGATGGTGTGCACATGATCTTAGTTCTGCTTCATTAGCCCCTAGTGAATGAACGGTAAATTTCTCCTATTTGTATATCTTCTGCCATGGGATCATAAACATAGCCTGACTGGTGCTTGTTTGCACTGCAGGAATTTAATTTATATATTTTTTGCAGTTTTGATGAATAGTTTATATTTCACTTGAATAAATTTTTCTTCTTTTCAAATATTCAGATAGGTATTAGCAGTGGTTAATTTTGCACTCAGTACCTTTTGTAATAGAACTATATGTCATTATGGCAAGCTTTTATGTTGTCTTTGAGGGATTCAGTCTTCTCAGTAACATATTGCTTTTGCAGTAAGCACAGGAACAATCAATTTTATTTTCTGCTGATTTGATAATTTTCTACTGAAACTTAATCTTCTCTGCTGTGGAGTTTGTGGCTGATTGAAAGATTTTTCCCTCTGCTAATAGAATATTTAATGCTTCAGCTTTATACTTCCCACTTTTGTAAGTATGCCTTTAGATTTTTCTCCAGTGTAATACATTCACATCTCCTTCCAACGGTAAAAAATGTGCAGCCAGGTTGTTTTCTGTGTCATCTACTAATTCGGTATGCCAGAGATGTAAACATGTCCTTTTTCCTAGGTGCTTCAACAGCAGTCTTTTGTGTAGAATATACCATTAGGTAAGCCAGTGAACAAACCACAGACAGGATGAGTGTTCATAAGTTGATGAGCAGTTTGGTTTACGTGGCCTTTTTTATAGGGATGCAAACTATGTTGCTGGTCTTGGACAGAGTAAGTTTCATGTGATCCTATGCCCCTCTGCATTGTTGCTTTTCCTGCTTCCAGAATTTTGTCCAAGACTTTTCGAGGGCCCTGTCAAGAGTTAGATACTTGTTACAACTTAATTTCAAGCAGTTTCAGAAATTTTCTTAGTGTTATATAGACCCTTTAGTCTTAAACCCTGATAGATAGAACCAACACATTTTAGGTGGAAAGTGGTATCTTTGTGTTACACCTGAACAAGTTTTCCCAAAATGCTCTGCCAGTCCTGTCACATCGTAACCGTCTGTAGGGACGAAGTATGTTACATCTCCAGCTCCTGGCAGATAAAGGTAGCAGCAGACATCTTGCACTTTTTTCTGATAATGCTCTGTCACTCCTTGATGAAGACTGTGAAAAAATGTCTAAGCTTTGAATGGCCTCGCACTCAGTGGTGAATCACAGAATCATAGAATGATCTGGGTTGGAAGAGATCTTAAAGATCATCTAGTTTCAATTTCTCTGCCGTGGGAAGGGACACCTCCCACTTTATCAGGTTTCTTAAATCTTCATCCAGTGTGGTCTGAATTTTACATGGTTGGAAAAATATGAGAGAGAGAGAGGAAAGAAAGTTTGTAAATGACAGTTACTAAAAAAACATGGCAGAGCTAACATGCATAAAACCTAAGGGCTGTCTTTTTAAAGTTATTATTGTGTCTAGATTCTCTGCCGCACTGGAACAGCCCTTCCAATCAAGATAAGATCATAAATGGAAACAAACTTGACAATAACAATAGATATAATGAAAGCTTAGGAGCAGCTTTTGAAAGGTAGGTCCTGATTCCTTACTATTGATTACTCATAGAATCATACAATTGTTTAGATTAGAAACAATCTTTAAGGTCAGCAAGTCCAACTGTAAGCTTAACGCTTCCAGATCCACCACTACACCATGTCCCTAAGTGCCACGTCTACATATCTTTTAAATACCTTCAGGAATGATGTCTCAATCACTTTCCTGGGCAGCCTTCTTCAGTGCTTTACAATATTTTCAATGAAGAAACTGTTGCTTGTATTTGATGGAAAGAGCTTGGTGAGCACTTTGGCCAGCACCTAGCTCTTGGGTGGATCTCATCCATTGGTTTTGGTTTTTTTTAACATAGCAGAACTCTTTACCATCTTGGTCGTGCAAGTCATAACTTGTTCATCAGGTCAAGTACTCTCATGGGATAAGATCAGCAGTGATGTTTAAGGAAATAAGTAATGGAATAGCTTGACAATTCTCCTGTGAAAGGAGAAATTTGACTGTTACCATTGCAAGGCCTCTTTCCAGTGGTACATTACAAACACCACAATATAGTTCATTGCTTTTGACTTACTCTATTTCAAAAATCTTCACTTGAAATATAGGTGATTCACAGGTAAGTTTAATAGAAGTCAGTATAAACCATCGGTATGTTAATAATTTTAGTTACTTATTGTTAAGCACTCTTGCTCCAATAATACGAAACAAATAAGATTCAGGAGAGTGATAAAGCTCATGAAAGTGGGAAAAAGTAGATGACCAGAAGCATGAACATTTCTAATGAAAACTGTCTGTCTCATGATGTTAAATAGCTGTTACTTTCTTTGTCATACTGACTAATGCCCAGCATTCTGTTCCTCTTTAGCCTTTGATTTCTACAAATGTTTACATACTCTTAATTTTTCAGAAGAAAAAAATACTGGAACCTTATATTTAGTTCGTAAAGTATCTACAGGTACATTGCACAAACTCTGAAAAGATTATCTAGGTCTGTTACCCTAATCATAGCATCAAAGCACCTATCACTCTAATCACTGATCTGAGACAAGGAAATAAAAAAGTATACAGAAAGGTTCTGCTCAAGGTCACTCAGAACGCCAAGAACATGAAATTGGAACTACCTAGCTCCTGCTGAAGATAAACAGAAAAAAATATGATTGGAGCTGTTTGGGGATTATGCCTCATGATGTTACAGCAGTTCTGCAGATAGAAAAAATATCTGTTGCTTATGTTGTCATGGTAGGGTAGGTTCATGTGTAAAAATAATTATGCTTAGATCAGCATATTTGCAGGCTAACAATCCACTGCTGATTATCTGCTGATTCTTGCAAAACAGAAAATCTGTTCTTATACAAACATTAATTATGGAATATCTGACAGAATTATTCCAAACTGGTTTAATTAAACACAGTTTTTATACACTGTCTAATTGCATTTTACACTGAAGAAAGATCCACACCAGTCCTTCTACTAAAGCTCTTTTTTACCTCTTTACATTTATTTCAGAGGTTAAACTAGCTGGATTGTCCTGGATGTTTTGCCATTGTGGTAGACAATTTTTTGAGTAGTTTCCCAACCTCTATTAATTACCAGATGAGGATGAGCCTCCCGTATCACATCAAATGGATTGCATCTATTACATCCAATAAAATCCGTGTGTAACGGTTATTGATGGGGCCTCAACCATCCCAGTTTTATTAAGACCATTTTTACACCTAGGTTACAAGCTAACAGTGCCATTATCTCTCCCCAAAATCCCTTGGCAGTTAGTACCGCCAGCAGCAGTAGAATTACAGAGGGATTAATCTCTGGCTCCAGCCCCCAAAAGCTTTTCTCTGGAGGTGCAGAATGATATGTTGAACTGTGTTAAGCAGTGAAAGATTTAATGAAAAAAAAAAAAGCCCTGAGTGCCTGCCTGTATCAGAGTCAGCGTCTGTCCCTTTCCAAACTTGTCAATACCGTTTTCTGTCTGAGCAGGCCTGCTGGGCTGCTGAGATTCGCGTGGTGGCTTGGGCTGTTGTGTTGCGGTAGTTGTTTTTAAAAGCCTGACCCTGCAGAACGCCGGTTGGAACAGTCGATTTCTGAGGAAAATAAGGAGACGGGGTAGAAGATGGGAATTACAGATCTCTCCAGAGCCTCTTTCATTGTGAATCGTTCTTCCAGCTGTGGGAGATGGTTTGGCATGGTGAGCAGAGCAGGGGAAGATAGATCACATGGATGAGGACAAAGAGTGACACTGGGCACAAAAGGGTGAGGGAGAGGAGAGGGGATGCAGTGATTTGGCAGGTCACTCCCGTGGCACCCTGCTCTGCCTGATAAGCGTAGGTTTTGCAGCAGGGATGCTGCCGTGGACACACCTCTGTGCACACTGCAGAGGCAGTGGGGGTTTGGGGAAGGAATGATAAGGAACACAATGAATAACTAACAAAGCTCATTTGATGAATGCAGTCATTTGCATTACAGTGCCAAATAGCGTTGCTCCTTGTGGCTGAGTGTCATATGAAGCTACAAATATTATTAGTGTGGTTTCAATGACATTCAAGGGTGACAGTAGACTGTATGGGAGGAGAGGTCGTTAGGAAGTTTTGCATTTTGCAGAAGGAAGCCTAGAGAATAATCAGCCAAGCATCCCTCACTTTCCTTTGGTTTAGGAAAGTTGTGGCAGGATTGCTAAACTAGACTTGAGTTTTGGAGGGTCATGTACAAGTAAAAGAAAAACACAAGACAGAGTTGACATCGTAGTGTATAGCATGGCTTCTTATTTGCATTTTGTGACTAACTTTTTTTCAAATGCCAGGGGAAATGTGTGGCCATCAGCGATAGCTTCGCTGCATAAGTAATGCCTGTAAGTGCAGTATCTACCTATCAGCAGAGCAATCCTCATGACATTCTTCAAGTGGCAGTATAGTGTTAGCACCAATCAAAGATTTCCCCGTGGCTGTTTTTTGTTTTGTTTCCACTTTCATTCATGATATTTTCCAATGAAATATAAATGGATGTATTTTCATGCCTCAGTCCCTAGGATTAAAAAAGTAATAATGTTACTTTTAATGGCAGAGAGAGATTGTACAGGTGAAGTATATTTCAACCTTCAGGCTAGCACAAGAAACAAATATAAGAATCCATGATCCAGAGACAAATGCAGGCATCAGTGTCAACTCAAGATGTGATCTACCGTCAGGTCTCTGATCTGTATCATCTGTGTTTGCAATGCAAAAAACCAAAAGACACACAGGACATGTGTGGTTTATCTGAACGTTAGTTGCAGATTGAGTGTACATTTACAGTGCTTGGCCTTGATCCTCAGACACAGAAGCCAAGAAGAGTCTTGACTTAATAAGTAGTCTTTGTTGCCTAGTGTTTGTTTTCCTGGTCATTTTTTTTGACATTAAGTGGCCTGAATTCATGCATATTGTGGTTTTTATGTGCCTAGGGTTCGTATGTTCCATTAGCCAATAACAGCTAATGGCAATATAGAAAATGTATGTGCTAAGTGTCAGAAGGTGGAAAGGGGGCAAAGCGCCCATGTAACTGTTGTAAGAGGGCTTTCATGTCTTCTTCTGTGTGGGGGTACTATGGTGACACGGTTGGTGTGTGGCTGTGAGGAGAGGAGGCAGCGGCTGCCTGCTCGCTGACAGCGGGGGTGGGGGGAAAGGCAGGGAGGACAAGGCAGCTACCGAAAGCCGTGGCTACTACTCGGCAAAGGCTAGTAGAAAAACAGTGGGCACCCAAGCAGAGGCGGCACACAAGCATGCAGATGTTCAGGCAGCTGGTTGCAGTGAGTGCCGGCGCCTGGCACTCGGTATGGAGGATGGCAGGGACAACGCCTGTGTTAGGTGTGAGCAGATCAGAGATCTGGTGAACGTGGCGGCTGAACTAAAAAACGAGGTGGAAAGACTAAGAACTGTAAGAGACTCCGAAAGGGAAATTGACTATTTCCATAATCTAATCCCTACAAAACCTGTACTAGGGTTAACTCTTAGTGGAGCAGAGGGTCCGATATCCTCCCATCAGCAAGTCTCTCAGCCTCCATGTAGTCACCCACGTGAGCAGGGTCAATGGGAACAGGTCTCCGCCCGACGGAACAAATGCAAACGGAGCAAGCGTGCTGCTGTAAGAAGCACACTGCCTACAGTGCACTGGCAGAATAGGTATGAGGCTCTGCAGGAGGAACAGGGATGATGCACCAGGACAATCTGAGGAAATCAAGGGGACTTGGCACAAGGGGAGGACAGGGCCATCCCAGCTGAAATGCCTCTATGCAAATGCATAGAGCTTGGGCAACAAACAGGATGAATTAAAGGCTGCTGTGCTGCTGGGATGCCATGATATAGTGGCTATTACTGAAACTTGGTGGGATGATTCCCATGACTGGAATGTTGGGATAGATGGATACAAGCTCTTTAGGAAGGATAGGCAGGGAAGGAGAGGAGGAGGCATTGCCCTCTATATCAGAGACCAGCTAGAATCAGTGGAGCTTCACCTGGGGAAGGATGATGAGCTGGTTGAGAGTGTATGGGTTAAAATTAAAGGGAAGACAAGGGAGGGTGCTGTTACTGTAGGGGTCTGCTACAGGCCACCTGACTAGCAAAACCAAGCAGACAAGGCCCTTCACAGGCAAATAGAAGTGGCTTCCAGGTCACAAGCCCTGGTCCTCATGGGGGATTTCAGCCACCCTGACATCGGCTGGAGGGATGACACAGCAAGGCATCAGCAATCCAGGATGTTCCTGAATGGCATAGATGACAACTTCTTCCTCCAAATGGTAGAGGAACCAACAAGATGCTATGCTGGACTGTGTTCTCACCAACAAGGAAGGGCTGGTGACCAGTGTGAGGCTCAGGGACAGCCTTGGCTGCAGTGACCATGAAGCAGTTGAATTTAGGATCCTCAAGGCAACCAGGAGGATGCATTCTAAGCTTATGACCCTAGATTTTAGGCGTGCAGACTTTGATTGCTTCAGGGATCTGCTGCCCAAAGTGCCATGGGATGAAGCCCTAGAGGGAAGAGAGGCCCAGGACAGCTGGTCAGTATTCAGGGATCACCTCCTCTGTGTCCAGGACCAATGTATACCAACAAAGAGGAAAGCAGGGAAGAACTCTAGGAGACCAGCCTGGCTGAGCAAGGAGCTTCTGGACACGCTGTCACACAAAAAGAAACTCTACAAGGAGTGGAAGAAAGGACAGGTGGAATGGGGGTATATAAGGAAGCTGCCCAAGCAGCTAGAGATCTGGTTAGGAAAGCCAAGGCCCACTTTGAATTGAATCCAGCCAGGGAGGTGAAAGGGAACACCAAGAATTTCTACAGGTATATGAATGGTAAAGAGATTACTGGGGAAGGTGTGGGCCCTCTCAGAAAGGAAGCAGGTGAAATGGTCACAAGTGCCATGGAAAAGGCTGAGGTTCTCAACGACTTCTTTACCTCAGTCTTCACTGCAAAGGCCTCCAGCCACACTCCTGGAGCCATGGAAGATAATGGCAGGGGCTGGAAGGAAGAACTGCCCATCATAAGTGAAAATCATGTTTGTGATCACCTGAAGAACCTGAAAGTGTTCAAGTCCATGGGACCCAATGGGATACACCCATGGGTGCTGAGGGAAATGGCAGATGAGGTTGCTAAACCCCAATCTGTTCTATTCCAGAAGTCCTGGCAGTCTGGTGCAGTCCACACTGACTGGAAAAGGGGAAACATAACTCCCATTTTCAAAAAGGGTAGGAAGGAGGAGCCAGGAAACTGCAGGTCAGACAGTCTGACCTCTGTGCCCGGTAAGATCATGGAGCAGATCCTCCTGGAGGCACTACTGAGATAGAAGAATAGTGAAGAGGTGACTGGGTACAATCAGATGGCTTCACCAAGGGCAAATCCTGCCAGACAAACCTGGTGGCCTTCTATGAACAGGTCACAACATTCATAGATGAGGAGCAAGCAACTGATGTCATTTACCTGGACCTGAGCAAGACCTTTGACACTGTCCCACACCACATCCTGGTCTCCAAGCTGGTGAAACATGGGTTTGATGGGTGGAGCACTGGATGGATAAAGAAGTGGCTTGATGGCTGCACCCAAAGAGTGGCTGTCAATAGATCCATGTCCAAGTGGAGGCCAGTGACAAGCAGAGTCCATCAGGGATCAGTCCTGGGACCAGTCCTGGGGGGGATTTGAACTAGATGATCAGTCCTGGGACCAGCAGGGGGATTGGAACTAGATGATCCTTGTGGTCCCTTCCAACCCTGACTGATTCTATGGTTCCATGCTAAGGAAATACTGGAATAATATGGAGAAATTACAAAGAGAAATTGAGAGACAAGAGAACAACACTTAAAAGGAGGTCTTAAACCTAAGAAGATTTGAGGTTTCATCATTCCTTAAAAATGGCAGAGATGATTCCCAGCAGCATGTAAGATGGGAATATGTTTGCACAGGCAAGGCTCATGTTGGCAAGGACCCCATCAAACTTTGGGCATCTTACAGTAATGACCAATCCTTCGCTGGCTTAATCTACATAATAATTTTCTGATTCAGGTTTTACTGCCATATGGTCATATTTTGTTATTGCTGCTATAAAAACTTGTGATTTTCTCGACTTCTCTTACAGTTGTGAGATAAAGATTGAAAAGAGTGAGGGGTTTTGTGGGGTTGAAGAATTCTTTTGTTTGGTTTGTTGGGCATATTTTTGGCAATGAGCACGTAGATTATATTCTGCATGTTCAGTTAATGTGATCTTCCTGCCAAATCTCAGGCTTCTGCTGCCTGTGCAAGAGGTTACGACTCTATGTCATAACCGCTGTGTTATGTAGGGGGGGGAAAAATCAGTCTTACTCTGTATTTTTTGTCTGCATTATCAAAAGAGCGCTCCTGCTACAGTTTTACATCGTGGCTATACATCAGAACGAGAGCTATGAAGGGACTCTGTCACATCTGAATTCCCCCCCCCCCCTCCCCAGGTTGGACAGGGCTCTGGCCAGCCTGATCTAGGGTAGGGTGTCTTAGGGTAGGGGGTTGGAACTTGGAACTAGATGGTCCTTGTGGTCCCTTCCAACCCTGACTGATTCTATGATTCTATGAAATCCAAGCTAAATCAGTTTTGAAGTTTGGTAAGTATTTTGTCAGCCTACAGAAATACTTAGAAAAGGTAATAGCTGTAGGATATCATTATCTCGTAAAAGAAAATGGAAATCTCTGTGAGAAGGCAGAATATGCTTTAAGCCACTGTTTTGTAACACTTTCATGCCTTCAGATTTTTGTAAGTGCATGTTGTATATGCGTTTTCCCAGTGAGTCTCTCATGCGCGACTAGGAGCACAATAAGTAAATAATAAGCAGTCAGAAGAATCTGAGCTATCCCAAACCTTTAGAAAACCTGTTGACTTTGATACAGTTCAGCAAAATGTTCATTCGTCAGAAATCTTTCTGTTTAAAACCTGACCAGTTTCTGTGTCCAGAGGTAATAAACAGAACTTCTTAATTGACAAAACATTTTCCCTACTGGGATACCGACTTTCCAGTCCATTGCGGTGTCGGAGGGTTACTGGCTAGAGTCTGAGGAGCCTGACTTCTAGCTGCCGTTATTCGTGTGAACTGCGACATGTTGTATAATTTCTGCCTTTTAAAAGCCTGCAGTGTGTGTAGATTTATTTCCAATTAAGTAAATACAGTTATGCGTGATTTCTGAAAGTATGTTCAGAGCTAGGAAGTTTGCCCTCAAAGAGGAAAGAGTATTTCATTAAAGCATTATTGGCTACGTAGGACCAACTCATTTATCTGAAGAGGCTTCAGATAAACGGCATCTGAACCTGCTGGTTAGATGACTGGGGAGGAAATCCCAGTTGAGCACTGGTTTGGTGCAATGGGGCTTTGACTCCTGACAGGGACTCCTGGCATCTCCAAACTGTGAAGCAACAAAGCTGTGAGATTATATCTGAACAGCATGTCACCTCTTTCCTTCCATTGTTGTAACTTAACTCGCAGACTTTACTGGGGCTCTTCTGGACCTTAAACTGCCAAATGCATAGAGGCAGTTTTTCCTTTTTGAGATTTATTGGGACATAACTGGTTTACAGTATTTTTGCAAATAAAATATCGTTCTTAAAGTTTTCCAAGGTACTGGAGGGTAATCCGTTGTCACTACCTTCAGTTTTCTGACCTCACCTCTCTGTGAGGTTCCTTTTGTAGTTTAATCTATTGCCAGCGTCAAGCTAAAATTGAGGCATTCTTGCTTGTTAATATATTATGAATACACTACACCACCAACAGAGTTTAATCTCTCACGTTGACTCCTAGTCATCTTTCAGAAGTGTACAGAAAGCGAAAATGGGCCACTTGAAACATTTTAACCTGATTGGAAACAAATCTTTTTTCCTCCTTATCCTTGCAGCTACCTGGTTAAAATTGTGTAGACTGCTGAGCTAAATATGGAAGCACAGAGCGTTGTTCAGATGGCCACCCGTCACTTTGTGCTTATTGATAGGCTTCGAAGGAGAGTGCTGCGTGACTGACAGATGCAAAGCAGCACATGCTCTGCTTTAAATTTGGCATTGTCAAAACAGTGAAGTACTCTTGGAGTGTTATTACTAAGGATATGCAGCATGGCTCAGGGAGTCAAGCTTTCTGATTTGTGTGAAGAGGAAAACGGGAGGGAGGAAGAGAGAATAAATATGCAAATAAAAAAGACTTCAGCTATAGGGCTGAAGTCACACCTAAGGACTGACACAAAAGTAGAGCTCAAGAGATTTGTTATCCATAAGGAGTGGAAAGGTCTGGTTTTTAAAGGTGCATATAGGAGAATCTCTTCTCCAGTCCTGTGAAGAGTAATACAATAAATAATACGCTTGAACTGCAACAGTATAGATTTGGGGTTAAGTCCGAGAAAAGCCTTACAATAGTATGAAGGGATGGCTTGGAGTAGCTTGTAGGTGATTGTTAGTAGCAGGTTTTGAGAACACATTAAATAAACTCCTCTCATGTAAATCCTTGAGACAGGGGTAGATTAGGTGATCAGCTGAAATCTGTCTACACCTGTTTTTCAATGCTTTTACATTGTGTGTGTGATGATGCATGTAGTGCCATGGTCTACTTGATTGGACAGGGCTAGGTGCTAGGTTGGACTGGATGGTCTTGGAGGTCTCTTCCAACCTGGTTGATTCTGTGATTCCATTATTCTATGTACTTGTGTATGTGTGAGGAAGGAGAGGAAAAAGAGATGATGATTTTTAGTTCATGGGGAAGTTGCAAAACACCTCTCCATTCTCTTACCTATTTCTGCAATTACATATATTAAAGTAGCAAAGGAAGAAATAGACAATTTCTTAAATTTTAGTGAAAGCTACATTTTCATTTTGGTGTTCTGTAAGGCAAGGTAGAAGCCTGACAATGAAAAGTGCAGTATATCACTTGGAGGTAGAACGGATATTGGAAAGTAGTAAATATATGGCTTCATTTATATTATGCTTATTCAACCTGAGCAGCAGATTCTTCTAATAGGACAGAGCTTGAGGATTCTGGGTTTTGTCTGCTCAAGATCTAGGGCTAATGATAAGCAGGGAAGTGACCAAATCCCAAACAGACCCATCCTATGGCTCATAAGAAGCACTGTGATCTGCAGCGTGCTGTAGCTACCCTGCTTGCTTGGGAGCACCCATCCACTGTCTGGGACAGGGAGCAAACACATTGTGGCCTTACAAATACAGCTCCATATGCTTCCTGTCTGAAGCTTGGCTAAGAGCATTTGGCCGTAGGTTTTCTCCACCAGGATTATCCTATTCGTTTATCCATGAGCAGCATGTTGTTTAAGCATTTGGTTTGCCAGAAAAGAGGAGTACCAGATAATCATTTTGCAGTCACAGAATCATAAAATCATGGAATATTAGAGGTTGGAAGGGACCTCAAGAGATCATTGAGTCCAACCCCTCTGCCAAAGCAGGATCACCCAGGGTAATCTGCACAGGAGTGCATCCGGACAGGTTTTGAAAGTCTCCGGAGAAGGAGACCTCTCTGGGCAGCCTGTTCCAGTGCTCCATTGCCCTCACTGTGAAGAAATTTCTCCTCATGTTGAGGTGAAACCTTTTATGTTCAAGTTTGTCTCTTGCCTTACCACTCTACTCCACTGAAAAAAGATGCCCACCCATTTGACACCCACCCCCCCAAATATTTATGGATGTTGATGAGATCCCCTCTCAGTTTTTTCAAGATTGAACAGCCCCAGGTCTCTCAGTCTCTCTTTGTAGGGGGAGATGCTTAAGGCCCCTCATCATCCTTGTGGCTCTCTGTTGGACTTGTCTAGCAAATCCTTGTCTGTCTTGAACCAGGGGGCCCAAAACTGGACGCAATACAGTTATCATAGTCTGTCAGTAGGCTATTATTTCAGGGACAGAATCCATTAAAAAAGCTGCACATTTAAGGAGGACTCTTCTCCCTGCCAGTGGATCACAGCTATGAAGTTTCTATGATCACTGTACAGCTGTAAATTGCTGTTTTTTTCCCATGTAGCAGCTGATGGGGACTTCTCTTACAACTGTTTTAAACAAATGGATCTTCTGTTTTTTCAAATATTTTACATATGGTAGTTTTGTCCCCACCAACTGGGTCTCATTTATTCCTTTGCACAAGAAAGTACATTAATGCTGTTTGTTTGAAGGGAAGAGAACAATCTGACTGCTTGTCTTATTAGCCCACTGGAAATAATGGAAGACTATAGAACCAAATTGTCATTTAGTTGCGGTAGCCCTGAGTGTATATAGAGCATGGCATAGCAGAGTGAAATAATTTATTAACTCCTTAACAACCTATATTTAATCAGTTTTCTGGTGCTTCAGACCTTGCAATCAATAAACACCTTTTACTTACTTGGCCTTAATTAGCGTGCGTTTGTTGAGATGGGCTGATTTGTATGCTGCAAATGGCACCTGGTAGTGAATTCTTTACATCATTAAATGGCACAGTTGTGACTTTTTGTCAGGGCACCCCTGTAAGAAAAAAAAAATCAAAATGAATCTCTTCCGCTTGACACGGATCCACTGACTTTTTTTGTTTTCTAAGTCAGTGAGTGAATTATTCAGACTAATTTTTGCAAGGGGGGAATGTCTTGTAATAAGGCAAGGTTCATGAGTATCAGTGTACCTTCGTTTTCAGAAATGGTGTGTTGGTTCAGTCATCTGTTCCTACAGAAGGCTTTTCACAGGGGTAGTTTCTAAAGGTAGTGCCTATGTTAGCATCAAAAATTCTGTCCTCTGAGGCCATATTTGCCTTACTTGGATCAGGCAAAAGCAAGTGATAAAAACACACATGAGCAGACTGATCCCTTACCAAGATATAATTATGTCATTTTAGGCAAATGTGAAACAGATGCCCCTGTGCATATCTATTGGTGAAGCCCTTTGGTACTCCTCCAATAGGAGTACCTGCCACTGCTACCTGCCACTGGTACCAGGCAGAAGACCCTTTTTATTCCCCATTGAATCACACACCTTGGGTGCTAACTTAATAACTTCACGGTCCCAGAAACCAAAGAGAAGTTTGCAGCACACACGCATGCACCTCTCCCCACAGGTGAGCTGGCTGCCATGAGGAAGAAGATGCATTTATTTATGTCAGTAGCATATGAGAAGGGAATTGACAAGCAGGAGCACCTTAATGGCTTCAAACTACCTGTTAATGATCCTGGTGTTGGTGCCTGCCTGGCAGCCTCAGTCTCCAATTAAGCATCTGCTGAAGCTGGAAGCCGGGCTTCCTAATTGGAAAGAAACAGATTCAAAGCAGGTTGCATTTTCTGCCAAGAGAGATTTATCAGCGAAGCCATGCCTTAATCCATTGTGTCTCCTTTCCCACCCCCACCTGGCTTTTCTCTCCATGTTCCCCACTGCCACAGGCACAGCCCTAGAGCAGAGCAGGTAGTGGATGGATGCTCAGCACCTTGGGGAAATTTGGTTCTCCCCTAACCTCTCTCTGACCTGGGGCCCAATGATGGATGTTGCCTTAATTGCTGACTTTTCTTCCCCCAGCTCCTCCACGGCATGCATACTCCCATTAAGATATATTGTCTAGTACACATTCAGGAGATCTGTTTGCAGCTATCTTTTACATAGAACTGATTGTTTAATTGCAGATTAAAGATTAATGCAAGTATAATGATTCCATGAGGACACTTCAGACAAAAGCATCCTGCATCAGGCAGCCTGCATCCATTTTTCAATTTGGCCATAAATTTGGCTGGGAATTAAATAGTAAGTAGCCGTGATTGCAACACTGGTCTCTGAAGGCACTCACGGGAATGAAAATAAATGAACAGGCTCTCACACAAAACATGTTTCATTATGGTCATTAGTGGACAGATCCTCAGCAGGGACCGAAGGTGAAATTGTCTACAAGAAATGTTGGCACATGTCTGATGAAACTGAAATAGTAAAGAAGTGAGTATAAAAATGTTCATGTCACAGATTCTACAGATGACAAACTTATTTGCTCTGAGCTGTGGGCATAGGTCACAGGAGGTGCAGACGTGGAAACACCCCTAGTGTGGATTCCAGTATAGCTGCATCTTTTATGGAGTATGAACATATTGGGAGAAACATTTATGTATGTCATGAATGTATAATGTGTATGTTATTTATGTACCAGGAGTTCCTATGATTCATTACCCTGGTGATTTTGATGAATTATTAAGGTATTGCTTTCTATTATTTTTTCAGGTAAGGGTCCCTTTGTTTTCCTTAAAATGCCCAGCTGGCTGGTAAGTTGTTTATTTCTCTTCATTTCTCTTTCTATTGTGTAATGTGCTGTGAACAGAATCATAGACTATTTAGGCTGGAGGGGACAACTGGAGGCTGCTGGATCCCAGACCAGTTGCATGCAGGTTGCTCAAGGCTTTCTCCAGACTACACAGCCTCACAGGGGAACCTGTCTCAGTGTCTTACCACCATTGTGGAAAAGCATTTTTCATCATGTCTAAATGGGATTTTCCTTGGTTTGACTTCGATCCATGGGCTCCCGTGGTGCTGTTGGGCATTGCTGGGAGCAGCCTGGCTTTGTTCTCTCTGTACTTCCTCGTGAGGTTGTCAGTGGTATCAGTATAGAATCATAGAATCATAGAATGGTTTAGGTTGGAAGGGACCTCAAGGATCATCCAGCTACAACCCCCTGCCATAGGCAGGGACACCTCCCACTAGAGCAGGCTGCTCAAGGCCTCATCCAGCCTGGCCTTAAACACCTCCAGGGAGGAAGCATCCACAACCTCCCTGGGCAACCTGTTCCAGTGTCTCACCACCCTCACTGTAAAGAACTTCCTCCTAACATCCAGTCTAAATCTCCCCTCTTCCAGCTTAAACCCATTCCCCCTCGTCCTGACATTACCAGACCTTGTCAATAGTCCCTCCCCAGCCTTCCTGTAGGCTCCCTTCAGATACTGGAAAGCCACTCTAAGGTCTCCTCGAAGCCTTCTCTTCTCCAGGCTGCAGAGCCCCAACTCTCTCAGCCTGTCCTCATAGCAGAGCTGCTGCAGCCCTCTGAGCATCTTCGTGGCTCTCCTCTGGACTCGCTCCAGCAGTTCCATGTCCTTCTTGTGTTGGGGGCTCCAGAACTGCACACAGTACTCCAGGTGGGGTCTGAGGAGAGCAGAGTAAAGGGGGAGAATCCCCTCCCTTGCCCTGCTGGCCACACTGCTCTTGATGCAGCCCAGCACAGGGTTGCTGTCTGGGCTGCATGTGCACACTGCAGGCTCATGTTGAGCTTTTCGTCAACCCAGACCCCCAGGTCCTTCTCCTCAGGGCTGCTCTCCAGCCATTCACCACCCAGCCTGTATCTGTGCCTGGGATTGCACCGACCCAGGTGCAGGACCTTACACTTGGCCTTGTTAAACGTCATGAGGTTGGCCTGGGCCCACCTCTGCAGCCTGTCCAGGTCTCCCTTATCCTTCTCACAGTGTTGGAACCTATCTTAAGAGATGAATCTGAGTTGTAGGCTTCTGGACATAGAACCTGGCACTGAAGATACCAATTATTTCAACTCATTTTGATTGAAACAGTTTTCTGTGGACTTTCCGATGTCTTGCAGCCACTTATTTGAGTTGCAGCAGCCACTAATTTTGAGTGATAAAAACCTCCTATTTCTTTTGTGTAAATACAATTTTCAGTGTAACTGTTGCTATTTTGAGACTAACTAGCAAACCTAAGCTTAAGAGTGTGCTTCTGAAGAAAAAGCAGTATGTTATGATGAAATACTCCTTTTTTTTTTTTTTTGTCCAAGTGACTAGAGGAAGCCGTTTGGGATTTACTGAAATGTAAGCAAAGGAATCCATCTGGGGATTACTGAAGTGTGTTTAACTCATCTTACCAGGCTTTCATTGTAACTAGAATAAAAGTGGCGACGTCTTTAGAGGTGCTTTTAGGGAGCCTACAGGAAGGCTGGGGAGGGGCTATTTACAAGGTCTAGTAATGTCAGGATGAGGGGGAATGGGTTTAAGCTGGAGGAGGGGATATTAGGAGGAAATTCTTTACAGTGAGGGTGGTAAGACACTGGCACAGGTTGCCCAGGGAGGTTGTGGATGCTTCCTCCCTGGAGGCGTTTAAAGCCAGGCTGGATGAGGCCTTGAGCAACCTGCTCTAGTGGGAGGTGTCCCTGCCTATGGCAGGGGGTTGGAGCTGGATGATCCTTGAGGTCCCTTCCAACCTAAACCATTCTGTGATTCTGTGATTCATTCTATGATTCTATGCTCAGTATTTTAGGTTTTGTTTTTTTTCCATGAATTGACGAGTCAGGAGAATTTATTTTAAAATAACATCCAGCTTGCTCTGGTGTTTAGCAGCTTTTTTACCTTTGGTTGCATCTTTGAAGATGTATGTGTTTCTATAATTCCTTAAAGTTACAGTCTCAGAAATGAAGACCTGTTTTAACATCAGTCGTAAGTTACAGAATGAGGGGATGATAAATAATATGAAGGAAATTTTACTGTTGTGATGGTTTGGGTGTTATCCCCCGCTACACACACACACTTTGGCAAATCACCCAGACTAGACTCGGCGGCTCTGGAAATTGAAAGAAGCTTTATATGTACAGCTTAGCACAATATACAAGCAGATATTTACAACATCTACAGAAATACACAAGTTAAAAAGTAATACAGACACACAACAGCCCTCCCAGAAACCAGAGTCCCGAGGAGGGGCTCACAACCACCCTTCCACCTTCCTCCCACCCCTCTACCTTACCCAAGACTTTGCCTTACGCTCAAGGTAGTTTGGAGGATCAGCCAGGGGTGTTAGGAAGCAGATGGATTAGTCACACAGACAGCAGGTTAGGTTAGAGAGAGAAGTTCAGCCCAAAGCCCAGAGAGATAGAGAGTGACTCTGTTATCTATGTTTGTGTTCTTGTTCTTATACATCTCAGCAAGCCTGTGAGTGCAGTAGCCATCACCATTGTTTCCTTTTCACAGCCTATAACCTAATTCCTCTCACCAAAACATTCTGTCTAGGCTCAAACTAGCACAACTGTCTCATTTTCAGTCTGTGGTCCTCTTTCTGTTGTTTTGTTTCTTTCATTGTTTTGTTCCTTCGATTTTTTTTTTTGTTTGTTGTATTTTTGATATACTGATAGGCAAACTCTTGGTTATGCATGCATTTATACAAAGACAGGACAGCAGCTTCGCAATAAATCTACCCCATTTTATAGCTGTTAATGTTATAATAATTCTAATCTGTGTTTCTTTCTAAACATGTCAGTGATACCTACCTGCACAGACACTGAGATGTGGCTGTCCCTTTGCATGCATGGGAATGGAGATACTTTTGGGTAGTAGTGTCTGAGTGACAATGCAAGCACTTACGTTTTTGTTGAATTCCCTGAGAGCAGCATAAACCCCCAGGTGTTTGTAGCCACCCAGTGTTACTATTTGTACTAATCAGGAGAGAAGCATGCTTCGTTTACTTTTGTAGAGATCTCCTTGCCAAGCCCCTTCATGCCTGCCCATCGCCCTTGGAGTTGTCTTTTCTTGGCACTGGCAGTCACAGTATTAACAGCTCTAACACCAGAGCATCTGGTTCTTGCACATGGACTAGCAGAACAAGTAGTGAATCAGTCACACTTGACTAAACCTTTATTGAGACTGCCACATACAAATGTATTCTGAGTTTTTTAATGCTTTAAAGTCCAGGAGGTATTATGTTGCTTTTGTAAGGACAAAGTCTTTGAAACACTCAGGATGGCTGTGCAATTAGAGCGATTTCTGTGACAAAGATGTGTGGATACTGCTCTTCATTCTAACAATGCATGCAGCAGTAAAGACTCTGTCTCTGAGCTGGGATCTACACTGGCACGTATTTGAAAACTCAAAAGGTAATGCAGAATAAAGAGTGTCTTGTTCTGAGGAGACTGGTATGTGTGTTGAAAGTGTATGATGCAGTCTGAGCTGAGCTATGCTCTGAAGAAAATTAAATAAACAGTAGATTGCAAATGAAAATACTGTGACGAGTTTCTAAGAAATCAACATTGTGCCTGGAGAAATGAGTTGTGACTTTCTCTAGATTTGGATAATGCTGGTCTTCACATACAGAAACCTGATATGGTTTGAGGTGGAATAAGAATGACAAGTGTTTCTGAGTTCATGTCAATTTTTAGTTCAGTTTTTGTTTCAGGCATTCACCAATTTACTCCCAATCAACCAGGCTTTATAACTGGAAATTAGAAAGCCAAGTATTTCATCTGGAATGTTAGCTTTTTCCCTTGATGCCCTACGCATTCCCTTTTTCTATATACAGATGATGATGTGGATAAAACTTGAGGGACCATCTTGAGGAACTACTCCAAATCTGATGGCTTATTCAGTCGTTAGAAGTTAGCTTACTTTTTAGTGAAGTAAAGCAGCAGGCAAAGAAAACTCTCCTCCAGTACATGGAGAAGTAATGCCCTATGTCATGAAGAGCAGGGCCTAGATCCAGGAAACTCTTTAGGATCTTGAGTATTTTTTAACTCTCTATTTTCCATTTATTTAAGAAATGGAGAGCCTTTGAGCCAGAATCCAAGTGTTTTCCTTCTGTGGAAGGAATAAAGGGCCTGTTTGCTAAATAAGATACAATGAAATGTAAGAAGTCTTGCGAAATCAGAAGCAGATTAATGCTCTAGTATAAAGCTCAGTAAAGATATAGTGTCTCAGATGCTGTGTGACTGACCTTACCTGATCAATACAATTAATTTCTTTGTATTATTCACTTGTCTTTGCTGAATTAGAGCACAGTGATGCGCATTACTAGATAACATCACCACATTTTTCGGAGATTCTTTGTTCATCAAAGTTGTTGGAGTGAAATGCTTTAAAAGGAACAAAAAGGTTACCATACTTGCCAACTTGTTTTAGTGAACTTATTCAGGTATGTGGTAGGATAAACTCACTAGAAGTCTCTATTTTGGCAGCTGAGATAAGAACACGTGAGGGAGGTGCTCTTTTCACTTCAAAAGACTGCCAGGTCTATAGGTTTTTAGAAGATAGCCTTGCCAGAATCAAGTTTGTGCAATACTTCTGGTACTGAACTCAGAAAGGAGAGAAAGAGAATATTATTCACCCTAGGCCTGCTGTATTTGTCTGTGTGATTTATTATAAGGTTTTAACGATTCATAGTTGTTAGTAATCTGTAATTGATCAATAATTCAAGTAGCTTAGGGCATGAGCTGTTCCAGTAAGTGTCTGTGCCTTTAGAACAATCACCTTGTATAGATGTGCAAATACAACTCTGATAAGGGCTGCTTGCATGGAAGTGCTTGTACTTCCTAAACAGTGATGCTGTGCTTAGCGATAACTCTGGTGATGCATACACTGGGTGAGCTGTTAGCACTGTGAGGAATGCATCTATCTTGTTTCACAGAATACACAAGACTGGCTGAACTAGTTTTAGAAACATACTCTTTCTCATCTGTCTATTTCTTCAAGAAGCTGGCTTGAATTATCCAGGGTGAGCTTTCTATTATTATTAGAATATTTCTTTTGTACTGAGCCAACGGTGAGATATTATAGAGAGTGCCATCAATCATAGCCCAGCATTGCTTCAAGATAATTTACTTAGAATGGATTATTAAAGAAAGATTAAGCTGTTAAAATAGTTTATTTTATATTAATAGCACACCTGAAGGATGTGGTCATTCCAAGGTGCTCCCATAGGCTATTTATGTGAAACAAATGAACTCCACAAGTAGTATATCCATTACAATTGAATATCTGGAGGTACAGAGGTCATGGAGAGAGTTCCTTGGGCAAGACTGGGGCGTTAGCTTGAGGAAGAGACTGAGTCAGGACACAAAGATGCATAAAAGGAAATACAAAAAAGGCATGAAATGGAAACAGCTGCAGTTATTCCGGTTCTTGAAATCAGTATATGCAAGGGGAAATCAAGAGAGAACTAAGGAGAGAAGTATTTTTGTAGCAGGGGACACAACATTAGCAGTCCTGCTTGTGAGCAAACAGTGCAGTGTGAGAGAGAAAGAGAACAGCCCAACAACCTGCTCAGTTTAACTTGTGGTCAAATCTTTCCAAGCAGGCTGTGCTCTCAGCAGCAGCCCTTGTAGTCTGCAGCAACCAAAGGAAACACTTTTTTTATGTCAAGTCCTCAAGGAATCGTGCAATGAATAAGAGCAGCTAAAAGATCGGCTGCCCTAAGAGACCCTGGCATAGTATAAACATAAACATTTAGATGAGGTATTTTCCTGCAAAGTCCTCTAGCAGTGGTTTTCTCCCAGATAGGTGTCTCCCTTGTTGCTCTAAAGACTTTCATAGAATCATAGAATCAACCAGGTTGGAAAAGACCTCCAAGATCATCCAGTCCAAACTATTACTCAGCCCTGTCCAATCAACTAGACCATGGCACTAAGTGCTTCATCCAGTCTTTTCCTGAACACCTCCAGGGATGGTGACTCCACCACCTCCCTGGGCAGCCCATTCCAATGCCAATCACTCTGTCAAGAACTCCCTCCTAACATCTAGCCAGGACCTCTCCCGGCACAACTTGAGGCTGTGTCCCCTTGTTCTGTTGCTGGTTGTCTGGGAGAAGAGACCAACCCCCACCTGGCTACAACCTCCCTTCAGGTAGTTGTAGGCAGCAATGAGGTCACCCCTGAACCTCCTTTTCTCCAAGCTAAACAACCCCAGCTCCCTCAGCCTCACCTTACAGGCCATGTGTTCCAGGCCCCTCACCAGCTTCGTCACCCTTGTCTGAACATAGAATGAATGGGTCATAGAATGGTTTAGGTTGGAAGGGACCTCAAGGATCATCCAGCTGCAACCCCCTGCCATAGGCAGGGACATGTTCTGGTATCTCAACATCTCTCTCTTGAATTGAGGAGCCCAGAACTGGACACAGTACTCAAGGTGTGGCCTGACCAGTGCTGAGTACAGGGGAAGAATAATCTTCCTTGTCCTACTGGCCATACTGTTCCTGATACAGGCTAGGATGTCACTGGCTCTCCTGGCCACCTGGGCACACTGCTGGCTCATGTTCAGCCTACTATCTACCAGTACTCCTAGGTCCCTTTCTTCCTGGCTACTCTCCAGCCACTCTGTCTCCAGCCTGTATGCAGGAAGATGCTTCCTGCATCTTTTTCAAGATGCAGGAAGCAGAACATGACTCCAGTCATTGCTGCTGCTCAGGCATTGCTGAGAGCAAACTCTCTCTTCACATCCAAGTTTGCCATGATCTCTTAGTCAAGTAAATTCCCCTTGTGGTGCATGCAGTCTCAGAGAGACCAGGAAGGCAGGTTAACCACTCCAGGAACGCCTTTGTGAGACTTCTGGCAGTTTTTAATTTATTGTGTGCCATGTGTAATCAAAACAGAAATTGCTCAGATGCTGAAAGATTGGTACCTGATGAAATTGTGACAGGAAATACTTCTAGATCTGCTCTGGTGTTTGCAGTGTGTGAGGGAGAGAAATCTGTTCTTGTGGGGTCTTTTATTCACTCTGCTTTCACAAGCTGGAACAATCTGTCTCTGTGCTTTTTTAATTAATGTGATGTCAACAGCGATAATGTGTTAAATAATATAGAAGGAGTTGTAAACAAAGCAGGATTTGAATCTTCCAAATATACCACGATCAAAATTAATTGGCCAATCCCAGGGGAAATCGTAGTGCTGAACCTTCTTCTTGTGCTTTGTTTCCTGTTTTATGAACAGTGAATTTATGAACAGTATTGAAGCTTCCTGAACTATTATCTAGTTTGCTGTCTCATTTTTGAGAAATAGCTCACACTCCTGGCCAAAAAAAAAAAAAAAGGGAAGGAAAAAAAAGTAACCCTCTGTGGCTGTTGGAGGCATAAAGCCAGATCTTGAGCTCAGTATGTCTGAAGAAAAACTGGACGAGGTCTGGTCTGAACAGTGATGGTATTCAAGTTAAACCATTTAAACCACTGGAAGGTGATTTTGATTAGCAAACATCTGCATCTACTTATCAAAATATAAGTGAAAGTAATATTACCTGAATCAAAAATTCTGATGGCTTGCTCATGAAGCTATTGTCATTTTATTATATTCTTGCTGTTTGTTTGGATTTTTGGTTTGCTTTGATTGGTTTGTTTGTTTGGTTTGTTCTTTTATTGTGTATTTCTCTCTTCATGAGGGCTGATGCCTGGTTACCCACTAAATGAAATACTAGTCAGCAGCCAGGCTGTCAAGAAATTAACGAATCTTGGATAGTGTTAATCTACCCTTTTTCATCCCTGTGCCTGGACTTGGGAAAACCAGCGTAAGAAACAAGTACCTTCAGCTGACCCCTTCCTTAACAGATAAAATGGATCAGATGCATTGGCTTAAAGCTTCCCCTCTTCCTACTGTGACTTCAAAGGAAACCTGCAGCCACTAGACATACAGCTTCAGATATCTAAAAGACAGGTTGGTGATGCTACCTCACTTTTCTATTGTAGTATAAACCTGTGTTTTAATAAACCTGACAGTCCTCCCAGGCAAGACAGACACAGTGGGCTGAAGGAGTCTCCTTCCCCTCCACCCCTCTCCTACCCTTATTTATTCAACCTAAACACTGCTATTGCCTTAATTACAAACGCTGAGATCTAGCCTTGTGTTGAATTGTTCATCTGCTTTTCTGCCGGCACAGGCACATTTAGCCCCTGTTTATTCTGATGTATTTCTGGTTTGCTGCTCTGAAGCATCTGCAGGGAAGAAAGGAGAATGGGCAACTTTCTGTTGTATTTTACATTAATCTGGTGGATTATCTATCCTGACTGTCACTGGAGGAAAAAAAGGATGGTATTGGCTCCTGAAGTCTTCAGAGGGAAAAAGAGGTCACTCTTTCCTTTAATTGTTTTCCTTTCACCTCTGTGAACAGTAACTCTTACTGTGGAGCAGTGGACAACCTGCAAGATTAGTCCAAAAGGTGAACGAGACCTCAAACAAAGGAAATATGAAACCCCTTTGCATTGGTGTTTTGTTTTTTTTCCCTGTTTGCTTGGTTTTCTTCAGATTCCTGCTGTGCCTCAGGCTTGCAAAAGAATTGAGAAACCCTAGCACCTCACTTTCTTAGTAACAGTGAAGGCAACAAAAAGCCATTTTTTTTTGTCTTTTGAGAATTTAGAATTGATGTATGACATGCTGTTCCTCTGTAAAAGTACGGAGAATATTAAGATGCTGCCATTATCAGTGCTTAGCCTCAAGCTTTCTTTAATGATCCTACCACATCTTGTAAGAACTAGAACTAAATTGAGTATGTGACTTCAGAAGGTAGCCACAGAGTGACAATTAATGGTTCTTGTCAACGTCCCGTGCAGTCAGTATCCATGAATTATGACATCTAACCAGCAGCCTTTTTAATCTCCTCTAAAGGTTTGCAGGTTCCTTATTAAAGCATCAATCTGTGGCTCTGATGTGTCCCCTCAAAAGGAAAAATAAACAACTAATCAAGTAGACAGTGTTCTTTGTGTTTTAATTCAAAGGCTGCTGTAGTACATATATTGCATTTATATGCTAATATCAGTTCATCAGATATTTAAGACGTGTATTCTTTTCATCTGTATTTTGTGTCCTCATTATTGTGTCAGTCTGCTGTTGAACTTTCCCCTGTTCTCCATTCAGAGAAAGTGGCTACTACAGTCAGCTAAGTAGATTAAAGAGTTGTGGAGATAGGAACTGAATCCTGCTGTTCTTGTTTTATTCACCAATAAAAGCCGTGCAACTTTAAAAAAAGAATGAATTCAGGTAATGTAACTCTTAACAATGATGTGAGCAGCGAAAAGAGCTTAGAAGTGATCCATAACAAGAATGAACAAGCTTTGCCTTTCTCCACAGGTTTTCCTTTTTAATGTTATATATCTGATTGTGGTGCTTTATCTGATTTAGAGAACTATAGATGTTCTTGAAACTTAGGAGAATTAAGAGCAGAGACACATTTATTCCTGACTTGGTTGGAAGAAGCAAGGCTTAGCAGTATGTTTCTCATCATAAGTAGCTTGTCATTCTGTTTTGGTGTATACTTTCCCTCCATTTTAGCTGGTGGTTCTTCCATTTTCCATCTAAATGTTACCACCTGGACCAGTTCACATCAGCCGACCTTCAGGTTTACAACACTGAGCCAAGGGTTGCAGTGTGATTCAGTACAATATGCCAGCCAGGTTATTGCCACCAGGACACAGTGGCATTAGGTGGAAGCAGATCTTCCTCTAATGTGATGTACCCTGCATTTGGAGTTTTACAATGTCTTGAGCAAAGTCCTGTTATGGAAGGTTTGAAGTGTGGGATATTGATCATGGTTTACCCAAGTGGGACTAATTCTGGGGGAAAAAAAAAGCAAAAGCAGCAATAATTCCCTTGTCTCTTCTGGACTGAAAAATGAACTTACTGTAGCCCTGAGAGAGGGTGGACAAAATCAAGTTAAAACCTCTTTCCCTGGTGCACAAGTATTGTGAAGTCTCAGCAGTTTCAGTCTCTTGGTTAGTTGTTTTAGTCTCCTTCCTTTTTTCTCCTCTCTCCAGTAGCATCTCGATGCTTCTAGTCTGTGCACATTCACACTAATGGATCTACTGGTGATTAATTCTCAAGGCTTTCAAGTCCTGCATTCATATTTAATTTTTTACATTTTTTTTTTTAGATTGATTATACCTAGTAGTCTCAATATTGATTAAGTCCAGTAGACTTCTGTCTTTGGAAGAGGATGTCTGGTTGTGGGAAACAAGCCGTCATGTGCAAGATGTCAGCATAATAGCGAGTGCTAAAAAGCTTCTGAGTAGAGGATCTGCAAAGGGTTTGACCTTCCAATGTACCTTAAAGTGCTTTAAATTCCTGGTGAGTTCGGGAACCCCAGCTCAGTGCTAAATCTAGAAGATCCAAAGCACCTTCATGATGTGTCTGCTTGTGCAATTTATCTGTACATTCTTGAACTGAGACAGGAACAACAACCCCAAGCTGCAACAACACCAAGCACAACAACCCCATGCCACAACAACCCCAAGCAGCACTACAGGCTGGGGACAGAGTGGCTGGAGAGCAGCCAAGAAGAAAGGGATCTGGCAGTACTGGTAGATAGTAGGCTGAACAGGAGCCAGCAGTGTGCCCAGGCGGCCAAGAGAGCCAGTGGCATCCTGGCCTGTATCAGGAACAGTGTGCCCAGTAGAACAAGGGAGGTTATCCTGCCCCTGTACTCAACACTGGTCAGGCCACACCTTGAGTCCTGTGTCCAGTTCTGGGCTTCTCAATTCAAGAGAGATGTTGAGATACTGGAACATGTCCAGAGAAGGGTGACGAAGCTGGTGAGGGGCCTGGGACACAAACCCTATGAGGAGAGGCTGAGGGAGCTGGGATTGTTTAGCCTGGAGAGGAGGCTCGGGGGGACCTCATTGCTGTCTACAACTATGTGAAGGGAGGTTGTAGCCAGGTGGGTGTTGATCTCTTCTCCCAGGCAACCAGCAACAGAACAAGGGAACGCAGACTCAAGTTGTGCCGGGAGAGGTCCTGGCTGGATGTTAGGAGGAAGTTGTTGGCAGAGAGAGTGATTGGCATTGGAATGGGCTGCCTAGGGAGGTGGTGGAGTCACCATCCCTGGAGGTGTTCAAGAAAAGACTGGATGAGGCAATTAGTGCCATGGTCTAGTTGACTGGATAGGGCTGGGTGCTAGGTTGGACTGGATGATCTTGGAGGTCTTTTCCAACCTGGTTGATTCTGTGGTTCTAGGAAATGTCTCACAATCAGTCTTTCATGTGTGATTTATAGTCCTAGTCATACACCAACGGGAAAAATGCATTGATACACCAGAATGGAAAAGATGAATAATTTCTTTAAATGATGGAAACTCTTTGGCAGAGATAATGCAGATGAAAGCATTTCACCCTTCAATTCCTGAACCTATTTTAGCATCCTAATTAGAGAATTAATTATCTCTGTATACTTTATTGAAGTCTTGCAATTATTTTCCTTATTCTTAATTGGTGATGTGGTTTGACATTACCTTGTGCCAGTGTAGTCAATAATATTTTAGGATTAGTTAAATCCAGCTTTAATTGGTATTGTTCTGGAAAAGGAGCATATTGATCTTTTTTTCTATTTCTTTTTCACAGAAATTGAGCTTTTCTAATCTTAGAGGAAACAATATCTAATTTTTTGATCCATTTTAATAATAGATCCCATTTACAGCAATCAATAAGAAACATTTACTGTGATAACTTACACCTGACTAAGGTATCCCTTCCAACTGCTAATTCTGTGTTCTTTCTTGCTTACATCACTTGTTCTACGTGTGGTAACTACCCTTTTGTTAGCCTTTGTATAATTACAAAGCTCACTTTAATTCAGAGCAACTGCTCACTCCTCATTTAATTTAAAGTCACTGTGTCTGATTTGGATGAGAAGAAAGGCTTGCCTGGCTCAATTCCATGTGTATTCCCCGGCTCTTTTGGGTTGTCATTCAGTGATGCAGTAAATGCTGCTCTGCAGTTCATAAATACAAGTGAGCAAGTTCTGTGGCTGCATTGTACTTACCATTGATTGGGTTAAAATTCATCTTCCAGTTTTGTTGAAAAAATCTCGATTGGCTAATTTTCCTACTAGCAGGCTTATGCTTAATACCAAATCAGATATCATCTGTCTGCACCATTCTAACTTTCTGCTGGTTCAACAGTTGTCTGTTCTCTCACAGTGTCATGTAACTGGCTTTGTACCATAAACTTGCTATCAAGCACTCTGGCAGTAGATCAGAAATGTGATTATAATGCAGGATGATACAAGTCTATATATATTTAGGATCAGCAAATTGTGGAACCACCAGGTGACCTTTTCTTATATGAGATATATTATCATGTTCTGCCTGCTTTACTCTGATGTCTTTAGATAATACAAGCAATAATACCGTGACTAACTTTGTGTTGTATGCCATTAAAACAGAGAAATGCTCCATTATTAGATAATTTATTGAAAGCAGGGGAGATTCAATCAAGTCTAACTTAATTGCTTACATTGGAAGTGAGATGTATTGCATATTCTGATGTTTTCAAAGCTGCTTCTTTTTATTTATTATTGTTTATTACTTTTAAAAATATTTTTAATGTACAGTTGTTGTGGTATCTTCTTAAAACAGATCCTGAAGGTATACAACAGCACTGGAACATGCGAAGCAGCATTTTAATCATTTTTGCTCATCAATCATATTGCCATTTTTACTGTTTTGATGCACTTCTGTTGTCTCTGCTTTTGAGATGAGAGACCCTGCTCAGAGCAGAAGAGATGAACCAGCAATAGAACAAAGGGACACAGTCTCAAGTTGTGCCGAGAGAAGTATAGGCTGGATGTTAGGAGGAAGTTGTTGGCAGAGAGAGTGATTTGCATTGGAATGGGCTGCCCAGGGAGGTGGTGGAGTCACCGTCCCTGGAGGTGTTCAGGAAAAGACTGGATGAGGCATTTAGTGTCATGGT
>WAAF01001789.1:1083311-1095370 GCA_013400475.1 Tricholaema leucomelas | reverse complement strand
GTCCTACTGGCCACACTGTTCCTGATACAGGCCAGGATGCCATTGGCTCTCTTGGCCACCTGGGCACACTGCTGGCTCATCTTCAGCCTACTATCCACCAGTACCCCCAGGTCCCTTTCCTCCTGGCTGCTCTCCAGCCACTCTGTCCCCAGCCTGTAGCGTTGCTTGGGGTTGTTGTGGCCAAGTTGTTGTTGTGAATGCTGTAAAAGCACAGCCTTGGTGCTGTGCGAGCACTGCTCAGCAGTAGCCAAAACGGTGTGCTATGAACTCCCTTCCAGATACCGCTGCAAAACACAGCACTGTGAAAGATGCTATGGAGAGAACTAACTCCGTCTCAGGCAAACCCAACACTCTCCATCACAGCTGTTCCTGGCTTCAGGAGAAGTGCCTCACACCATGACAATTTCTTTCAAACCCAGCTCATTATGATCTTTTGTGTAAATCCTTCTAAATTTCTGGATAATTGACAAGACAGCCTCTCAGGGGCTTACAGCCAGCTATGTTAGTGAGGCTACTTTACAAAGTCTGAGTGCTGAGAAGTCTAATATAGGGAAAAATAATAAATGATTGCCCATGCACAGCAACAGCTATACCATTTTTTTTCCACAAATACCCAAAGGCAATAATCCACTTTCTGAACTAACAGCCTGTAAAATATTGCTCTGGAAAATAAAGCCATCTTTGGGCTAACTTATGGCAACACAGAAGGCATCAAGAAGCAATGGAATCTCCGCTGTGTTATACTCGCACAACTTGAAACCATGCTGAGTGAACGGGGTTTTTTCTGCTTTTATAAGACACAGGAAGAGTAATTTCTGTCCAAGGCTATAAATCAGACCTCATCCTGGGAAATACATTCACAACACCCTTGAATACTGCTAGCTATTAATAGAGATGTTCCTTCTGGATTACCAAAAGCCATAATGTAATACATTTATGATTTTTCAGCATTTAAAAAAAAAATATGTTCTCTTCTTATCTTCACCCATTTTATTTTAAGCCTTGATTTTGTTGTCTCTGGATTTTCCAAAACTGAGGACATACTGTTTGTTAAGTTAAAAGGATATCCACACATCGCCCAATGCTGAAATTTATAACCAGCTTGTTTCTCTAGACTCCTGTTGTCATTGGAGAGAGGTGGCCATCTCCAGAGGGTGATTCAACTTACTCGAACCTCTGACTCACCCTCTTCTCCCATCCCTTGTCCCTGACAATAGAAGGAGAACAGCTGGTTGAGTCAGGTGTCTACCTCTGATGAGTATCTTCTCTCATGCTATATATTACAACTTAAAAGGAATGGATTTTTTTCCTGAATAAATTATATAAATAATTGTACTTTTGCAGTAGCCGGAGACCTGTATGTTTTGGATTTGACAAGTATTTGCAGCAGGTTTGCCTAGATACCCCTACCTACCCTTTGTCTAGAGAAAATCATTATTTTTCTATCTCTCTGGTTTTTTTTCCTCCCTCACATACCTCCAGTCTTCATGTCTTCTTCAATTTGCAAAAGGGCAGATGCACTACTTCTGGTTGAATGCATTTATGTGGGCAACTCTTAAGGAGAACAAAATTCATTTTGAGTTTTCTTGATAGTTGGTATGCATCAATGAATATAATTTCAGGATTAGTGTCCCACATTTGAGGCTTATGAGGTGTATTGCCCCAGAAAGGTAAATGGTTTTAAAATTGAAAGGTCACATTACTTTCCTATTGTCTTTATTTGGGAGTCATAGCTTAGCTTGATTGTGCTGCATATGCTTCATCCACTTGATCCCCCATAGGACATGTCTACTATTTGGTGGCAAAATTGAGAGTTGCCTAAGTTGTTATTGTTGGAGTATAAACAAGAGCCTAATGTAGATTTACATCCGAGATATTTAATGGCAGAATCGAGGCATTTAGTAATAAAAAGCAATTCCTGTCTTCCTTTCCAACTTGTTTCCCTCCTCAGCCTGAAGACCTGATTGACTCTACTATACAGACTGTGCATTCTTTCTAACCAGTTGCATGAATTGCAACCTAAGGAGGGTAATCATTTTATCACAATCTGCCTCTTTTGAAGGTTTTCTTCCTTTTGGGGAGATACAATCTGCATTAAGCAGAAGTGTTTAAAAACCTCTCAGAGTGATTTGCACAGGTATGTGTTTCAAGTGAAGGGATAGGATAGAGAAGGTGAGTGGAACATGGGCAACATGGAGGAAGAAGGAAGTTGCCTTATAGGGTGGATAACCCTAGCATTTTAATAATGATGATTTCTGAAGTGAGGTTTCTCAGTGATCAAAATTCTAGCACTGTGCCCAAAAATAGTTACACTGGCATACCTGTAAAGCAGGGGACACCAGCATTGAGAGAAGTGATAGCCAGAATGAACAGGGAGAGTTCAGCATGTAGAAGATGGTGGAATACAATTAAATGGTGTTCTTGTGCTTGGGATCATTATGGGATTTGCTAGCCTTCAAGTTGAGCATGCACAGTATGGAAAGTTTTAAAGTACAATGTGAAGAAAAGGATGATTACACATAGGAGAGGCAAAGGGTAAGTGGAATATAATCAATCATAGAGTAAGCAGGAGTAGATGGCTACGAAGCCAGGCTAGCCTGGTAGAGCTTTTGATTAGCAAATCGTAAAATGCACTAGGTTGGAAGGGATCTCTAGAGGGCATCTAGTTCATTCCCTCGGCAGTAAGCAGGGACATCTCAACTAGATCAGGTTGCTGAGAGCCCCATGAATCCTGACTGTCAGTGTCTCCAGGGATGAGGCCTTCACCACCTCCCTGAACAACCTGTTCCAGTGTTCCAGAACCCTCATCTTGATGAAGGGTATGTGGTAGATCCTCTTTATATGGACTTCAGATAAACAAAAATATCTGATGTGGTATTTCAAGGGAAAATACTAGCCAAAGTGGAACAGAAATAGTTAGATGAGTGGTCATAAGGATGATATGGAGTTGACTGTGGAAGAATATCTACATGTAGTGTTAAACAGGAAAATGAATGGCTGGAGAGAGGTTACTGCCAGAGCTCCAGAAGAGTTTGTCTTTGCAGTGATCTTGTTTAATACTTTTTAAAGTGACCTTTCAGAAATATCAGCAAATTTCACCTGCCAGTTCCTAATGTCTTTCAAAATACCAATGACTTCAGCAGGACTGAGGGGTTTGCTTGGGAACCCTGGAAAAAGGAGGAGAGCAGGAGGGGATAATGCTAATTAATAAGGGGAGAAGATGAAGGAAAACAAACGAACTGATGAGTCATGTTTTATGAAAATACATTAGTCAGTATATAACAAGGAAAAGAGAATTGGAGACTGAGACTGGACCTGTCGTTTCTCTCATTTACTCCACTTACATGGTGATCTCTGAACACAGCTGTTGTGCCTATTTGACTGGGATGGAGGGAGCATTTCAGAAGAGTAGCCTTCGTCTACTCACACTCTAGCTCCTTAACTCCAACTCTGCTTACTAGGTAGGTAGGTAGGTTATACTTAGTTACTTCAACTTATAGCTTGAGAAAGTGGTATATAATTTCTTGCCTTCCTAAATCTCTAGTAACCTGATGGAAAGACTTTCTTGCAGCATGAAAGGCATAATTTCATACTTATCCATGCTGAGTTCAGCTTTCCCAGCTTCTAAGCAAATTGCTTACTTGTTTGGCTGCTGTGTCAATATGCAGCTGCTACAGCCCCCAGTCCTTAATGTCTTAATGTTTTAACGTTCCTTTGGTTTTTTTTTGCTTTTAGAGAAGTCTGGCTGACCAGCCTGGGAGGGGAGAACTTGATGGGGAGAAATGTCTGCTTCATTGATAGGCTTTGATGGCAGCTCCAGAAGTGCCTTTTGAGTTTGCTACCGGCCTCTTGGCACAGTGCTTGTCCCATAGAGCTCGTATCTCCTTCCTGACAGCTTCTGAGGGACTCTGCGCTTCCTTCTACCCAAATAACAGAAGGCGAAGCGAGGATACTGAGTCGGTTTTGGTACTCGTGTGCCTAATCTACTGATCACACATGAGGATGTCAGATGGAAGAGCATCGCTCTCTCTGAGATTACAGTGTTATAGGCTGCTCCAAGTAATCCCTCTTTCGCTCAGTAGAGCTGTTTGACGTACTGGATGTGATGGCTTGCCTGCAGCTCAATTCCACTCACTGCGGCAGACATCGGGGGAAGTTGGAGATTAAGGTTGCACGGCTGGGTACCTGACCTGGCTGTTTTCCTAAGGCTGAATTTCAGAGTGGGGGCAGAAGGCATGTTCTGGATAAGACAGTACTGGCTAGCTTAGCTGTGTTTTAGTGAGACTTTGGCATTGACAGCGAAATGTGGTGGCATTTCCATTTGATACTAATGAAAGCACTCGAGGCCGGTATGTGAATTCCTTCCCACAAAAATTTTCTGTGAATATCTCCACTGAGGTCAGATCTGTCTTGTATGTATGTAAATATTGGATTTTCACAGCATTTGACACCTGCAGACCCTTTTCTCAGCTGTTTTGCTTGTTGTCTAACAACATCAATAATTAACTGGAAAGTAGTCACAGTGATAAACAAACTCATGAATATTGACTTGCTAGGTTTGTTTTTCAATTATTTGCCTGAAGGGCATTCCTGGATGGAATCTCACCCAGTGTTTCCTGTCTCTTGTGCAAACAGTAATCAAAGTATTTTCTTTATCCTGATATCTTAGACCTGAAACACGGTGGACAAAATGGTTTATGCTTGGAACAAAAACTCAGCGCTACAGGGGTTGGAGCTCTGCAGCCAGGTGGTTTGTTCTCAGATGTGGAAGCTGACCAGATTTCCCCGGTGGCCTGGCCTTTCTGCCACGGTTCCATGCCAGCGACCAAGCCCAACAAGTGTCAGTGCAAATTCAAATAGCAGAATTGATTGCTGGGAACAATTTATGCCTGTCTGCCTCTCCTTGGGTGGGGAGGGTTTGTTTAAATTCTACACTGCCATTTTGAGCTGTCTTCAGACATTTCTCAGTTTATTGGAAGTCTCTGCTTCTGAGCTATGGTTCTTTTCACCAATAACTTTGTGCTCTGACATTTTACTTAACTGGCTTATAAAGCCAGGTTACCATGAAAGCTTAAAGGAACCTGGTTTTCTTTAAGAATATATATATCAACAAGCCCTACATGATGTGGATTGTGAAACAGGAGCCTATTTGATTTTAAGGGGAATATGTGCTTTTCTCCAGTTGAACCTTTCTAGAACAACCTTTTCAACAAGTAAGCTGAAAAGAAACCCACATGTGAACACCTAGGAATAAGGCTTGCTTGAAATTTGCACTTCTCTATGATATATCCATCCAGTTGCAAGCCAATGTTGCTCCTCCCTTCCTGCTTCCTATTTAAAGTACAAATAATAGTTTTACATCCTGTGTTGCTGCATCATCATATTTTGGTTTCTGTGAGTAAACTATTACACAGTAGACTATTTACAGTTGCACAGGACCTAAAATGATCATCTTCTAGTCCAGCTCCTTGACCAATTCAGGGCTGACCAAAAGTCAAATTGTGGTTTTAAGGGCAATGTCCAAATGCCTCTTAAACACCAGGCTTGAAGCATCAACCACCTCTCTAGGAAGCCTATTCTAGTGTTTGATCACCCTCTCAGTAAAGAAATGCTTCTTAATATCCAGTGCATACATTCCCAGGAGCAGCTCTGAATCATTCCCATGTCTCCCATCACAGGATACCAGGGAGAAGAGACTGGCAGCTGCTTCTCCACTTGCCCTTCTCAGGAAGCCATAGAGATCAGTGAGTTGATAGAATGCACGAGGTTGGAAGGGAGCTTCAGCAGTCGTCTTGTACAAGCCTCCCACAGTGAGCAGGGACATCTCCAACTAGGACAGGTTGCCCAAAGCCCCATCAAGCTTGACCCTGAATGTCTCCAGACGTGGGGCCTCAACTGCAACTCTGGGCAACCTGTTCCAGTACCACTCTCATTATAAAGAGCAACTTTCTCATGTCTAACCTAAATCTATCCTGCTCTAGCTTAAAACCATTGCCCCACATCCTATTGCTACAAGCCCTTCTAAGCAGTTCTTCCACAGCCTTCCTGTAGGTCCCCTTCAGATATTGAAATGCAGCTATAAGGCTGCCCCGCAGCCTCATTTTCTCCAAACTAGACAAGCCCAAACTCCTTATCAGCCTCTCAAAGAATATTCCTTCCAACTCTTTCACCATCTTTTTTTCCCTTCTCTGGACATTTTCAAGGACCTTCACATCCTTCTTAAATGGTGAGGCCTAGAACTGCACACAGTAGTCAGAGTGGAGCTGCACCAGTGCTGAATACAGTGCTGCAATCACTCTACTAGCTGGTTATACTGTGTTTAATGTCCCCCAAGGTGTGGTTTGCTCTTGTGGCTGCCAGGGCACGCTGCTGGCTCATGATGAACCTATTTTGACCCAGCAACACAAGATCCCCTTCTGCACAGCTGCTCAACAGCCACATCCTTTCCCAATTTATACTTGGGCGTGTTTTGCCACAGTTTCTTGCCTCCCACTGAAGAATACTGCAGAAGTTAGTGTAAGTGTACACTACAAGGCGGAAGTCATGACTATTAAATACATTTCTAGACAGCCAGCTATTCCCCAATCATTCTTTGATAAGGGCATACAGAACTTATGTCTGCCTTTGTGAAATAATCCTGTGCATATAATTTGTATGTTGCCAGCAGGAATTTGTGTGCACCTGCCACTTCTCTCTTAAAATGTAATGTAAAAGAAGAAAGTGCCTTGTTGCTTCTTTCAGTGGTATACACCTTTTTCTTTGGGAAGTGTTACATAGTTGATAAGAAAGAAAAACACGATGTTAAAGGACTTTATTCCTGAGACACAACAAAGACATTACCCTTGTCTTGATATTTCAGTTTGCCATGGTTAAAGTATTTTCATTGTCTAGGCCATAAACTTTATTTTCAAGCGTGTCCCATTTTAATTCATACCCCCTTATAATAATTAATTGTCTAAATTGTCAGCACGGATGTATAATCATTATTTTTACTGAAGCAATATCTAGGAGGCCCTACTCACTTTGGGACTCTGTGGTGCTTGATACTGTATAACCGATAAAGACACAGTCCTTGCACCTAGGCATTTTTTCCTACGTAGATGAATATAGGAGGTATAAAGTGTGGAATGCAGTACTTTTTTCAGTGCCTTTATTAAGTAGTTTGTGGTGCTTATATGTAAGATAATCAAGAGCCTGCCAGATAACCTCATTACATCTTAAAGAAAAGCTGTTTTGCTCTGAACAGGAACGATTACTCTGTTCCTGATGTTAAAAGGTCTTTTCTGCTCTTTACGCTAAACTGTGCCATCTGATGTCAGTGTGTGGCAACTGAAAGCAGCAAGAACTGTCCACATGTATCCAAAGGCTGGGTTTTAATCTGAAAAGTTAACCCAGAGATTCTTCAGAATCTGCTTGGATTTCAGTGATATTTGTAGTACTGCAAGGCAATGGTAGTACATCTGATTCATGCAGTGTATGCTGTGGCCAGTCGACTGCATGGTCTGGGCTACCAGCCATGTATCACCTCCCTGCTGCATTTCTGAGCTCTCTAGTCCTTAACACCCTTGCTGTCCCTTGGAGAGATGGAACAGCAGCCCTAACAGAGACTTGCTATGCTCTTGGAATTGACTAGGAAAAGCAAACTGATGAGTGTTGTGTGAGCTTCAACAGTAACTCCCTTTCGCTGATCCTTTCAGAGTCTGTTGCAGGAATGAGCCAGCTACTTTATTCTCTCCTGAAGCTGGAGGGAGGGTGTCTTCATGTGTAGACTTCGTGCATGAGAAGCATCCCTTTGCAGGTGTTGTGTATGAAAGTTGTACAAGAGCATTTGCTGCTGCTGACACTGCAGAGACCAAACCCAAGAAGATAAAGGAAGTCGAAGGAGCAAGAGAAAAGATAATAGAGGGAATGCAAAGAGGCAAATGGAATAAAGCAGAGGAAGGAAATCACGAGGGAAGACTGAGATGTGATGAAGGGGAGAGATACTCCAGAACAGACATAGAAACACCAGCATGGAAATAGCAGCTGTAATTGAATTTTAGCCAGGAAGTAGCTGCAGCTCTTACTACTAAAAAGACATGTACACAGCCATGGTGTTATGTAAATAAGGTAGAATTAAGCTGCTCTTAATATTCTCATCCTTTACTGCTTTTCCAGCTAAGAAGAAATACAACAATTAAACTTTAGAAGCAACAACTCAAAATACTTCTGTGTCCGTGCAGTAAGCCATCACTTAGCAGAAGAATAATCTGGAATGACTAGTCTTTAAAGAGGAATTGAAACAGGAGAGAAGCAAAAGAGAAGAAACAGATGCAAATATGTTTCATCAGATCCCTTTTCTATATATCTACATGTGGTTTCTTTGTCTCCATTGTGTGTAACTAGGCATGTATAAGCATGTTATCATTATCGGGAGGCTGGAGCACAAAGACAGGCTGTCTACAAAGACAGGCTGAGGGAGCTGCGGTTATTCAGTCTGGAGAGGAGGAGGCTCTGGGGAGCTCTAATAGTAGCCTTCCAGTACCTGAAGGGAGCCTACAAGAGGGATGGAGAGAGACTGTTTACAAAGGCCTGCAGTGACAGGATGAGAGGCAATGGTTTCAAACTAGAGAAGAGCAGCTTTAGATTTGAAGATAGGAACAGGTTCTTTACCGTGAGGGTAGTGGAACACTGGAATGGGTTGTCAGAGGAGGTGGTTGTGGCCCTGCCCCTGGAGATATTCGAAGTGAGGCTCAACAGGGCTCTGGGCAACCTGATCTAGTTGAAGATGTCCCTGCTTACTGCAGAGGGCCTTAGACTAGATGACCTTCAAGGTCCCTTCCAACCCAGACCATTCTATGATTCCATGATTCTGTATTACCTGCTCTCTTGATGTTCAAATTAAGTTGCTGCTATGCTTTCCTAGGAGCTACTGGGAACTCTGGTACAAAAGCATCTGACAGACTTTTGCATGGCATGTAAGGCTCCATCACTTGTTTTGTTTTATCAAATGAATGGTTTCTCTTATCAAATGAAAGGTTTCTCTGAATTCACATTTTCTTCTTTGAAAAAGAGAGTAAAGAAGCTACTGTACACTGTTTTCCAGAGGCAGGATGACATTAAACTTCATTGTAATCTGTTGCTGTGTCAGCTGCCATGGATGAATGAATGTAAATATATGTAAGCTTGTCAAAAGTATTTTAAAAATATTTAGTCCTGTAAAGACTTGGAAGGAATTTTTGCAAGTACTGTTATGCCAAAGTCGATTGCCAATATGCTGAAGTAAACCCATGAGATTTAGTGGAGAACAACAGTGTCAAATTAGTTTTGAGACTGTACAAGAGAAGAATGGAGGCACCCTCCAACTTTTATTTAAGAGAGGGGGAGCCTTGTCCGTGCCTTCAAGAGGAAAATTAATACAAATACACAGTAAGAAACGTGTTAAAGTAGAGCAAGTCTGTTGTAGCTTCATTAAAGAAAAGCAAGCACAAGTGCTTTTAGGGAGCATTCTAACCTTAGCACTTCATGTGGTTGGTACCCTAGCAGGACATTAGGTAGATAGGTGGCAGTACCTGTGAACTGGGCAGGTTTCAGTCAGGGATGGGATCAGGGTCAGCACTCTGACACTGGGTTTAACATCACTGCCTTTTTGCAGCGTGGAATGCACATGGAGCACTCTCCTAGCCAGCACTGTCAGCTGCTCTTCTCTGCAGCTTTGCAAAGGCTAAGCCCAGTGGTGCTTGCTGGTAGGCGTGCTGGCAGATACATGCTCCCTTGCTGGCACGAGTATTTTGGTGTGCAGGGGAAGCAGGCTTCTGGTGCTGGCACCAGAGTTGGGATCAGGGCAGTGAGACCGTCTGGCTGCCCGCATTGCCACAGCCATTTTGTCCTGCTGTTGCACAGCTGGAGTAGGCAGGAGTTAGTCTTCAGCCCTAAGAGAGCTCTAGCTCTTGCTGTGCTACCTTAAATTGAATTTAAAAGTGAAAAATAAAATCTGCCTTGTGCTTAACTGTGTGCCTTAAATGGGGAATTTTAATAATGTGCCAACAGCAGCAGTTTGGAGTATCTTACTGAGGAAAAGGTCACTGTGCCCATAAGTTATCCTAGCATTTGATCAGTGGACTTCTTTCCAAAGACTTTAAGTCTCATTATTCAGTGCTTATAAAGTCACTCGAGATATAAGAAGTCTTTTTATAGTAATGAAAGAACTCCCACAATTAGCCAGAAGGCAGCCATCTATCTTTTTAAACTACTCAGCTCAGAGGAGACCAGGAGTTTCAGACGTCTGTACGTGGATGAATTGTTATGACAGTGATAAGTGGAACATTCGTGTGGCAATACCAGCCATGGCTGAGTTCACAGAAGGCTAGGGGATTTTTAGAGGTGAAAGAGAGACTTTTTTCTTTTGTTAGTGAAATGTAGAATATGATTCCTTGCAAAGAAGAATTTACATTATTTACAGAATCCTGAAATCTGCCATTCAGCCTCTTCTATTATTCTTTGTGCACTGCCGATGATTAAAGAATGTTGTTAAATTGATTTCTGGAAACTTTAATGGCAGCTGCCTTCTGTAGTGCCTCTTCACTGAGGAAAATACATACCTTGGAAGAGAAATTGGAAAATGAGCTTTTGGTAGAGCACAGCCACTGAAGTTCACAGGAAAATACAGCATTTGGTGCAGGGGCTTAGCTTATGAGATTGTTTGTTCTGAGTACACACACTGGCCTTTGATTGTATTTTTCGTCACCATCAAAGGGTTGCTATGTGTGGTGGAACTCAGGAGAGATTTATATAGTATCTTATCCACAAATCGAAAAAGTTTGCAGTGTTTAATGTAATGAATGGTGGTCTAATTATATCAAGAAGTAAGTCGATGTATTTTATGCATGCCACAGCTAGTTGAGTCTTTATTGCCCTCAGGCAGAATCCCAATATCACCAGAAAAACTGTTTGTCAATATTAAAAGCAATTTACACAGTAAATACACTACAGCCTTGTTACATCACCATCTGTGTTAGCATGCTGGTATCAGGAGGTGCTGGTGAAGGCAGACCTCACAAATGTTCAAACTGTCCAGCTGTCACTGTGGGAGGATGACAAGTGCCACCATTCCCACCCTATGCGAAGGGGACAGGTTCAGTAAGAGGGCAGTGGGAGGTCTTTGTGGAAAAGTGTTCACAAAAGGAAAGATGGAGTGTGCTGGAATTGGCAGGCATGAGATAAAGGAGGGCCCTGGGGAGAAAAGATGGGTCCACACTGAGAGAAAAAGGCTAAGTGCAAAGAGCAGACAGCCTAAGAGAGAGAAGGGACAGACCAGAGGTAGCAAAACAAATGAGAGGTGAATGAGACTTGGAATACCACAGAACCACAGAATGATAGGGGTTGGAAGGGGCCTCTGGAGATCATCTAGTCCAACCTCTCTGCTGAAGCAGGTTCACCTTCTGCAGGTTACCCAGGTCTGCATCCAGGTGGGATTTTGAATATCTCCAAAGAAGGAGACTCTAGGCAGCCTGATCCAGTGCTCTGTCAGCCTCAAAGTACAGTTTTTCCCTAGGTTCAGACAGAACATCCTCTATTCCAGTTTGTGCCTGTTGCCCCTTGTCCTGTCTCTGGGCACCACTGAAAATGTCTCTCAGTCTTCTCCAGGCTAAACAGCCTAAGGTCTCTCATCCTAACCCTGTAAGAGAGGAGATAAAACCAGCTAGAAGAGGATGCAAAAGTGATGCCCATAGCCACTAGTAACAGGTATACCAGGCAGATTGATTGAGCTAGAAAAGGAGAGTAACAGCTGCTTACAAATGCATCTCTGCCTACTTGTCTCCAGGCAGCTCCCTATGAAACTAATGCATTGATCATAGAATAGCATCATAGAATGGTTTAGGTTGGAAGGGGCCTCAGGCATCATCTAGTTCCAACTCTCCACTATAGGCAGGAACACCTCCCACTAGAACAGGTTCCTCAAGGCCTCATCCAACCTGGCCTTGAACACCTCCAGGGAGGGAGCAGCCACAACCTCCCTGGGCAACCTGTGCCTGTGTCTCTCCACCCTCACTGTAAAGAATCCTTTCCTAACATCTAGT
>WAAF01001789.1:1017907-1083303 GCA_013400475.1 Tricholaema leucomelas | reverse complement strand
GTGGGCCTCCTCTGGACTCGCTCCAACAGTTCCATGTCCTTCTTATGTTGGGGGCTCTTAGATTCTTAGCTGTTGTGGTGCTCTTTGAGCTGAGCTTTCGGAGCTTTTCTAATGTTGTTGAACACTAAAGGACTTGAAAGGACCTTTGTGAATCATAGAGTCCTAGAATGTCAGGGGCTGCAAGGGACCTTCAAAGATCACCTAGTCCAACCTCCCTGCCAGAGCAGGATCACCTGTACCAGATCACACATCCATGTGGGTTTTGAATATCTCCAGAGAGGGAGACTGTGCAACCCTCCTGGGTAACCTATTCCAGTGTTCTGTCACTCTCACAGTGAAAAAAATCCTCATGTTTAAATGGAACATCCTATGCCTCAGCTTCCACCCGTTGCCCTTTGTCCTGTCATCGACCACCACCAAGAGCCTGGCTCCATCCTTCTGGCACTCACCCTTTACATATTTATAAACATTGATGAGGTCACCTCTCAGTCTCCTCCAAGCTAGAGCCCCAGCTCCCTCAGTCTCTCCTCATAAGAGAGATGTTCTGTTCCCTTAATCACCTTTGTGGCTCTGTGCTGGACTCTCTCAAGCAGTTCCATGTCTCTCTTGAATTGGGGGCACAGAACNCTGATACTTGGGGTTGTTCTTTTCCAGGTGCAAGACTCTACACTTGCCCTTGTTGAATTTCATTCAAGTTCTTCCTGCCCAGCCCTCCAGCCTGTCCAAGTCTGGCTGAATGGCAGCACAGCCTTCTGGTGTGGCAGCCACTCCACCCAGTTTGGTGTCATCAGCAGACTTGCTGACAGAACACTCTGTGCCCTCATCCAGGTCATTGATGAATATGTTGAACAGAACTGGTCCCAGTACTGACTCCTATGGGTCCCTACTAGTCACAGGCCTCCAACTAGACTCCATCCCATTGACCACAGCTCTCTGGCTTCTTTCCTTCAACCAGTTCCAGACCTCACTGCTTCAGTTTAGCCAGAAGGATGCTATGGGAAACAATGTCAAAAGCTTTACTGAAATCACGATAAACCACACTCACTGCTCTGTCATCATCGATCCACCTGTTAATGTCCTCATAAAAGGCTATCAGGTTGGTCAAACATGACTTCTCCTTGGTAAAACCATGTTGACTGCTCCTAATGACCTCACTGTGCTTGGTATGCTTATGGACAGCATTGAGGATAAATTTCTTCATTACCTTTCTGGGGATGGAGGTGAAGCTGACCAGTCCATAGTTACCTGGGTCCCCCTTCTTACCCTTTTTGACAGTTGAAGTGATGTTTGCCTTTCTCCAGTCCCCAGGCACCTCTCCTGTCCACCATGACTTACTGAAGATGGTAGAGAGTGATCTGGCAATGACCTGTGCCAGCTCCTTTAGCACCTGCAGGTGCATGCCATCAGGACCCGTGGACTTATGAATGTCCAGATTACTCAACTTTTCCTTAACCCAGTCCTCATCAAACAGAGAAGAGTTCTTTGTCATGCTTTCCTCTGGTGCCTCAGGTGTCAGGGGCTCCTGAGGACAGTCTCCAGCAGTATAGACTAAGAAGGCATTTAGTAACTCCACCCTCTTTGTGTCCTCTGTCACCAAGGCATCTGCCTCATTCAGCAGAGGGCCTACATTGGCTCTAACATTAGTTTTTCCTGCAATATGTATGAAGAAGCTCTATTTGTTATCCTTGACCTCTCTTGCAAAGTTGACTTCCAATGAGGCCTTGGCCTTCCTAGTTGTTTCCCTGCAGTATAGGACTGACAACAGTCTTATACTCCTTCCAGGTGGCCAGCCCCTCCTTCCATGATCTGTAGACTCTCTTCTTACACTTAAGCTTGCTTAGCAGTCTGTGAGATGTGCACTGCTCTAACACGCAATGAGAAAATGGAGGAGATATTCTTCAGTTATGCAGACCACCAGGACTCATGTTAGGAAGTGGAGGAATTTGGGTTGTGTTTTGTCCATGGATTAAAATTGCTGTCCTAGTAGTGCTTTTAAAACCATTGGGCTGGCATAGTTAGCCTGTGAACTGTAGCATCCAAGTGTTTTCTCAAAATATGGTCCAAGGCGAGTATAGAATCATAGAATTGTAGAATCAACCAGGTTGGAAGAGATCTCCAAGATCACCCAGTCCAACCTAGCACCCAGACCTAACCAATCAACTAGACCATGGCACTAAGTATCTCATCCAGGAGACTTTAAGAATGGAAATGTCAGGTGTCCCCCAGGATGGATTTTTCCATAAACCATTAGGGGAGATTGAAGTGCTCAAAAGCATTTGCATGCCTAACCCAGCCAACAGGGAGCAGGCTGTAGGTGTGTGTCTCAAATGCCATCCTTTTCCTATACTTAGTACCTTAAATGCAATTAGGCAGTCAGTAAACTTGGGATTTTAAACCTCAAACTTCCTCATAACGGTGTGTAGCAGGGAGGAATCTTCTTTGCTTAAAATAAGCTTGACTTTTATTTCATAATGCGGAGCATGATTTAGCAGACAAAGTTTTGGGAGCTGTGTCTTGTACTAGTGGGTTTGTTTTAGTTGAGAGGTGACTGGGTAAGAAAGGCAAAATCACGGGGAAAAAAGATACTAAACTAGAGCTTGTATTTGTTGGAGAAACAAAGTTGCACAAGCACTTAAGATATTAGTTACCTTGCTGACTAGTTTGCTGTAGTTCCCTGCAGTTGTGATGAAACCTATGTATCCAGTCCCTGTGCATCTACCTGGGGCACTTTTTTCAATCCAGTTTAAACATCTTTTGAATTCCCTCGCATAGCTTATTAGACAGTACCTCCAAGCAACATACAGCTGTTTGCTGGGGTCTTTTGGGGATGTCATGTCCTTCCTAGAGAGGAGTTGCAGCTGTCAGACCTGCCCACATATTCACTGATCACGGTGAGTAACTGACAAAACAAAGCATCACCTTGAGGTCAGTTGAAAGGGAGGTGTTTTTTTTCTGACATCTGATGTTTAGATAGTCAGAATTACTGAGAAGTCACTGGGTTATCTCCCTCTGGATGGAAACTTTATCAAATGGAAAAAGGCATATTTCTGTTTTCCCATTTCTGTGGCATTTATTGTGTCTTGGTTAGACTAAAGCTTAGCCACAGGCTTTTGAACCACAGTACATTTCTGCTGAGTACTGGGAAAGGGCAGTGGTGCTGGTTACACATAGGAAGATGCACAGAAGGCTGCAGTGCTGGGCATTGCCTAGCTCTCTTCAGTATTGTTGAACCAGCCACACAAGCTATCACACAGGAAAACCTCATCTCTATAGGTAATAGAGGTGTGATTCTCATTACAAGCCTGTGATTCAGCTTGAAGAAAGCATCCAGAGCCTGCATTTTCAGCATCTCATGTAGCTTTTAGGAGGGGTAACAAGATTTCATGATCAGGGCAACAAAGAGTCAAATGAGAACAACTGTTGCTTAACTCATCTGGCTAAAGGGGAGGAAATATTAACCACCATAATAAAAATTGTCCTCTTTCTGAACTTGTGTGAACCTCTGACTTGTGTGAACCTCAAGATAGTGGTGTTGGGTAATGGCTGAATTTGCTGCTTTTGAGTTTAACTTGCTGAAGAGATGCAGCTTAGTGCTGAACTGTAACCTAAAAGGTCAGGGTGCTGAATGCCTTTTTTCTAGGTGAGCTATCACATTTGCATTAGCAGAAGAGTTGCACTGTCTTCTCCAGCATGTGTGTTGCTGGTAGCTCTCATGTCCTGTGCCCTGTGTCCTGCCTGGAAAGCCTCACTGCTGGTGGCCTTCAAGAGTGTAAGTTTTCTGAGTTTGTATATGCCAAAAGCTCTAAACCTGGGAGGAAAGTGGCATTGTTTTGTTCTTTTTCTGTGGCTTGCAGTTAGGGAGTGCTTAAGTTCAAAAGAAGGACTGGTCAAACTAAGGGACAGCTCGCCAACCAAGGACCCACCCAGGGTGTGGCAGCCTGGATGTGTTTAGGGTGAGGGATTGGAGGCGAAGACATTGCTGTGATGAGAGCAGATTTAGCACCTGTCAGGTCAGAGACATCTTCTGCATTGGTGTTGAAATCTCCTAGGACAGTGAGCCTTGTGTGATCTCCAGCATCACATCAGATAACATCTTTGTCATTTCACTGGGAAACTTCTGTCTGGACATCTCTGCTCTAGCAGAATATTCTGGATATTCTTCCTTTTTGCCTTTACTGATTAAATGGAGGGTCTTCAAGGATTTTACCTCAGCAGAGCAGGTCTTAAATTTCAACTTGCATATGCTAGGTATTTGCTGAGGACATGAGGTTATCTCATGTGCTGCTGATAAGTCCTTTAGGGATGTTTGCATTCACATGACTGCACTTCTTTTTTCTTTTTTTTTTCTCTTAATATGGAGGAAGTAAAGACTGCAGGAAGCACAGCAACATGTCTTGATTCAAAAATTCTGGCCAGTGTTAAAAGAAATTATTAAGAGCATAAAAGTGTTAGAAGACAAGGGTATTTAATTTGTTGATCACAGTCAGACCTTAAAGCAAAAGAAAAACCTAACAACAACTTGCCTACATTTTTTGTAGTCATGGTTTTATTATTTAGTGCTGTCTCTCCTTCCACCTCTGTGGGACTGGGAATAAACCTAAGTACAGTGGTGCTGGTATAGAAGTGGCAGTTGGCCAATGTCAGTTGATTTGTGCATGAAAGGCAGCCCATTTTGCTTGTTTATTTTCTGGTGATGACAAAGTTTTTCATGTTCCTGGATTTAGAGCAAGAATCCAAAGGAGATGGCCAGGATCCAGGCAGTGGCTACCGATCACTCTGGGGGGGGGATGTTGACAAGCGGCCCAGACTTTAAGGTGTGTCCAAAAGCAGGAGAGAGTGTCCATTAAACAGAAGCTTAATCAAACAGGGCAGAAGGATGGTTTACACGAGAAAAGATACGTTCTTAACATTCACAACTTGCTTGTGGATTAATTATGCCATCTGCTACAACAAATGTATTCCCATGTCTTTGTGTTGACTGTTAAAAGTGACTGATTTCTCTATCCATTTAAAGTAGTACCCTGGATTCCGCTGAAAGTAACCTTTCAGAGGCAAGGAATTTATTTAATCATCCACTAAAAACCTGCAAGTGGCTTGCTGTAAATAAGTGCTCAACTGTCTATGGCTCCCAGGATAACCCTACTTGAGTGTTAAGTTAGAGCATAATGCAGCAGACAGAAAACATTTAAAGAATCTACATGGAGAAAGCTACCAACCCCATCTGCAGTATTTGCTTTAGGTCTGAAAATAAATTCTCTCTTCCCAACCCCAAGTGGGTAGGACAGCTGCCAACCTAAAGTAATTCAGATATAGATTTTCTTCTGAGAAAATTAGGTGACCTTTTTGCAGATCAACAAAGTGTGTTGATGAACTTCAAGTGAAATTTGAACAACTATTGGGTGTCTGAAGTGCTTGCATTTCGTGAAAAGCCAACATAAAAGGTGGAATGTTTTTAGGCTTTAAATTAAAAAAGCATTTAAATGAAAATAGAGATCAGGCAGAGGGTCCTAGGATAAATGAAGAAGTGTATATTTCCTGGGTTTTTTTCAGGGTCATGTTATTTTAAAATATTGTTGTTCTTTGAAAATAAAATTTGCATGTAAATGACATTGTTGTGGATTTCTGTCTGTTTCCTCAGAGGAGAAGTGTGATGGTTTGGGAGTTACCTGCCCCCCCACACAATGAACTTACCCAGACTAGACTCAGCCCACAGGAAGTTCAGGAATGAAGCTTTATATTCACAGCTTAGCACAATATACAAGCAGATATTTACAATATATTACAAATATTTGCAGTTATATACAGAAATATACAAGTTAAAAGTAATACAGAAACACATCACCCCTCCCAGAAATCACAGTCCCCAGGAAGAGCTCCCAACCACGCTTCCACCTTCTTTCCATCCCTCTACCTTGTCCCAGGGTTTGCCTTATGTGCAGGGTGAGTTGGGAGAATCAGCAAGGAGGGTTAGAAGCAGAGTGATTACTGGGTTACACAGTTCCAAGCAGAGCAGAAGCAGCCCAGGGAGAAAACACAGACACCGACAGACTGTGACAGACAGACTGTCTTATCTATGTTTGTGTCCTTTGTGTCCTACTTCACGCATAGGTTTGTGTCCCAGAGAGCGACTCTGTTATCTGTGTTTGCGTTCTTGTTCTTATACATTTCAGCAAACCTATGAGTGAAGTAGATGTCACCATTGTTTGCTTTTCACGGCCTATAATCTAATTTCTCTCATCAGAATATTCCAATTACCTTCAAACATGAAAGAAGAGTAAGTATTGACTGATGTAAATAAACAAAGCTTCTGGTTTGAAAAAGCAAAGCAAAGGGTCAGCTCGTGCCTAAACCTGTGCGTTTCAGCTGAAATAAAGAAAGATTATGTTTTTTTATTTGCATAAGGGGAAAAAAATATGCAGTTCTATGCGGTATTTATCCAAAATTAGGATTAGAAAAGTATTAGAAGAGTTTTAGGAGGCAGGAAAGTAAGTTGTATGTTCCTAGGCCCTTAGGAATGAGAGCAGGACTATAGGATACTCTTGCTACAAAAACTTCATAAACTGTGGAAAATTGTGTCCTTGATAGGATCTGACTTCGAGGCAAGAAATGAAGCAGAGACTATTACTGAAGGATGACTAAAAGACCCAAGCTTGAAGCTTTATCTTTAATTGCCTCTAGATGTGTTTGAGTCTGAACACCCTGGCAGTGTAATTTGTAATATTGGAGAGGGTTTGCAGAAGCTCACTCCTTGGGGAAATGTTTTGTTTTCTTCTAACATAACTTGTTTTTTGCCTGTTCTGGTCCTTCTTCTTACGTACTTCTGGCATTTTCCCACATAATATAACCAAGAGTTATAATTTGATTAATGGTAATTTAAGCAGTAACATCTTAACATTTTTTCTTCAGTCATCAGATAAATCATATATAAGCATTAAACTTAGTGTGATGGTTTGGATGTTACCTAGTCCCCCACACTTTGGAAAATCACCCAGACTAGACTCAGCTGGAAATTGAATGAAGCTTTATATGTACAGCTTAGCACAATATACAAGCAGATATTTACAATATATACAGAAATATACAAGTTAAAAAGCAGTACAGAAACACAACAGCCCTCCCAGAAACCAGAGTCCCCAGGAGGGGCTCACAACCACCCTTACACCTTCCTCCCACCCCTCTACCTTATCTAAGACTTTGCCTTACACTCAAAGTAGTTTGGAGGATCAGCCAGGGGGTTAGGAAGCAGATGGATTAGTCCCACAGATGGCAGGTTAGGTTGGAGAGAAAAGTTCAGCTCAAAGACCAGACAGAGAGCGACTTTGTTATCTGTATTTGTGTTCTTGTTCTTATACATCTCAGCAAGCCTGTGAGTGAAGTAGACATCATCACTGTTTTCTTTTCACAGCCTGTAATCTAGTTCTTCTCACCAAAACGTTCTAGCTAGGCTCAAACTAGCACACTTAGGTGCCCAGGCTAGTTGCTGTTCATACTACTTGACCACAGGCTAGGCTGCAGTGATACAGTGTTTCCTGGAATCCCATGCATTCATCACATAGAGTTCACAGGGAGTTCTGATCTTTTTTATATGTTGAAATCTGTTCAAATAATTTCTGTCCTTCTCATGACCACATACAGCGTCAGGGCTAGCTAGAAAGCATACAGTATCTTTGCCTTGGTCGCTACACTATGGTGCAGTTCTTTTGTGTGTACACCTGAGTAATGTTGTTGTGGAACTGATGCTTCTTTGGAAGCTGTGTTAGAGGAAAGCTAGTTATGCCTTGTACTTGAGCACACACTCTGGGAAAGTATTGAGTTAATACATACATGTAATTCATGATCAATAATATCACAGCCATCCACATGAATAGACGGTCCTATGGTTACACGTGTTGCCTCCAGTATGACAGCTGTGATTGCAAACATTGCTGCTGACAGACTTTGCAGTGTTACTGAAGGCTGCTGAGTGGCTTTTTTGAGTTTGCTGGCATTGTTCTCGTTCCCATGTTTTTCCTTTTGGACCAGAAAGTTTGAAGAATTTCTTGAATGAAAGAGCGATGTATCAAAGAACTGTTTTTATTTTCAACAAGTACTTGCAGGCACTGTAGAAAAATCAGTTATGGTGCCTGGCCCATTTCTGGGCAGGGTTTAGACTTAGATCATTAAGCAGATGTTTTGCAACTTCATTGTCTATACAACAAAGATACTGTGGGCATGAACTTGCAGTAAAATCCTGTTTCTGATTGGCATCCAGTGTACAGATTTTCCCAGGAATACAAACTTGAATCAAATTTTGGTACCCATCAGATATTCACTTCTCCTGCTAGAAAACTCTGCCTTTCTTTCGCAGCACAGGATCTCCTCATCTCCACAGCAGCCCACAACAGTTAGGTCATGTGCAGCAGTCAACAGCGCTCCTATTGCTCTGGAAATGGGAGAATGCTGTTTTCTGCATAAGGGTACTTCACAGCCCTGTCCAAGGGCTTTGCTACTGACTGCCATTGACAAATTTGCCCTCACATTTTGTAATGGGCTGATAGTTGAGATTTTTTCTCTAATCACCTGAATTAATATGAATTTGGAATCATGCAACACAGAATCGCAGAGTCACAGAATGCTAGGGGTTGGAAGGGACATCCAGATATTGTTGAGTCCAACTCTCCTGCAAGGCAGGACCACCTAGGGCAGGTCACACAGGAGTGTGTCCAGGAGGTTTTGAAGATCTCTAGAGAAGGAGACCCACAGCCTCTCTGGACAGCCTGTTCAATCACCCTCACAGTAAAAAAAATTTTTCTCATGTTGAGATGGAATTTCCTATGATTGAGTTTATGTCCATTGAACCTTGTCTTGTCTTTGTGCACCACTGAAAAGAGACCAGCTGCATCCTCCTGACAGCCACCCTTCAGATATTTATAGACATCGATAAGGTCCCCTCTCAGCCTTCTCTTCTCCAAACTAAACAGCCCCAGGTCTTTCAGTCTTTCCTTGTGAAAAAGATGCTTCACTCCCTTAACCATCCTCATAGCTCTTCATTGAACTCTCTCCAGCAGATCCATGCAACCTTGTAGTTACCTTTTTTAACAGTCTAAGACCTCACCTACACTGGGAGGAATTTGTTGTGTTGCCTATGGCAGAAAGAAACCTTACCACAGTCTTTTAGTTCTGTCAAGCTATGATGCATTTCCGGCATAATTTTGTCTGGTTTATTATGAATCTGTTTGTTACAAATTATTTCTTCAGTTTGCTTGTTTGTTTTAGATTTCTCTTTCCTTAAAAGAGCAGCAGCTGAATGTGTTAGTCATATCTTATCTTTGGTCTTAATGATTGTACAATGGTCATAGCAAATAAGTGATGAAACATTGAAAATTATTCTTGTTTTCTTTTAGACGTTAAAGACATGTTTATTGACATCTGCATTAATAATAATAACATGTCAGAAATCCTTTAGAACAGTGGCATGCCACAGAAAATGCTGAAACTGGACGTTAAAAGCACTCCTCCTTTTCTGTTTCTGTTTCATGAAGTAAATACAATCACCTGAGAGAAATTATTTCAAATGCCCTTTTTAAATGCTGACATTTCTCTGCTGTGTTCACATTCCATTGGGGCAGTTATGGAAGACTTCAAGCCATTTCTTATTTCTCACAAAGATTAAAGAACTTATTTTCTCTTACCAGCTTTATCTTCTGTCTTACATGGATGCCAGATATGATCCACTCGATGTCAGCACATGGCCTGATGTACTACAGTAATAATTAGTCCTTCTATATTTTTGCACCCATACTTTTATGCTCTTGTGAGTTAGCTTCGTTATCTTTTGTTTTGTTTTGTTTTGTCTAGGTCAATGGAAAAGACCTCTCCAAGGCCACTCATGAAGAAGCAGTGGAAGCTTTTCGCAACGCCAAGGAGCCAATTGTAGTTCAAGTTTTACGACGAGCCCCAATTAACAAAGCTCATGGTAGCTCTCAGGATGTTCGGCTTGTAGATGCCAGCACTCAGACTGACATCACTTTTGAGCACATTATGGCTCTGGCCAAAATAAGGCCTTCCACACCACCAGTTCCTGATATCTGCCCTTTTTTACTTTCAGACAGGTATGATTTTCTTCTGCTGTTTGCTTATGGGATTGAGGCTTTGCAGTGGTAGCCTTCTCTTGAAAACATCTCAGGAACAGGTTAAATAAATTATAAATGTCATTTATAACCACTGTCCCCTTCAGTGGCAGTTTACCTAAACCCCATTCATAGATTAGCACTACAGGAAGGAGTCCTAGCTATATTTACTTTGTGTTCATGTGTTTGTTCACCCAAAGGCAAACTCCAGTCAAGAGGAAAAATACTTCTGTGTTTCAAAGTACTGAAAAGGCTTCTTGAAACTGAGAAAGAGCTGTGTTGTTGCTTTCCAATCTTTAAAATATCTTAGCAAATAAACAAGAAGATGCATTGTTTAGTTTAGAAGTTCCCTTATCAAAAAGCAAAACTATTCAAAAAACATAGAGATCAAAACTACAATTTCACCTGTCACAGCAAATTATATTAATTAAGTTATCCCTCAGTTGAATTATTTGAAACAGAATTGAATGCAAACAATCTAATTGACTGCAAAAAATCTGAGCTGATGCTTAGATGAAACTATGTTGAAGGCCTCTTCCTCTTTGGATTCAACTCATGAGTTACGACATCTAGTATCCGAATCTCTACCTGCAGCCAGCAAAACTATGATAGCCCTAGAGCTTTTTCACTTACTCCTTAACTATGCCGTGCATTACTGAAAAATTGAGATGTAGCTCCATTTTCAGAAGTTCTAGGTAAGATGGGTAGGTGATTATCTCAGAGATAACTCTCTAGCCAAATGGTGGGTTGATACTGCTGCACAGCTAGGAACATGATATGTGTATATTTTTGAGTTGTTACTGGATGTTATCAAATGGTTTGCTACTGTGGATGATGTTTGCGTACCCTCTGGATGGGGAAGAGTTTCCTACATATGCTAAGATGGATCCAGACTGGGTGCTGCGCAGGTGCGATCCAGCCTTGGGTCTAAGTCTATATCTAAGTGCATATATAAAGACCTCATTCTTTGTGCTCCAAGCACATTCAACAGTGCAGTTGTCAAGGGTTAACCACTACACTATTATTTTTGAGTGTACAGTTATTCATATGCACTTCACCACCCTGTTATCTCAAAACTTTATAACCAGATAAATACTGAGTTGCTCCCAGCTGTGATGTGAATCTAGAGTTAGATATCTTTGTGAACATAAGGAATCAAAGATCGCCACAGTTAAGTATTTTGGCCCCAGACATTCTGTTAAGAAATTACCCTGTGTAAGTCTGTCAAAAGATGAACCCAGCAAGATTAACTCAGCCAGAGCATGAGCTTTTGAGAAGAAAGGAGCCCGTGCTATTTCTTCATACAGTTCCTTTCAGGCTGTAAGGTCATTCAGAGTTGCATTCCAGAGATGAGAAAACTACAGAGAAGTGTGGGGGGGTTATCACTTTTTAATTTAAAAAACACTATTATCTCATCTAATGTTGTTCTCTTTGTTCAACATAGCTGCCATTCTCTTCACCCAGTGGAGCATGAATTTTATGAAGGTAATGAGTATCTTTCCAGTCTGCCTGCTGATGCAGATAGAGCAGAGGACTTTGAGTATGAGGTAAGATCACCAACACACTGCAGCCTCCCTTTCTCTTATTACAGATACAGTATTTGCACAGCTGCTAGCAGGCTCCTTTGAGAAAAATAAAAGTGGGAATACTTCATAAAAGACTGGCTTCAAAAACTATTTTATTTTATACCTGTGTAATGTCATAGGCTTTGCTAAGTTCAGGCTACCTGCAAAATGTGAAATCAGAATTCTTCAGTGGGTGGCTGCACACAAGTCTAGGAGGCTTATTAAACGTGCCCTCTTTGTGCAGTGGAGGCTCTAACACAGATGTTTTGCTTTTGCAATCGTAACACTTTAAGGCAAGCCTTTCCAAAATAAAAAATGGTAACTGGAAGCTTAATTTCCTTCCCCTCCCTGCCACCTAATTTTAAGAATTAATTGGTCTTGTATCTCATGCGTTAGGATTCAGTCTTCCAGGAATTTGGGTGTGCTGCGCTTAAGTGTTGTAAGATCAGGCTACAACTTTCAAAATTGATACAATTTCTATTACTTGCTCTTTAATATGTGGCATTGTAAGTATTATAATTATAAGAAATTGCACCCTGTACCACAAATCTCTTTTGCTCTTAATGTGATTTACACTCCAGTGACAAGGCTGAATGCGTTTCTGAGTCACTGGAAAACCGTTATGTGAGGCTTCCCAAAAACATAACACGATTAGTGATGCTGCTCTTTGTTAGATTTTCATTTCAATATCTAAATTGTCTTCTTGTCAGCCAGTCATTATCTTTTTGTGTTTTCCACTATCATCCAGTAACAAAATATTTGTAGGGATAGGCATAAGAAGCAGATGGTTCTTTTCATTATTAAACAGTGATGAATCTTTGCTTAAGTTCAAGTTAAGTGTATTTTAAATAAGTGATTATAAATTGATTATAAATAATTAAATATATTTAATGCAAGATTAGACATATCCTACCCTCCTGTTTGCTTTACCTTAAGAAACCTTTTTGAGGTTTCATATAACTGGTTGACATTTAGAAATTAAATGAATGGCAAAAGCTTCAGCAAATATGCAGCGTGTTCACTTCTATTGTGTGTTTAGCAGCTAAAATGCTCTATTGCAAGTCATTTCTTCTAGCAGGCTAGGGAATCTGAAGTTCTTCCTTTAGGAAGCAGAAAAATCAAATAACACCTGCTTAGTGAATCTCAATCAGAACAAGCAAACTTTTATTCAAAGTCCTTAAAATATCATTGCTGGGGATTAGTGAAGTCATTCTTTCTCCACAATTGGATTTTGGTGCAATATGTCACAGCAGAAGAGTCTCAGTGCTTCAGTTCCATTTTGTCTCCCCATGTGTATATAATATTAGATTTTTCTGTCAAGTGTGTTTGTTTATGGTACTTATTCCCTAAGTGTAACAGAAATTTAGATATTAGCAACATTGGCATCTAGAAATTATATTTTTCAAAACATTTTCATTATTTAATCAGAGTATCAGTGACATATTAAAATATCAATAGCTTTTATAGCATATATGTGGTGGAATCAAGTGTTTTTTATGACCATTATTAATCTCTAATAATAGCTGGCATAAGTATTATGACGAAGGCAAATGCTTGGGATGGTTCTCAGTTGCTGGTTATGTCTATTAATCGTACCATCATAGTCATTAATTTACTGTCAACTGTGATTCAGTTGCCCAAGGCAAATTCACTAAGTGAATGAAATAAAGTGTTTCTTGTGAAATTTAAATAGGGAAGGAACTGACTATCTTCCTTTGATAATGCTCTCTACTAAATATGAGAATATTGAAGGAGAAACAGCAGCATCTTGGAGCCTTCAAGTAATTGAGTGCTAAATGTGAAAGACATTCCAAAATTTAAGCCTGTACAATAGCAGTATGATTTGGGTTACTTTCTTGTTGTATTATCTCTTATTTCAAGTTCTTACAAGATGTTATTAAGCAACCTTGCTGTAACTAGGTAGCTGGGAAAATCGAGAGCATTGTTGTCCCCAGATGTATATGTATATGTATAACTACCCTGCTAGCCTTCTATCATACCATGACCAGATGGGTAGATGAAGGAGGAGTTGTGCATGTCATGTACCTTGACTTCAGCAAGGCTTTTGATACTGTCTCCCATAACAATCTCATAGATAAGCTCAGGAGATGTGCCATAGATGGCTGCTCTGTAAAGTGGATCAAAAATTGGCTTGACAACAGAGTTCAGAGTGTTGTCATCAGTGGCACAGAATCAAGTTGGAGGCCTGCAGCCAGTGGTGTTCCCCAGGGATCCAATTTTGTTCCGTATCTTTATCAACGATCTGGATGAGGACATTGAGTGTACCCTCAGCAGGTTCACTGATGGTGCAGAACTGGGGTAGGGGGTGGCTGACAGCCTGTTAGGCTGTTCCACCATCCAGTGAGATCTGGACAGGCTGGAGAGCTGGGTGAAAGCAAACCTTATGAAGTTCAACAGGAACAAGTGAAGGGTCTTCCACCTGGGGAGGAATAACAGAAGGCACCAGTACAGGTGGGAGGCTGACCTACTGGAAAGCAGCTTGGTGGAGAAAGATCTTGGAGTCCTGGTGAAGAGTGAGTTCTCTATGGGACAGCAATATGCCGTTGTGGCCAAAAGTAATGATGGCATCCTGGGGTGCATCAGGAAAAGTGTGTCCGGCAGGTCTAGGGAGGTTCTTCTCTCCCTTTACTCTGTCCTAGCGAGGCCACATCTGGAATACTGTGTCAAATTTTGGGCTCCCCAGGTCAGGAGAGGCAGGGATCCACTGGAAAGAGTTCAGCAAAGAGCCACTAGAATGACTGGGGAACTTGAGCATCTCCCCTACGAAGAGAGAGTGAGAAACCTGGGGCTGTTTAGTCTGGAGAAGACTGAGAGGAGATCTTGTCAACGTGTACAAATATCTGAGAGGTGGGTGTCAAGTGGATGGGGCCAATCTCTTTCTGGTGGTCAGCATCAATAAGACAAGGAGCAATGGCTACAAACAAGAACGTAGAAGGTTTCACCTCAACATGAAGAGAAACATCTTTACAGTGAGGGTGACAGAGCACTGGAACAGGCTGCCCAGAGAAGTTATGAAGTCTCCTTCTCTGGAGACTTTCGAAACCCACCTGGATGTGTTTCTGTGCAAACTACCTTAGGGGATCCTGCTTAGGCAGAGAGGTTGGACTCGATGATCTCTTGAGGTCCCTTCCAACCTCTGAAGTTCTGTGATTCTGTGATTAAATTTTACAAAAAGAAAAATCTCATAAAGAACGGAGTCAAAAGAGATTTACTGGCTGCTGTTGCTGATCCAGGGGAGAAGCCAAACCTGGAGATTTCAGAGATGGATTGAGATGAGATAGTGAGCAGAAATCGCAACATCTTATTATTCCCTAGAAATGGTTTGTGAGGAATGGATCATTTCTCAGCCAAACTACGAAGTAAGGAGATAAGATGACTAGCAACTGAGATGCTGTAAACAAGAGTGTTTTTCAACCAAAGGAATGTTCTGGAAAGCTTTGTCCAGCTTGGAACTTGCTTACAGGTAGGCGCTGGCATTTAAGTGCCTGAGTTGCCACTATAAGAAACAAACCAGAGGATGACATATGGTAGTCAGCACTGGGGATATGGATTTATACTTGCTAGTGAATTTGGTGGGATTAAACACAAGACTCTTCTATTTCATTTGTAAGCTAGGGAAACCCAGTGTGTGGCATTCAGACTGTCACAACGTAATAAACTCAAGTATAAGCCAATAGTCTTGGAAGGATTAAGTCCCTGGAAAGCTCATCAGGCTCCATATAGCACCCTACTTCAAACAAATGGCTGGAAAGATGATGAAGCTAGGAGGCTGTTAATAGCCAGCTTGAGCATCCTTATGTTGCTGCTGCAAAACTAGTCCTAAAAGGAATCCAGATTGTTAGTAGATATTGAGACAGAGGTCAGAGCCAGCATCAGTCAGTGCTGGCAGAAAGAGATCAAAAGATCTGCAATTCTGGCATTGCCGGATACCCACGGGGACCTTCAAGATGAAGCAGAAATTGACTGATTTGTAGATGCTTGCAGTTAGTATTACTGAAAGAGAGCCAAAAGCATTCAGAACAAACCCATCCAGTTCTGCCTGCTGAGAGTGTCTGTTTTGCTGCTGGAATTACATCATGTGACTTTAGAGTATACATCACACTCTCTGGAACCACTGAGCTGAAGGGACTAAAAGCATCACAGCCCCCTGTAAATCTCTGTGGAACGTTGCTCTAAAATTTGGCCATGTAAGAAGGACAGAAGACAGTGACTCTAGAGAGGAGTAAGTTAGTTGACATGCACCTCTTTAATAATGTTTCTGAACCTTGTATCCAGGAGAGAGAAGAAACATCATATGCTTAGTTGGGAACACTGGCAATAATGCAGAAATGAAATGGACAAAGTCACTTAAATGGTGGAACGGAGAAAAAGTAGATTAAAAAAAATCAAAGAATGTTGTAAAGGCACAGCTGGACAACAGCATCACTGTTGAGGGGCCTGGAGCACAAGCCTTATGAGGAGAGACTGAGGGAGCTGCAGTTGTTTAGCCTGGAAAAGAGGAGGCTCAGGGGTGATCTTATTGCTGTCTACAACTACCCAAAAGTAGGCTGTAGCCAGGTGGGGATCAATCTCTTCTCCCAGACAATCAGCAACAGAACGAGGGGACACAGTCTCAAGTTGTGCCGGGGGAAGTATAGGCTGGATGTTAGGAGGAAGTTCTTCACAGAGAGAATGATTGGCATTGGAATGGGCTGCCCAGGGAGGTGGTGGAGTCGCTGTCCCTGGGGGTGTCAAAGAAAAGACTGGATGAGGCACTTAGTGCCATGGTCTAGTTGATTGGATAGGACTGGGTGCTAGGTTAGACTAGATGATCTTGGAGGTCTCTTCCAACCTGGTTGATTCTATGATTCGATATTCAGTCTGAGGAGAGTGCATTTCTGTAAAAGGGGCAGACCTTTGCACCATCTTTGCACTGAAGTAGTTTTTCAGCCAAAGCAATCCAGGAAGTGACTGGTTTCTGCTATGAGACCAGCATCTCTGGGGAAGTATAACTTAAAATCTCATATGTCTCAGATAGGAAGGGATTTCTAGATGAATGCTTCTTACAAACCGAATGTAGACATCTCTGAGAAGGAATACTAGTGGGTCAAGATAACTGTTGTTGCATATATGAGGAAGAGTAGGCTGCATTTTGTTCTCAGAATTGAGCAGTTTTTTGGAGGCAAGTTGGATGTTAGTGTGGATGGAGCCATCATAATTGCCTGACTCTTTTCATTTTTAGCCAGAGGCAAAAGGGTTTGTTTCAGTACAATGCCATGTGTATACAGGGGCCTGGACTTCAGTGGTCCACCATGTCAGCGTCAGCACTTTGAGAGTGAAAAATGCAGAATGGCAACCATTGTGTTTGGTTTGCCTGTGTCTGCTGACTCCAGTTTTAATGTGTGCAAGTGGTGGTGCTGACAGATTGAGGCAGTATTAAGGACAGTGTCTAGGAGAAGGTGCTAAGGGTTCATTTGTTCCTATATGAAATTACAAGGTATTCTAATGCTCTTCACTCGAGATCTTACATACCATTGACCTTACTTGTTTTTCTGTTCTGCTCAGAAAGTAAGTGCATGCCACTATATCAACAGACATGTGGCATACGCAGGTAAAATCTTTCTGTGGTCAGTTTTTATGAAAGCTTTTGTGGCCAAAAAAAAGGAAGGGATCAGAGGTCCTTCAGGAAACAGCATCAATAAAAGAGCATAGCGTCTTGAGAAAAAGCCGTGTGAGATTTTCCTCACCTCATGCCTCTGTGAAACTTGAAGAGTGAGCTAGAAATTACACACATGCTGTTTTGATTCATTCTCTACTCTGAAAAACAGGACATCTGGAAATTGAAAGACTCATATGGAAGTTGCTTTATTCTATCAGTATCTCCTTGTAAGCAGAGCAACCTGTAGTGCTCTGAAGGTTGGTTAATACCTCAGGGCAAAAATCAATGCTTTTAAGTTCATGTTCTGCTTTGTAAGCAAAGGGGCAGGTTTTCAGTCAGAAAAAGGAAATGCATGTTGAATGTAAGTGCTAATTTATGATTATGCACAGTTTTTTTACATAAATGTTCTTTATATGTATTTGTGATCATAAATTTGTTAACTGTAAATGTAGATTAGTCCTTTAAGTTTTCCATTGGCCTAATCCAAACTCACTGAAATTGCTGAGGTTTCCTATCAGACTTAACATTTCTGGATCAGCTGCTGTCAGCTCTTCCTCAAAAATGACTAAAAATGGGCTTTGAAGAGAGAAAAGCTAGAAAACTCTCAGAACTGGCCATGAGTAAGGTTTTGTGTAGATTTCTTCTAACTGAGCACTTTAAACACCCACAGGGGAGAATTTTTACCTCTTCTGTTTATTTCAGTTAGCATATCTTATGCAACCTGTGCAATACAGGAGTAACACGTTGGTTTACTCTTTCAGTAACACTCATTCCATCATGATGAAGGAATATATTTCAGGTGCAAATTCAAATTTCTTGTGTTTGTGACATAAGGTTTGTTGGTTTTGTTGAGGTTTTTTTCTTAGAACAAAAGGAGGAGTAACCCAAGAGGTTCTAAAGCAGGTATGTTTATTAAGCATGATGGTGCATGTGGAATCTCTCTGCCAAAGAACGTGCACACCCCAGTGTGGTGATTTGGGTGTTACCCCCACACACACACTTTGTAAATCACCCAAACTAGACTCAGCCATCTCTGGAAATTGAATGAAGCTTTATACTTACAGCTTAGCATAATATAGAAGCAGATATTTACAGTGTATACAGTTATAGACAGAAATAGACAAGGTAAAAGGTAATACAGAAACACAACAGCCCTCCCAGAAACCCAAGTCCCCAGAAGGAGCTCCTAACCACCCTTCCACCTTCTGCCACCCCTCAGCCTTACCCCAGATGTTGCCTTGTGCCCCAAGGAAGAATGGAGGATCGGCTAGGGGGGTTAGGAAGCAGGTGGATTAATCAGAGAGATGGAGGGTGAGGATAGAGAGAAATGCAGCCCAGAGCCCAGGCAGTGCCCGAATGCCTGAATGCCTGAATGCCTTATCTATGTTTATACTCTTGTTCTTACACATCTCAGCAAGCCTGTGAGTGAAGTAGCCATCACCATTGTTTCTCTTTCACAGCCTGTGATCTAATCCTTCTCACCCAAACATTCTAGCTAGTTTCAAACTAGCACACCCAGGTCCCAACCTTACAGTTTATATGTTGTTAATTATTACATATTCGTGAGAGTTCCTGGGAAAATTATGCATATACAGAGTACTTCTGAGAGGTGTTTTACATCTGCCCACCCACGGTCCTTATCTTTTACGCAGGTGGTTGCTACCCTGGTGGTGTTCTCTGGGGTCCTGGGGGTGAAGGCGACAGCCTTCTTCGCGCTGCCCTCTTGCTTGCAAAATGTGCTGAGCTGTGTAGCTTATCACTGAGCCCAAACTGCTAGGTCAGTTCCGGCCAGTTTCAGGGTCTCTGTAGGCATCTTCGTTTCCTTATCTTGATGTCTCTGCCCCTTGGGGTCTCTGTAAGAGTCATTGTTAGTTTTAGGTATGCAGATACACAGAGTTATATGATTGCAAAAGTATTTCTACTTCTAAACCCCATCACAGGTGATGTTCTGAAAGGTCCACCACTGCCGTAACAGGCCAAGACCTGCTTAAGCTGTGAACTTGTATTTGAGGCCTTTTCAACAAATGGATTATTTAACCAGTAAGCCAAATAGATCTATCTAGCTTGTAAATAAATATTTAGGGCCTTTTTAACATGATGAGCTGATAGCCTATAACAGCTCCCTTCAGAGCTGTGATAGCCTGCAAACACCCCTCCATGAGCATTGCGGCGGCAGCGCAACTGCAGCTCCTACTTCATTTGCTAACACCTGAATAAATAGGTTTTCATGGAAACAGCTTTTGTGCAGGTGTTGCCAGCTCTTCCAGTTGCTGCAGTCAGGCTCTTTTGTTTTGTTACCTAATGAGCGTTTCTGTACAAGGAGGCTAGCACAGAAGATGGATGTGTGACCATCAAAATAGAAAATGTTTCTTAGATAAGGGTTCGCTAGAATTTCTAGCATGGAATGTCTCTGCAAAGCTAAACTCATGTGCTTTATTTAGTAGTGTAAAGAGGTGAGGGAGATATTGAAACCTTATTTTGGCAAGGATCACTTCAGCCACATTCCAGCCATGTTCAGGAAGGGTAACAGTGATGTGAAGGAGTAGCACCATTATAATGCCTTGTCATCAGACCTGACTGAGTTGGTAAGAGGAATGTGAAAAGGCCTGCTAGTAAGTGTGGTGTAGACGTTCAATGGAAAACCAGGTATTTTTCATCATGTGCCTTTCCTTATGCAGCTGTTTTTGTGGTGTAAGTACTGATCTAACAGCTAAGAGCAGACTTAAATAAACTGAGACTTACTGTATCGTGTTTACTTTCTGGTCACCAGTTCATAACCGTATAGGAGTTATGGCTGAATCATGAACGAATGGCCCACAGTTTAGAGACATTTTACTGATGCCATTATTCTGATTTTTGTGTCAATTCTTAATGTTGTGTAGCATCTGCTGGGCTGGTGAGAGGCCTTGAGCACAAGCCCTACGAGGAAAGGCTGAGGGAATTGGGATTGTTTAGCCTGGAGAAGAGGAGGCTCAGGGGTGACCTTATTGCTGTCTACAACTACCTGAGGGGTGGTTGTAGCCAGGAGGAGGTTGCTCTCTTCTCTCAGGTGGCCAGCACCAGAACAAGAGGACACAGCCTCAGGCTGTGCCAGGGGAAGTTTAGGCTCGAGGTGAGGAGAAAGTTCTTCACTGAGAGAGTCATTGGCCACTGGAATGGGCTGCCCAGGGAGGTGGTGGAGTCACCGTCCCTGGGGCTGTTCAAGACAAGGTTGGACGTGGCACTTGGTGCTATGGTCTAGCCTTGAGCTCTGTGGTAAAGGGTTGGACTTGATGATCTGTGAGGTCTCTTCCAACCGTGGTGATACTGTGATACTGTGATACTGTGAATGAAGTGAAGAGGTATGTATGTGTGCCTGTCATCTGTGGTCTCGGTTGTTTGGGGGAGCCTTTCTGGTTTGTGGTAGCTTGAGGTGGTTATTTTTCCATTCCTACCTGTCACATGATTAAAATCTAGAGAAGGAAAAAAAAAAGGGGCAGTATTTTAAAGTTATTAATAGAAAAGCTTGTGAGGAAGTCTTCTGGGCAGGTAAATAGATTATTAGAGTTGTTGGACCTGAGAAAACAGTACAACGATTGAGGCTTCTAAACCACTTCCTCAAGATTGTTTTCCTTTTAGCTCAAAAGGAATTCTGAGCTGCTAGCACTCAGCCTGTGATTCAGCTCACTGCTACTACAGACTAAAAATGAAAAGGGTTCCATTCTATTTTTTTTTTCTTCACTATCATTCTTTGAAGAATATTGTGTAATAATTAAATGATTCTTTTAGCGTGCAGTTGGTATTCTGTGGCACAAGATTATGTATTTCACTGGCATTTTTATTTTTAAAGTGCCTGGGGTTTTAAAACAGCATAATTTATACTTGGACAATAATAAATATGTAGCTTCTTCCTAACTGTGGCACATTAGACACTGTAAATGAGCAAAAGAATGGTAAAAAGTAGTCTTTTCCTTTTCCTTTTTCATCTCTCTTTTAATAATTGAAGTGGTTTTTGAAGTATAAATTCATTTACTGTTCCTCTGAAGTTTTTCAGTGTTACTGTGTCCTGTATTGCTACAGGAATTCAAGGTAGGTGAACTGAGGACAGTTACACTGAGTGACTTGCCAAGTCAGTCAGTGACAGAACTGGCAGTAAAACCCAAGAACCTTTACCTATAATGCATTTCTCCTTTGGACTTAAATCACTCTTCTTCCTTACTAGTCGTTGGATCATTTAGATGGAAGAGGATGTCAGGGCATTTGCTGCCGCAGCTCTTTGTTAATTTTGAGTGTGTTACTCTGTATCATCACAAAAATCTGCCATTCAAAGCAGATGAAGCTGCTGTCATCTCACCTCCCCTAAGTAATGAACATCCCAATTTAGGGATTTGAATTGTGTCCATAACTGCAGAGGAACATGAGAAAGTGGGGAGAAAAAGACACAAAATTGACATAAACAGATTTATCAAAGTTATTACCATTTATTGTGTTTTCACACTGGAGGGAAATATATCAAGTCAAGGATATTAATTTGGTTTCATGATTTCATGAAACAAATACAGGGTCACTCTGCACTTCACCTGAACGCTAATAAAAATTCTTCCTTGACATAAAAGCTTATGTTTTTTCCAGGAAAATAAAGAAAAGTGAGCTTAGTTCAGCAGCACTTTATTGTTGGGCAACATCACAACATATGGTATGTGTTTTTCGCTCAGCAAATTAAGAGGGAGGTGCTGGCAATATTTTCATATTTATGGAAATCTGTACATTGTAAATCTTCTGGTTTGCAGAAATGCTTTGTTTAGACAGATTTTGTACCACAGACCTCCGCATATGCTTTACAGTGAAAATGTTTCTAAGAGTTTTATTAATGCTGGTTTTGCAAGTTCATGTATTCCGTGTCTCGGAGACAAGGGCTCTAGCTATGCAGACAAAAGATGGGAGAAAAGAATGTGTTTTCACATGTTGTTTTAAAAATAACCTAAGTCATGTTAACCAGCTTGTTATAATGTTGCTGTTTTGAAGCTTGGTATCTTAGGGAATTCAAGAGCACGTGAAGCTAGGGCTGAATCCCCATCACAAGAGGAAACCTTTTATGAGAAAATGGGCTTTAAACAAGGTTTCAGTATTATGCATGCTGGGTCTTCACAGGAGAAATCAAAAAAGCAGGAGAGGTCTTTTCTCTGGAAGTTTGCTTTTTTATTTAATGAGGCATCTCTTCAAAGAGAATGTGATAGTCATTCCTGGAGGGCACGGTTTGGTGAGCAGCAATACAGGTGAAACTGTATTGTGCATCAAAAAAACAGATGAGTTTGCTTTGTGTTTCATCTCATGATTTCATCAATCTATACAAGTATGTGCTTGGGGGTGGAGGACATTACTGTGTGCAACAGAAGTTGGAACAGCTGAAACTCAGCATGGATGTGGTGCCCATAGACCTCATCTTGGTGCCAGGAAAATGAAAATGTATTTTAAAAGTCATTGCCTATCACTTAATGTGCTTGATTTATAGGCACATGTATTTGATTAAAATTTGCATATTTTAACTATACATATTTTAATATGTATGTATCTCAGATGTATCTTAGAGTTGTGGTGAATGGTGCCACATCCAGTTGTCAGCCGGTCACTAGTGGTGTTCCCCAGGGATCAATGCTGGGCCCAGTCCTGTTCAATATTGATGATCTGGATGAGGGGATTGAGTCCAGCATCATTAAGTTTGCGGATGACACCAAGCTAGGAGCAGGTGTGGATCTGTTGGAAGGTAGGAGAGCCCTGCAGAGGGACCTGGACAGGCTGGATGGGTGGGCAGAGGCCAATGGGATGAAATTTAACAAGGCCAAGTGCAGGGTTCTNTATGAGGAGAGGCTGAGGGAGCTGGGGTTGTTTAGCCTGGAGAAGAGGAGGCTCAGGAGTGACCTCATTGCTGTCTACAACTACCTGAAAGAAGGCTGTAGCCAGGTGGGGGTTGGTCTCTTCTCCCAGGCAACCAGCAATAGAACAAGGGGACACAGCCTCAAGTTGTGCCAGGGGAAGTATAGGCTGGATGTTAGGAGGAAGTTCTTCACAGAGAGAGTGATTGGCATTGGAATGGGCTGCCCAGGGAGGTGGTGGAGTCACCGTCCCTGGGGGTGTTCAGGAAAAGACTGGATGAGGCACTTAGTGTCATGGTCTAGTTGACTGGATAGGGCTGGGTGCTAGGTTGGACTGGATGATCTTGGAGGTCTCTTTCAACCTGATTGATTCTATTCTATTCAGAGTAAACAAGGGTATGGAGGGGGTAGAATTTTAGCTTACTGCTTTCTAAGACTTTCAATCGCTCGAGTTTACCTTTAGCTTTTTCATGGTATTTTGTCTTTACTGCATCTAAAAGGTATGAACAGGTTACAGGAAATTTCTCACATCTGTCTACACTTGAAAAATTCCATTTTCAACTTGATTTTAATTAATATTTCAAAACAACCTTCACAGAGTTGTAGATCAAGGCTGTCCAAATGTGTGGAATAGTAACTGGTTAGGAGTTTGAATCTACAGCGACATGTTCTGCTGTCCAGATAAATGCTCTCTGCAGCAGATGTTGGCACATCTGTTATGCCTCCCCATTTCGATTGGCTGCCTGGGTGTTTAGAAAGTGCTGATGAGGCAGATAAATCTTCTGACACGTTTCAGGGCAAAGCAGGCAGGCAGCAGTAATAATGATACTTACAAGTGCTGGGCAGTAACAATTTGAAATACTGCAAAAATATACAGAAAAAAATAAAGTGTGATTTTATCTGCAGTAGATTTATTGTGAAAAGCAAAAGCTTATTATAAGTGATTCTCAGATGATTCAAACTGCAGCTGTGACAACCCATAAACCTTTACACTTTGTGTAGCTAAGGTTTATTGGATAGAAAAAGGTACTTTGTGCAGTTTAGAAGAGACCTAAGCTGTGAAGGGGATCTTTAATAAACTTAGAAGAGTTGAGAATCAGGATAAGGCACAACTGCAGCATATGTGGTTTTTGGCAGGGGAATAGCTGTCTTCCAGGGGCTTGAAGTTCCTAGTTTTATCAGAAACCTTACTTTCAACATATTTTCCTCTGCCCTTTGAAGCATGTCAGATTTGATGGGTTTTATGTCATTAAAGTCAGAAAAACTCCATACATTGGGGTCTTCTCCTGAGAAGGTGCATGGTATATCAAAGACACAGGTGGACAGAGGAGGGTATATCTGACAACCTCAAGTGCAGAGATTGGTTTCCAAATATGTAGAGCTTTTGCAGGTATTGGATGCCTTCCAGAACTTAACTTCCAAACAAAGAATGGCAAATAGAAATTTAAAAGTCACTGTAAAGATCTTTGCACTGATGTTATATGCTAATATTGTCTTATTCCTTACACAGACATCACTGAACTTTCCAAGTTGCAGGCACATCCAGACATTGCACAGAACAGCAATTGTAGAGGGGCAAAATGAGTACTGATTATATAGCTGGTAGGACTGTAGTTTGTTATGTTTTATAGTATACAGTCTACAGTGTCTCCAGACAACTCTCACACTGTTTGACTACCCTCATGGTAAGAAACACTCCCCTAAATACCTAATTGGAATTAGCAACATATGTCTGTTTTCTTGTGTGGCCATCACAGTACAGTTCCAGGAGAAGTCTGGTTCTGTCTTCTCTGGACCCTTTCATTCGATACTTGAAGGAAGCAATAAGATCTCCTCATTAAGAAGATAATTTCTCTTCAACAAGTTAACTAAAAGCAGCTCTCTCAGCTTCCCCTCACAGGAGATGTATTTCAACCCTCAATTAGCTAATGGCCTTCTAGCTGGACTCGGAGCATTATATTCCTACCTGATAACCAAGAGAAGGCCAATTCTAACGCTTTCATTGGAAATCAGATGGGGAGGCAAATTCTTGAAAGCTCCAAACCTCAAAAAATAGGACTCCTAAAGTTTGCAGTTTCTCCCCCACCCAAATGTCTCAAGCCAGTGATTCCTTAGCCGTATCTCTTATTTCTCAGCGTTTGAAAGACAATGGGGGGTCAGGATAGGAGTTTTAATGAAAAGTCGAATTTTCTTCTTCAAATACATGTAATAATAAATCTCTTTTTTTTTTTTTTTTGTTAGTGTTGCCCAATAACAAAGGAATCCTTGGGAATATAGAGGCTGTGAGCCAATGTAGTATATGCAGAGTTTAGTATATGCACACACTCTGAACAATGAAGCAGTTGCTTAAGTCCAGTCTGCTTATCTCATTTTAACATAGTGTTCAATTTCTGCCTTGTCTGTGCTAGCCACACATACCTTGATCAGTAAGAGAGAATCTAAAATCTAAGAACAGCAAAAAGGAAACCCTTTGCTGCATGTAATCAGCTATTTAATTATAATTTAAACTCTTCTTGGATAGTTGCAACTTAACACTTATATTTGAGTGAAAGACCAAATGAAGGACCAATGCTGACTGCTGGATCTGTCTGCTCAGAAAGCAAGAATTCATAGTTTTTTGAAGTGCAGAACATAACAGAAGAGGTGTTGGATCTCAAGCAGATGAGAACATGTATGGAATATGTAACACTAAAAAAGATATGTATAGAGTTAAGTACTTCTAAGAAATTAGCATTCATACTGCACTGTAGGGGAAGAACAGAAATGAAAACAGTGAGTAGGGAGGGAAGTGGAAGAATTAGGGAGGAAAGTAAGACTATGGCTAGTTTGAGGTAGCAAAGTATGGTAAAGACATTTTACTTTCCAATAAGAATTATCATCCAGACAGTAAAGAAAAAAAAAAATCAGAACATCTAGGGTACTTTACGCTTGATACTTCTCATAAGGTTTGAGTTTTTATTTATCTTTATGACAGTAATCAGAAGATTTTAATATTATGTATGCTAGCTAAAAGGAGAAACTTAGGTTTAAGTGGATGTTTGTAACTTCCAAGGGGTTGTTGAGCTATTTGCAGTCAGGAAGTCTGTAGTGTGTGAAGGATTATTTTTTCCCCTCTTTGACTTCCTTGTGAGATACACTTATTGTAAGATTCACCATGTATCTTTAAGCTCAAAGCTTACAATACGCTCTAAAACCAAGTAAAAAAGGCCACACTAAGCCTGTGAGGATGACATAATCTAAAGTTATGTTTATCTTATCCCCATTTGCTTAGACCCTACCTCCCATTGCAACACTACATTTATTCATAGTACAGTGATCAAAAGTTAGTCCTGCTCCATGATTCATCCAGCCCAACTCATTCCCCTGTCTGCTCCATCAGTGCTATCTGTCCCCTCCCTCATCCTCACCTGTTCTGTTGAGAGTCTCAGCTCATAGTTGGGTGTCTCGCTCCTTCCACTCACAGTGATCAGACTGTTACTGATGATCAGAGTTCAGACTGCTGAACATGCCCTGGCAAGCTTGCCATACCTTAATTTACTCTATTGTTTGATTTCTTCTGTAGAAGTGTAATACAGACCAAAAATTTTCTCTCCAGAGAGAGGGTGAATTCCCCTATCCAGTGCAGCTTCTTTATTATCAAAGAATTCATCAGCTACAGGGACAAATTCTGCTTAGGTAGTTGCAAGATTACATTTTATTAATAGATGCCTATAAGTCAGCATAATAATTCCATTGTTGTTGTAATAATAACAATAGTTATTGTTATTATCATTAGTTTTACTTTTTTTTTTTTTTAAACACTGGTGTCATTGTCTACAGCATCCTGCTGTCCCAGAGCATTCTTTGTCTGGACACAAAGCAGTGTGTGTCTCTAATAGTAGCTGTAAAGCAGGGATCACCAGGAAAGTGGTTTGGATTTTAAATATCTCTCATTCTACCTTGTATTTGCTTTTGGATTATACATTTCAGGAATGCTTGTTTATTTTTCCTCTCTGCTTTGATGTAAACAAATCTTGTGTCAAAGGTTCTTAAATCTAAAGTGGACTTTTAAAAATTAGGATTAAATGAGACTTTAGCCTATAAGGTAGAGCCCCCACCCCTTGGACAAAGCATTGTTTTTTCCCACCATGTGGAATGGAGATAACCTTCTCATTCTTTGTGGTAAGCTACCAACCAAATCCATTCTGGCAAATCTGACATCCAATGTGATTTGTCCTTTTCTCTGCTGTCTATGAGAAGTCAGGACAGTCTTTTGTCAAAATTGATAAGTGAGAAGACAGTGGGGAATGCAATTTTATTTGTAACAGCACAGCTGCCAGCAGTTCCAGCTTGTTTACATCTAGACTGGCTCTGTCTTGCTCCGTAGCCTTTCTATTTCCATCCAAATAGCCCCCAAGTACATCATGTATGTGCCTGTTTATGTAAAATCTGCACAACAGAACATACTGAAAGTGTTAAAGAGGGGGAAAAAAGAGCCTATTTCTTTAGGTTATTTTCACAACTCAGAAATGTCAGTTCCTTTAAAAGCAGAAACTTGAACTCTAACAAATCTCCATAGACCTGGTTTCTAAAACTGAACTATAATCTGCTAAAATCATATGATGCCTGTTACATTCCATGGCGAAGGTACCAAAGGAGTTCAGAGCTTTGCTTTTCTGATGGAAGCATCCTTTTCCTGGTGGAACTGACCGGCGTTTCTAAATTAAATCCACTACAAACATGTAAATACAAGTTCATTTGTTGTGAAAATAATGCAATAGGACCTTGAAGTGACGTGGGGAGGGCAGTTTCACTGTACTGTTTCACAGTGAATACTTCTGTTAGCCTACAATTAGCCTGTCCTGCGTAGACATTAACATATTTACTGGAAAACCCCTTTAATAAGAGAACATAACTCTTAATGGCATTAGAAACCTTTGTTTGCCTACATTATTGCTTGCCTTCAGTCTGGCAGTCCCAGAACCCCAGGCAAGTTTGGTAGACTTAAGAAAACTGCAGGGGTAGGCATTTCCTCTGTATAGTCTCTCTGGTGAGCTGTTTCTTTCCAGTAGCCCATCCTAAACGTGCAATTATTATGGAGATAAATTGAGAAGAGGCATTTTATGTTTGACTGATCTAGCTTATGACGGAAGAGCTTTTCTAGCATACTGAAGACTCTCGTTTCCCTTTGCCATTCCAGCTATCAATAAATCATTAGTCTTCTACAGAGTTTGTTATTAAAAGTGAGAGTCCAGAGATGGCTGAAACTGCCACTGCTTGGGTTCTGTGAATTGTGGGGTCATCTGACACTCCTGCTTTCTCATTACAGGTGCATATCTTAGCACTGCCTTTCCAGGAATTGCAGTCATGTTCTTAAATTAATTGTGTGGTGATTGCCAGTGGAGGCTCTGCCGCAAAACTGACCTGCTTGGCATGCACTTACACACAGATGGATACATGCTGTATGTTCCTATGTATATATATAATTTACACACACATACTACCTCGCCTACCTGCTTGGCATGCACTTACACACAGATGGATACATGCTGTATGTTCCTGTGTATGTATATAACTTACACACACATACTACCTCGCCTACCTGCTTGGCATGCACTTACACACAGATAGATACATGCTGTATGTTCCTGTGTATGTATATAACTTAAACACACATACTACCTCGCCTCTGCACGCACAGACCCATGCACACACAAGTATGCAATTAAATGTGTAACACCCACCCCAAGCCTGAAAAAATTAGCAGTCTACTTTAAAATGGAGCGACTGTTCAATCAATGTACATTTTGGGGAATACAGACTCTATTCAGTTAAAGTAAGATAGGTAGCCCATAGGGGAAAAAAAATAACCATATTTAAAATAGATTGTTGTGATGACTTCTACTGACTCTAGAATTCACACACCTCTTTTCTGAGCTCCCTCAAATTACTTCTGGTCCTTGGTAAAGGCATAACTGCTGAACAAAGGCTTGCTAAGAGAGTTGGAAATATGATTTGGGAAACGTGATGCTTTCTTGAATCACCAAGTGTCTGTTTTTAGTGTGTAGTCTTATCCATTGTACGTACTCTGATATTTGTAATGACAGTTGCAACCCCTACTGCATGGTACAAATTCAGAGGTGAAATAGATGTTATGGAACACATGTGATGATGTTGGGTTTGGGTTTTTTTTACAAACCCATGCTGTTGTTTGCTCTATTTTACACCTACAATCATTTGCAGTGGATATTTTTGTGTAGCGTGTAATACCATGCTCATCACTTCTGAATTTGAGATTAATTCTTTTTAGTAGCTTCACTGTTAGCTCTCTACCCTCCTAGGACTTCATTAGATTGAACTATTCCTATAAGAAGAGCGAAGGTATAGCTCTGGTTCTGTTTGCATTATTTATTTTTATTTCACAAGGAAAACTACTTGCCACTGGTGATGAGTGTGCAGCATTATGAAGATTAAATACTACATAAAGTAGCAATGCAAATGACTAGTGATTTGGCAGCCTGGAAAAGGTATATCCTTCCAGTCATATGAAGGAAGAGACCAAGAAATTGAATGTGATTAGTGAGATGCTGCTGGGATGCTCAGCTATTTGGAGTTCAGCCTTATAATGATCCCAGTGCTTACATCCCAATGATAAGAACTTCAGAGTTGAGCTTACTGAACACAATTATGAAGCTGAGACCAAGCTTTGCTTGGTTTTTATAGTTTACAGAAAACACTAGCAAGAAATTGATCTGACTTTGCAGGACAACCTTCTCATAGTGAGCCTGACAGAAAATGTGAAGAGCAGCCAAACTTCAGCTATGCATACAAACTGAAGATTGATCTCACCCATGAAGATGAAGGAAGAAGAAGATATTGAATAGTTAAGCTTCATTTTTGAGTGTCTGTGTTCCCTGTGTACTTCTGTTTGTTGCCTCGGAAGAGTGACACTAGCTCAGATGAATGTTTTTGGGTTTTTTTAGTATAACCAGTTAATTAAAATAAATCACATCTTAATGTACCTTCTCATTGAGCTGTTCTGTAAGTACTCTGCTCCTGGCCTTTTGTGCTTCATTCATTCAGTTAATCATTCTGTCAATTGTACTATTAGCAAGATGAACATTAAAGCAGTTTCACAGCTATTATTACAGGTAAAAAGCAAAGATAAAGGTGACTACTTTTTTTTTCATATTGTGCTTTATTATTTTTGTTTTATTTTCTCTTTTTCAAAAAAAATACAGTAAATGCTACACTTCTCTGCTTCAGATCATCAGATTTGGAATCCACTCGTTGCATTCAATGAGCCTTCATTTCTTCAAAAGTGTGTCATAACACAGCTTCCTGAATCAACCCTGGGCAGTAGGGGAGATTGTGCTAAGATTCAAAAATCCCCTCAGTAAATTAAGGTGAACCAATACCAAACAGCTGATGAGTTAGCTTTATTTGATCCAATGAAAGCTCTTGGTCACTGGCTCCTTAAGGACGCTTGATTGGACCAGAAGACAGGGAAAATGGGAAGAAAAAGTAGAGGAAAAGAGAGAGAGAGAGAGAGAGCAAGAAAAATGTCTGTCACCACCTTTGATTCCAGCAGTGTCTCACAGGTGTAGTCCAAGTTCTTCACTGGTGGGCGTACATCCAGCAAGGCCTTGTGTGGTAGATGCAACACAGAGGTTATAGAATCACAGAATGCACTGGGTTAGGAAGGGACCTCTAGAGGTCATCTAATCTAACCACCCCAGTAAGCAGGGATGTCCCCAGCTAGATAAGGTTGCCAAGAGTCCCATCAAGCCTGACCTTTCAATGTCTCCAGGGACAGGGCCTCCACCACATCTCTGGATAACCTGTTCCAATGCTCCACCACCCTCAAGGTAAAGAATTTCTTCCCAATATCCTCTTATAGCCTTGTGGAAGGAGGTGTCTCTCCAAATCATGAAGAGAGATGTGCAGTGTCTGTCACAGGCCCTTCTGTGGCTCTGTACAGTGGCTTTAAAATAAGGAAAGAAGGAATTTCTCCCTCTGCAGAAATTATCCATGGATTATCCAGAACTATTAAGGGTCTATTTGGACCAATTATGACACTGCTCTACAAGTGCTTGTGAAAGACACTGTGGAAAACAAGAATGTTATCATGAAACCTGTCAGTTAATCCTTGGTTTGTTTTAGGATTTGCAGAATCTTGTCTCATCGCAGCTATGAGGCAAACTGTGTAAACACTTCAAAGCCCTGAATGTTAGTGGTCTGTAAAGGGGTAGAACATTAAAGTGCTTCAGCTCACACCTCGAGCTGTTTCAGAGCATGTATGTGGCCAGTGATTTAGTGATGGTACAAATTGGTACTAACTGCATTGTTCTGGGTGGCTATGAAGGTTTTTTTTTGTTGGTGGCTTTTACGATTCATGATCTAATTGATAAAAGAGGTACCAATGATTGTCCTATGGTACAGAAAAACTGATGAACCCAGAGACACCTCCATAGACTGCCTTTTTCTGAATTCTTTTGCCTTAGAACATGTTACATTACTGTGAGCTTTGAAGGTGGAGTTTGTCAGCCACCTTAAAGTCTTGAGCCAAGATGCAAATCTTTTATACATGTTGGGATGAAGATAAAGCGTATCCGAATTGCATTGTTTGTTTCACCACACGAGGACTTTACCACACTGGCAATGTTTTATCTTTCTTCCAGTGAAGCAGGAATCCTTCTTCAGTACACAGTGGTGACTTCCTTTTCTAAAAGCTGTATGTGTACCTTGGGTTGGCTCCTGATTTAAAACCTGGTGACTTAGTACTTGTAAATAGCAAAGCTTGACCTTTTCTGTCTTTTCTCCTTTCAGGAGAGTTTCTTGGTGGAGTGAAGCTAGGAAATAAAACTCAACGAATCATATATAGAGGGTGTTTGGGGTTTACAAGCTGGGTTGTACTGGAGCATGGAGAGCTGACATTCTTTTTTTTTCTAAAGATAATGGAGTTAAATGGGAGAAGGTAGATGCTAGCTAATAGTAAGAAATTAAATGCTTGACTGTATCATGAACAGAACATGTTTCGGGTCCTCTGTCTTGCCATGTCACCAAAGCGCAAACCCTGGGCTCTAAATCACAGGCTCTGTTACACTGGGGAGTAACACTAATTAAAATTAATTTTACTATGTCTCGATGGTGAGGAGATTTTCTCATTGTAATGAGGACTTAAATGTTACCTGAAATGATCATACACTGTCAGTTTTGGTAAAATACTGTTGTGTTTTGATTCCATGCTGTCCCTTCTAATGGTGTTACCAGAGTTCATGGGACCCATTATTCTGATATACTGTATGGGTGAAGGGAACTCAATAGCTATTACGGTTTTGATAGTCTCTCTCGGTCCTTTTAGTGGTGTGCAACAATTGCTCTAAAGGCAGGTGGGGAATACCAGGAGGATGTAGAGTATTTATAATATTTCTACGGTGCCTTTCAAACACTCTTACTATTTATTCTTTTATGTCCTGCTGCTCTGGTGGCATTTGCATTGTTTTCTGTGTGTAGATAAAGAGCACAAGCCACAAGTTTGTGTGAGGTGATTGCACCCAAACAATCACAGCTGAACAGGGAATAGAGACCTAAAGGCAAAAAAAAATCTGGAAACTTGCTAATGAGGCAGGGTCTTAATGATTATTTTCAAAATTACGGTGAATTTGAGAAGGTAGGGAGGTGTCTCTTCAGTAGAACAGGGCATCATTTAAGGAAGAATCTCAAAGATCAGCCTAGCAATCTGAAATAAATCCAGGGATTTTTCAGAAAACATAAGATTCTTGATTTTTTTTCAGATGGTTACTTGTGTTAATAAATTCAACCTCTGCCATTTGTAATGGTAATCTTACTTTAAGGTTTCCTTATTTGGGACTTTTTCTGGTAAGCTTTTTTTAAGGTCTCCCATTCTGGCAATGAGTCAGTGTGCTTCTGTACACAAATAAATTGCAAAGGAGATCGGCAGATTTCCTTGTCAGCGTAGCCTCAGGAGACTCCCAGTTGTAAGACATCATATTCAGCCATCAGGTAGCCAGATGTAGAGTTTACCTTTGTCATACTGTAGAATAATGTTGAATGACTTTTGTTAGGTCTACAGTACATACAGAAAAGTAGTCTTTAGTCATGAGTGGACAACAATGAAAAACTGACATAGATAAGACAGTCACAGGATCACAGAATGTTAGAGGTTGGAAGGGACCTCAAGAGATTGCCTAGTCCAAGCCCCCTGCTGGAGAAGGATCGCCTAGAGTAGGTCACACAGGAACACGTCCAGGCAGGTTTTGAATGTGTCCAGAGAAGGAGACTCCACAACCTCTCTGGGCAGCCTGTTCCAGAGTTCTGTCACCCTCTCAGTGAAAAAAAATTTCCATATATTCACATGGAACCTCCTATGCTCCACCTTGTACCCATTGCTCCTTGTCACTGAGAAGAGCCTGGCTCTGTCCTCCTGACATCTGTCCTTCACATATGTACAAACATTGGTCAGGTCACCCTTCAGTTTCCTCTTCTCCAAGCTAAAGAGCCCCAGTTCTCTCAGCCTTCCACTCACTTCAACATCTTTGTGGCTCTGCATTGGACTCTTTCAAGCACTTTCCTGTCCTTCTTGAATTGAATGTCCCAAAAATGGACACCATATTCCAGATGCAGCTTCGCTAGGGCAGAGTAGTAGGGGAGGAGAATCTCTGTCGACCTACTAACTGCACTCCTCCTAATACACCCCAGGTTGCCATTAGCCTAATTGGCCACAAGGGCACATTTCTGGCTCACGGTCATCCTTCTGTCTACCAGGACCCCCAGGTCCCTTTTCCCTACACTGCTCTCCAACGGGTCAGTTCCCAACCTATACTAGTACAAGGGGTTGTTACAGTTCCTTGGAAAGAATTCAGTTAATCTCTTGACTAATTCTTGAATTTGGTAGATCAAATTCAACAACAGTAACATTATCACAGAGAGCATCAGAGATTCCCTGAACTTGCTTATTCTCTGGCACTTCTTGGACAAGGAACACATCAGATCTCAAGTTTATTGAGTTTCAAAGCCACCAGTTGCTTTTGAATACTTATTCTGGGTTCTTTCATGGGCTTTGGGAGTAAGGTAGCTCATTGTTCATTGCAGCTAGCTTGTATTAAGCTCTGATTTCTTGTTTGCCCTATTTCCCACCTGTACAAAAAAATGTGAGAAGACAAGACAAAAGGCTGAAGGGTGTGATAGAGGAAGGTGAACAAAGCAGTAATAATAACAGGTTATTTTGGTAGTGCCTAGCTGTATGTCTGATTCACACAGAGTAAAGCAGTAACTTTAGTAGATGAGACTTCCTGCTTAGCAAGCAGTAATTTCTTCACAGATTTCTATAGCTGAGAGAACAGGAAGGTGAGATAACTGGCAAAGACTGCCCGGGGCGGGTGTTGTGGAGTCTCCCTCTCTGGAGACATCCAAGATCTCCCTGGATGCATTCCTGTGTGATCTGGTATAGGTGATCCTGCTCTGGCAGGGGGGTTGGGCTGGATCATCTTTTGAGGTCCCTTTTAGCCCCTAACATTCCGTGATTATGTGATTATAAAATGAGAGTAGAAGGAAGGTGGTGCAGAGGCACTGTGGACATGGGCAATTATTGACAATGGAAATGTTAGGGAGGAGGGGGAAGAAAATGATGAGTGTAGTGTGTGAATATGAATGAGAGGTCAATCAGAGAAAGAATGGTCTAAGAAGGGCCTTTGTCCCAGGTTGAGACTATAGGGTTAAAAAAATCTCCTGGGGACTAGAAGATTGTTATTCAATCCCGTAATTCTGCTATCTCTTTATAAACCTACAGCGAGGTCAACTCATTCTCCTTTCCTCCTCCTCCTGCCCTGTGTCTGGTGGGAGCCACTTTATCAGGAAGAACTATAAGCAGTAGGCCTGTTTGGGGGCCTCCAGAGGCTTGTTTAGGCCTCTTGGATGGCAGAGGCATTGCGGGGGAGGGAGTTTTGGAGCACTGGGGAGTGTAGATTTAGTTATGTTGGGTTGGGGGAAAAATCCAAGGGGGTTTGCCAGGGATGTGGCAGTTGCTTTGTAATGTCTCCTCTGTATCTCTCTCCAAATATAATTCTGTATTTTTTCTCCACTGTCATTTGAGAGCTTCATTTCTGTCGGTTATCTCTTAAAAACCACCACAGCTTTGAATATGAAGACAAACATGTTGGTGGAAAAGGCTGCCAGGCAAGGTGGGATGTTTTGAATGGAAGGGAAAGAGTGACATAGACTGTTTAAGAATGGTAACTGAAAGGGTCCTCATCTATTTCTTAACAGAGCCTCAGCTTTACCCTTTATGATCTAGCTTTTAGTAGAAGGACCTACTATTAACTGCAAACTGGTGTAAAGTTTTACAAGGTCTTCTCTAACAGCCCTTAAACTCTTTTCAGCAATTCTAGAAAGCAAACAGCCCACTTGATGACATTTATAATCTACTTCTCTACCACTTGAGAAAAATGACAGTATTAACCTAGCCTTCCCTCCCTTGAAGAGGTGGCAGCTCCTTGTTTGGTCTTACGTCTCCTAAGGCTGACAGCCTGCAAACTGTTTTTTCATCACTGAAGTAAATGACAGACTTTAACTGGGAGCCAGAGGCTACAGCCAGTACTCCATCACTTTGGAGGATGGCCAGTATAACCAGCATTCAGTCTTTCAGGAACATGACCTGCACTTCTTTGCTGTCTTTTCTGTGTCTGAAGAAAGGAGTTTCCTTGGAAATTTGCGTCTCAGTTTTTCAAAACAGGATAGTCCTTATTCTAATTTTCGTGTCTATCTTTTCATTGATAGCAAAAGACTTTAAAGCATTGTCCTTGCTGTGGCAACACACTGAAATATTGTTCTGCCCACACAGAAAAGAAAAAAAAAAAACAACAAGTCAAAGATTTAGCAATTTGGCATTGATTTCTGTCACTTGGCAGCAGAATACTCTTTGTGTTGAGAGGCGGCTGCCCCCAGAGTGCCCAGTAGAGAGGGAGGCTGTCATCTCCTGAGCTATTTCCTTATTCCCTCTCCTTCAGCCATCTGTCTGTCAGCATACTTTGTGAATCTTCATATATTGTTTCTCACTGGTTTGTTGTTTGTTTTTTTTTTTAATGCTGAATTTTGAATACTATCAGTTCAGTCCTTACATGCATACACAAAACCCAAGGAGAAAGCAACTATGTATGTGTCTATGTATGTATGCATGTATCTAAAGGCATTTGTGAGAAGGAAATTACATCCTTACAAATTCATTACTGCTGCCAAACTTACTGATTATTCTGATAAAGATTAGTTGAGGGGGGTGGAAATCACAACTCTGAGAAGTGGCTGTTAAAAACGTAATGTCAAATGCCTTTGATAGTGATGGTCCAGGTTATCCAATGTCTCAGTTATTATTCTCCTGTTGAAGTTGTTTCAGATGGGTTTGTTATATGGAGTCACAGGTTGGACTGAACAGGTTTGTTCTGAAAGGTAATTTAATATTTTATGCAGAGTGTTTTTGAAGTTTAAAACATATTTTGTCAACTCTTATTTTTTTTAATGTGACCAGGATCATGTTTGCTGTCCAAAAAAAAGATGCTGTAAGGTTAGTAGTGCAGATGCAAAAAAATCCTTTATCTGTAATTATTTCCAATGAAAGAGCAGGAGACCTCATCTGACTTCTCTCTTGTGCTAAGTGAAATATCACTTTGAGACTGAAAACCATGAAATGTTTCTTGGGCCTTTAACACTATGTGCCGGTATCTACAGCTCTAAGTGGTGACAGCCATGTGCACTTCTGAAGTGCAACAGAGACAAGTGCAGAGTGCATCTGGGGAGGAATAACACCTGGCACCAGTACAGAGTAGGGGTCGTCCTGCTGGAAAGCAGCCCCAGGGAGAAAGACCTTGGAATCCTAGTGAATAGCAAGTTGTCCATGGCACAACAATGTGCCCTTCTGACTAAGAGGGCCAGTGGCATCCTGGGGTGCTTTAAGAGAAGTGTGTCCAGCAGGTCTAGGGAGGTTCTCCTGCTCCTCTGCTCTGCTCCAGTGAGACCACACCTGGAATACAGTGTCCAGTTTTGGACTCCCCAGTTCAAGAGAGACAGGAATCTGCTGGAGGGAGTCCAATGGGGAGCTACAGGGATGACTGCAGGACTTGAACATCTCTCCTGTGCAGAAACACGGAGAGAATTATGTCTGTTTAGTCTTGAGAAGAGAAAGCTGAGAGGGGATCTGATCAACATCTATAAATATTTGAGCGCTAGGTGTCAAGATGAAGGTGCCAATCTCTTTTCAGTGGTGCCCAGTGATAGAACAAGGAACAACAGGTACAAGCTAGGAGATTCTACCTCAACATGAGGACACACTTCTTTATGGTGAATTTGATGGAACATTGGAACAGGCTGCCCAGAGACGTTGTGGAGTCTCCTTCTCTAGATACTTTCAAAACCCATCCAGACACATTCCTGTTCAGCCTGCCCTAGGTGATTCTGCTTTGGCAGAGAGGTTGGACTCGATGCTCATTCAAGGCCCCTTTCAACCCCAAACATTCTGTCATTCTGTCATTCCATCATCACACTACATCCCATACAGCAATTTAAAAAGGAGATAGCCCCAAGAGTACCATGTACAGATCTCAGCTCAAAGTTCTTTTACTAGGCAGAGAAATGAAAGCTGTGTCAATTCAAGCACTATGCACAGTCACAGCTTTTGCATCTTAGTCAAAGGATAATAGTCACTGATATTTGTCATCAGCTGGTTCCCAGAGAAAGGTTTAGCAAACCTCTTGGACTCCCAGGATGGAGCTTGTAGGTGGTCTTCATTTTCTTTGGCTCTTTCATGTCCTAAACAGTTAGATTTTTTTCTGCTCATTGATCATGTGCACTGAAAGGATTCTGTTTGTTTGCAGCCTGAAACTTTTGTACAGCCTTGTAGTAACATTTGAAGACAAATCATCCACAAAAACTTCAAGGTCATTCCTAACCAAAGAAATTATATTTAGAGCAGTCCTCGAGTCCCCTGTACAGCCTTAGCACAGGGGAATGGGAGGTTGTGCCAGCAGGACAATGAAAGTCAGTGGATTTCAGCTTGCACACAGCTCCTCGTTTGCCTTGATTTAAAGGTCCCACTCTCAGTCCTTTATGGTATGTTTAGGCATCCTTATAGGCCTCCATGGGATCGCAAGCTTCTTTATTCCTTAAAAGTATACCTTGTTGCTGTAATTGAAGCCATTTTGTTACTGTAATTTCTCCCTAGTATTACAGTTCCAGTCAAGTGTTCTTTCCCTCTGGAGGCATCAATTATTATGGGTTTTGAATAGGCCTTCCTCCAGTACACATATTTCTGCTCCTAATGCCAAAATCAGGTCACTGCAGTTCTCTTCCGTAATAAAACACGGCCCTGTGTTTGTTCTGGCAAGCATTACGTGTAACATGTACTGATGGTGACTATTCCAGGTCTTACCACCCTATTTCAAACTCCTGCCTTATTTAGGAAACAATAAGGAATACTACAGGTTTCATGGCATTTTCTACGTTTTCTTAGCTTCCTGTGCTAGTTTGAAGCTAGCTAGAATGTTTTGGTGAGAAGAACTGGATTACAGGCTGTGGAAGGAAAACAGTGGTGATGTCTGCTTCGCTCATGGGCTTGCTGAGACGTGTAAGAATAAAAGCAAAACATAGATAAGAGAGTCTCTCACTTGGGCTGCTGCTGGGGAACTGGCTGAGCTGCATCTTACTCTCTAACCTCACCCTCCATTTTGGACTAATCCACTTTGCTTCCTAACCCCTTGGCTGAACCTCTATTTTCCCTTGGGACTGGGGTAAAGTTGAGAGAGGTAGGGGGAAGATGAAGGGGTGGTTGGAAGCCCCTCCTGGGGACTCAGGTTTCTGGGAGGGGAGTTGTGTTTCTGTATTACCTTTTACCTTGTATATTTCTGTCTATAACTGTATATACTGTAAATATCTGCTTGTATATTGTGCCAGCTGTAAATATAAGCTTCATTCATATTTCCAGAGCCGGCTGAGTCTAGTCTGGGTGATTTCTAAAGTGGGGGGGCGGGGAACACCCAAACCATCACACTTCCAATAAGACGTTGAGTGTTCTAAAGCCCAGGAAGAAGTTTTTTGGGTTTATGTAGATGTGTATGTTGGTGAGGGAGCAATGGGGACAGCCACAGCAGTGCACTTTGTGAAAGATGCTCAGCTGCAATGGAAATGGCATGGAGTTTATTAGCTAACCCCTGTGTCCGAATGGCAGTGTCTTCTGTAAATTGTACTATTTGGACATCTGGTCCACACAACCAAATCAGACTCAGCAGTGAGTCCTCACTGCTGCGCACCCTGTTCCAGTTTATAGATCAATCTGCATGACATCTCTGGGGATGGGGAGCAACCAGCTCTGTATCACAGACGGAGAACTGAAGTGTGAGTTTTTCTGCTTTTTTTGTGCAACCCTGAAAAACAGTAACTGTTAAGCTCCAAATGTCACCTGAGGAGTCAAATATATATATATATATACTAATGTTTTCTATTTGCAGCCAAGCTAATGCTCCATTATTGGGTTCACTGTGCTTTATTACAACTATTTCTTTTACAATGTTCAAACCAAGTGTGGCTTTGCATTTTTGTGAATGATTCCCCCATGAAACCCTAAAGATGCTTAACTCATCTGAGTGTATGTAATAGTTATCACTGCACCATCTGCCCTAAAACTTGCACTTTTCATGAGATGCCACTGCTGGGACATCTGGCACTAAAAATATGTTTTCTGCATCATCTCACAAGTGAGGAGGATGCCACGGCTGTTCAGCTCCACAGGAGATTCCTTGAAGCATCCTTTTCTAACAGCTTCTGGAATGAAGTTATGGCACTAGACCAGCCAGAAAGGGAATTGTATTTTAACTGGAAGGCTGGGATTTTGCTTTATGGCTTGGATTGCTATTAGAACGGAGTGGCAGTTGTGTGATGGATTGATTGATATGTAGCCAGTCTGTCTTATATCCTGTAAATCAATAGTTGATGTGATAGGACTAAAATTACTGTAATAGGCTGTAAGTCAGCTTCCATTATCCAAAAGCAAAAAAAAAAGATGCAAAATCGATATACAACCATATTTCTCAAAGTTTGCCATGTCTTGCTGACCAGTTTCTATGTAGCTTGAACCTGCAACGTACGGTGATTTCCTTCTTCGTATACCAAATATTTTTCCCCTTGAAGATACACACAAAATACTGTGTCTTGAGACTGGGAAGCGTGAGTAGGTCATCCACTATGACTATGTCTGCAACTTGAAGATCCCTTGTGCTACGCAACTTTTTCCACCCTTGGCAAAAGCCACCATATGAACCTATGTGTTTTCTTGTAGGAAGTGGAGCTGTGTCGCATTAGCAGCCAGGAGAAGCTGGGGCTGACTGTCTGTTACAGAACCGATGATGAGGAGGACACAGGGATCTATGTCAGTGAGGTAAGGATATGGCAATAAAGAAGAGCATGGGACGTGCTCGTGGTGGAGGGGTGAACATGCCAACAAATGTAAGAGCAAGTGCTCTGAGACCAGAGTGCAGAAGCATTGGTCCTCAGCCAGCATGTGTCACTTTCAATTCATTTAGATTACCAGTCTGAAATATGCTACCCGAGTGGTGCAATTATTACTAGTGAGCTTCTTGTTTGTGAATGCTCTTAAGTACAACATCATAGTTAAGGAAGTACGAAGAAGACTGGGCATGGTCTGAATTTTGAGAGAAACATGACCTTAGGGTGGAAATCAGAGAAAAGCACCTTCTACACACCTGCTTGCATTCTCCCCTTGCCACAGCCTCAATAGTCATAACAGGGGATAATAATTATTTTATTTTTTGTGGGCTTTTTGAAATTGTGATACAAACAAAACACACATGGTTGAAGAGAGTAGGTTGGGAGAGGAATGTGTTAAAAAGACTAATATTTTTTACTTTTTTTTACCAGGCAAAAAGTAGAGTACTGGATACTGAGATGGGATGAAGCCTCAGGTTTTTGTTGGCTTCATCAGAAAACCATGGTATCCCAGGGTATTGGTGTTTCACAGAGTCAGTCCACAAGAATTCCAGGAACACTAGCTCCCTTTGAGTCTTCAAGCATTCAGATAGAAATGTTTTTCTGTTTCAGGCAGAATTATTGTGACTCCAAGCTTGCTGGTGACCTCCCTACATGAACTGTCTTCCAGTTTGTCAATTTTTGTAATACATTGAACCATATTTGTACACTAGGAGAAGGTTCTTAACTAAGAGGGTGGTCAGTCACTAGAACAGGTTCCCCAGGGAAGTGGTCATGGCACCAAGCCTGTCAGAGTTCAAGAAGTGTATGGATAATGCCTTAGTCTGTGGTTTAGTTTTAGGTAATCCTGTGAGGAGCAGGGAGCTGGACACCATGATTCTTATATATATCTTTCAACTTGAGATATTCTGTGATTCTGTGTTTCTAAATTCTGTGAGAAGCTCATGGACAGAGAGGGTTCAAAGAGAGAATTCTAGCATACCAGTGAAGTGGTGTGCATTTGCCATGGAGGCAAGACTGCACATTCACAGGTCAGCAGCAATGTCAAAGAAGCTGAAAAGCTCAGCCTTGGAACAAAAATGAGAAATTAATAGAAAACTACTCAAGAATTAAGTTTTTCATGAGTTGCATAAGCACTGCTGTTAAAGTCTGTCTAACTTTCTGAGGACAAAGAAATGCAGAATCTCTTAATATACTCCAGGATTATATTATGGCATGACAAGGCAAAATAATGATTTACAATAACCATCAAGTGAAAGGTGATAGATCAGATTGCCCTGTAATGAACAGTAGGTCATTGCTCAGAGATGAGCTGTAGTGACTTTGATAAACAATTAATGGAGCCCTAAACATCTATTTAGGTTAAACTAACTTAAAATTAACTGTCTCAGACCAGGAAAGACAGAGGGTGCATGCGAGTGATCTGTACAATACAGATCCTTTGGCAATTTTTGCTGTTTCTTCACAAGCTGCAAAATACCAGAGGGAATAACTGAGGTAATAATTTAATAGTAAATGCATCTATGAAAGAAAAATAAACCTACTCTTTTCACAGAGACAGGCCCATTTGTGTAGAGGTACCAGCTGCCACAGAAGCACCTCAGTCCATAGTGAACATCCAGAGAAGAGGGAACGTCATTAATTCCTAGTGATCTGACAGCTGAAGGTTAATGCCTGGTGGTGGCATAGACAAGAACTAATCTGAAAATCGTATGCTCCCGACCCTTTCTGTTCTCAGGCTCTGATCTAAAACAAGCTTATATAATTAATTTAAGGAACTATTGAGTTCATATGCCTCTAAAGGCAACGTCACACTACCTCTGTACAGAATAAAAATGGTGCTTTTTCAAACTCTGCAATCATGCAACTGTTACCATTTCCAGTTCAATTACTGGGTATTGTCCTGTGCAGGTTGATCCAAACAGCATTGCTGCCAGGGATGGCCGGATCCGTGAAGGAGACCGCATTTTGCAAGTATGTGACAATAGACTCTTCCTTAAACTCTTTCTTCAGACAAACACACAGTGCTGTCTTCTCTGTGGACTGTTAATGAAGGAAGGTAGTTCTCTTTGTTACTGTGATCGATAAGAAAATCCATGTCTGTCCGTTTTTTTAACACAATAGCCAGGAGCTGGAGTGCATGTACTGAAAAATGAGAATGACAAACTTGTTCTGCCTCATGCCCTTATGTCTAGTGTCTTTTTTTTTATTTGTGGCCGTATTTATTACTAAATCTCATCTCCACTATGGTCATCTCAGTGTCAGATTCTAAACAGGGATCCTGCAGACATTAATATGGGTGTCAGAGACTTGCTGATTTTCACCGATCGCATAAACTTGGATAAAACGCACTTGTGCTGAGCGTGGTGCCAACAGTTTTCATACAACGTATGTGCTGTTAATGAAAGATGAAAAAATACTTGAGGAGGGGGCTCATTAGGCTTTTATTTGTACTTTCTTTCTTCTAGTAAAATGCTGCTTTTCTGAATTATTTTCTAATCCACCATCTTGGCTTTCCCCCCCCCCCCCTCTTTTGTTTCTGTTGATCCACTTGTTTAAGGAGCTGCCCCAAAGATAGGTTTGTGCAATACAGCCCAGCCCTGTGGGTGAGGGTGGCCAGCTGCTGGCTCTGGAGGAGGGCAGTGTATGTGTACAGAGAGGAAGTAGCTAGAATGGCAGTGGGTTTCCATTTTCAGGTGGCAATAAATAGTACATTTTTTGCCCTAGTGACAAAATTGCAAAATAGCTGCCAAAAGTCAGTAGACTGGAAAGTCTCTGCTGTATTGTAGCCTTTTAGTTCTTGTTCCAGGACAATTTCCTTTGTATTTTGACCTTTTTTCTGAAGCTCCAGAGTTAGTTACTGGTGTAACACTTCTGTAATTGCTCTCTTTAATTTAGTCACATGAGCTTTCAGGTTGTCATGAGGTCTGTCCGTTCCTTCCCTCCAGTCTTTTCATTTTTGCAGGTAATGGTTGCAGTCCATGCCTGTATCTCTTACTCTGGTATCACTTTTGGGAGTCTAGCTAACACAACAGGGTCTATGAGCTGGCTTACCAAAGTGGCCTGTTTCTCTGAGAGGAAATAATGAGCTATATTTTAATTTCAGGGATCACTTAGAGGCTGCTGGTTTATTCTCTGTGTAATTGGTTATGTGAAAAAGTTCACAGAATGGGTGGTGCTCTTCCCACAGAACCCACAGGTGCCACAGCATGAGGGCAGTGAGCTCCTTGGTGGTACTTGGAGTGATGGAACCACGTAATAGAGCATGGCCAAGGAGTGTAGAAGTCAGTGTATTGCCTTGTGTGTCTTTCTCTGAAGTGTCTACTGGAGAAAGTAGAATGGGATATAATGACATTTTTAACTGTAAAAAATCAGAGGGAAAAAAAAGTTTATTTGACCAAGTAGAAACAACTTTCATTCCTACTCTATGTGTCTCAGAATAAGGAAACATTTTCTGCTCCTTGCTTTCTAATATTTCTGAGTGAAACATGAAGCCAACAGCAGTTGAGGTGAATGTTCTTCAGTTCCTAAGGAAATTCGTTTCAACTGTGAGTAAAGACTCTGGTGGTGAGAGAAAAGCATAGGTAATTCTGCTGTCCTTTTGTAGACTGGAGCATTACTTTAATGTCAGTGCTGATATATGACTATGAGTTTGATCATTAAAGTTAACACCCGTAGAGTTATGTGGGGTTTACTTTCATATCTGAAAACACATTGACCCTCTATCTACTCTTACTGATGAGATAACTCAGAGAAATAGAAGGTGACAGTGCCATTACAGGGGGGTTACGCTGAGGCTGGGAGAGAGCTGGATCCCTCAGCATAGGGGCATTTTCTTTGAGTAGCTGATGGCATTGGTTAAGGCTGGGAGGGATATTTCTGTTGTGTGTATTTCTCACAATATTACAGCAGATTTCCTCATATTTTTTAGGCTGAAAATGTTCCCTTCTCATTCTCACAAACTTCACACCTCTCCCATCACCTTCACAATCTCTTAAAATATCTAAGAACAGCCTGGATATTTTACATGAAATGTTACAAGGGAAAGGTTTTATAAGGTTTTATAAGGCAAGTCTTAGTGAGACTTTAACCTAAACTTACGCTGTTCGTAGCTGTGAGCCTCCAGGCTAACAAGTTCTGTCCATAGTCAGGCTGAAATCCTGCAGCTGATAAGGGATGGAGACCTCCAGGCTGTCTGGGGACAGCACAGCAGGGCACCTCTGGGGTCAGCAAGAGGCAGTTTAGTTGGCTAATGGAAGTTGCCTGAGCAACCACCACAGGTGGAGTGTAAGCTGGAGGGTCTGCATCTCTGTGGCTGCATCTCTTTTTTGTTTAGGGCAGCTCTGCATACCAGGTGGTTGGCCTCCCAGAGACCACAGCTATCCCTTCATGCAAGCTTTGAATGGTCTCAGACATTTTAGTCATTGCTGGTTAGATAATCATGGTACACTTGGGTTTTCTTTAGTTAAGGTTTTATTTTGAGTCAAGCGTTTTCAGGCCAAACATAGATACAGAAAGGCAACTATACTTTTCAATTAGGAAGTTCCTGCTACTTTGAAGATTACAAGACTTTATTTCCCCCAACCATTCATATCCTTCTGTTTTCCGTATTCGTTTTGACCCATTTTTGTGTAGACCAAGCTTGTGGGTCTTTTGATACAATGAGAATAATCCACTTGTGCTGGGAACTGGACAAAACCAAGTACGTATGGAAAATAATATTTCTGTTTGATTCCCTCAGTAAAGGGCTTTGGACAATGCAGTTTGTGTTTGTTGCCATGTAGTCATGGACATGACTTATAATGAGGTGACAGAATAGGACCAAAATGGTGAGAAAAGCACATTCCTATTGCAGAATCACTTTCATTTTTATTATTCCCTTGCGAGGGGGATACATACATTTTGTGTGGTTCTGGATGCTAAGCTGTCCACACAAATATGAAATGATTAAATGGAACAGCAATAAGCAGTGGCCTGTAAGTGTTGCCTGGTGAGAGATAATACTGTAGCTCTCTAATTGGCTCTCTACCAGCACACAGTGTGACTGATTTCAGCTGTAGCATTACCAGTCTTGCTTCCACCAGCACTATTATCTCAGAGTGACACTTCCATTACTCTGAACGGAGAAAGATGAACGTCACCTGTCAGGGGCTGGTTAATTGTGTTGCTAGATGTATGTTACCAGGGCGCAGGTTGGACATTTATGAACATAACTGCTTCCTCTGATGTCCACCATCCTTCAACGATCGATACAGCTCTTACAGTAAGCGCATAATTGAGTGAAGGCACTTACCACTGAGGGGCTGAAGATGAGCCTGTTGTGGAAGTTTCATTGTCCATACATTCAGCACAAATGAGCTGGTATCTGCCCTTTATTGTGTGTTGCTTTGTGGAAATAGAAACTAACGTGCCACTTGCATTTGTTTTCTAGATAAATGGCCAAGATGTCCAGAATCGGGAAGAAGCAGTAGCGTTGCTCTCCAGCGAAGAATGCAAGAAAATTGTCTTGCTGGTCGCAAGACCAGAGATGCAGGTTAGACTAAATAGAGGCACTGAGCCAGAACCTTGGTTATACCATACATTCACTGTCACTGTAAGCAATGAACTGCTGAGAAATAGGGGTGCCAAAGTTCCTGGCAAAAGGAGGAAACGGGTGATTGCAGAGCTTTGCCCCTGTTTAGCCAACAAAGAAAATAGCACGATATTACTAGGGCTTGTTTTCCCCAAACTAAGCAAGTTCTTTCCAGCAGACAGAGTAAGCAGCTAGACAAACAAAGCTGGCAACACTAATGGGATATTAGTAAAATATGAAGTAGAACCTGGAAACTGTATGACTTCTTAGATGATTCTTATTTGTTCTGGGGATGAACTTCCCATACTTACCTCAGTCATTTATATACTCTTGCACGAAGCTGTAGTTGGTCATTGGTGATGGCTCTTTTTACTTTACGCACTTAAAAGCAGGTATGCAAACTGTTCGTTTATACCAATTGTAGAACTTTCTCTGTAGCAAACCTAGGTGTATTTGTTTTCAAAGCACCAGGTCCACATAAAACCTGCTTGTGCATTACAAATTGTATTTTGGGAAGTGCCTTTTCAAAAACCTTTTAGTAACATTTAGATAGTTTTAGAAACAAAAGTATGCCAAAGCCGAGTCTTGCCATGACAAGAATTTTTAATATCATTGCAGACTAAAGGAAGGGTAGAGTGGAAGAACAGTACTCTTTGTACTTTCCTTTATATTCTTTTTATAGGCCACTGCAAAGCAAGAAATACGTAGTCACTGTTCTCTCGCAGTTCAGGACTGGGTGTGTTGCCAGTTTTTCTCACATGCTATTGATCTGATATTCTCAGTCTCACTAGCTGCATGCTCTGTATAAATTAAATGGAGTAAGTGTAATTCAGTGCCACTTGGAAGTCTGCTTGAGTACAGTAGTTATAAAAGATTCACAATCTCAGCATTCATTTCCTTTATGTATTTCAAGAATCTAAGCAATTCCTGTGTAACTGGTGACATAGTACTGAAAAAAAAAAGGCATGTGTTGATTTATATTGCTAAATCGTAACCCTCACTGGAAGTTGCAGTTTGTTTCAATATTTTTACTATCTTTCACTAAGATTTTATTTTACAGTAGGGGACAGAAACCCTCACACTTAGAAAATACATGCCCAGGGAAAATTCATTCCCTGTATTTGTTTAGACTGGTTGGTGTGGAAAAGTTACATCAACATGAGATAAAGAATTACTTAGCTATACATACAATATAGTTTCCCATGTGGATGAATCATAGAATGAATCATAGAATGGTTTAGGTTGGAAGGGGCCTCAAGGATCATCCAGCTCCAACCCCCTGCCATAGGCAGGGACACCTCCCACTAGAGCAGGTTGCTCAAGGCCTCATCCAGCCTGGCTTTAAACGCCTCCAGGGAGGAAGCATCCACAACCTCCCTGGGCAACCCGTTCCAGTGTCTTACCACCCTCACTGTAAAGAACTTCCTCCTAACATCCAGGATTGCTCCTTTCAAATCATAAAAGCAAGTTTTGGTTTGGGGCTTTGGTGTTGTGGGGCAGTTTGTTGCTTAATATATATTTTAAGAACATATTCATACAAAACTGAAGAAAAAGATGGAGTATGTCAGAGATCAGGCTGTCCACAAACTGATTTCATCTAGTTGTGTTGCCTTGACTTTGGTAAAAGAGAGCAGAATTAAGCATGCCTTTATTTCTAGGCAGAAAATGCTAGTGGCAGTATTGTCATCTTGAAGGGTGACTGCTGAGCACATTTATTCAATAACAGAGGAGAAAACCTTCTCTGGCCAAGTTTTTATACAGTGAATACCAGTGAATAATTAAGTTTTGAAGCAGAGCAGTGGCAGAGTGCACAGGCTGTTCAGGATGTAGCAAGTGGAAGAGGTGTGTCATATGCACAACGTGCACACAATGCATGTAGGACGTATATGTACTAAGCCATGTGTCATGGAACAAAAAATAACCTGAAAGGAGGTTATTTCTCCCAGGTAAAAAGCAGTAAGACAATGGCCTTGAGTTCCTCCTGAGTAAATTTAGGTTGGGTGTTAGGAAACATTTATTCACTGAGAGAGTTATGAAGCACTGGAACAGGCTGCCCAGGGAAATGGTGGTGTACCCTGGAGGTAGTAAAAAGATGCATAGCTATGATGCTGAGGGAAATAGTTCAGTGGTGACGTGATAGTGCTGCATTAATGGCTGAACTCAATCATCTGAAAAGTTTCTTCCAACCAAAAATAATTCCATGAGTCTGTGCTATGTTTTGTTAATTCTAAAAGCTGTAACATAACATAAACATCCAGCCAGGCTGGATGAGGCCTTGAGCAACCTGCTCTAGTGGGAGGTGTCCCTGCCTATGGCAGGGGGTTGGAGCTGGATGATCCTTGAGGTCCCTTCCAACCTAAACCATTCTATGATTCTATGATTCTATGATAAACATTCCCATTAGTTAGGTACTGGGTCTGCTATGATCAAAGCATCAGATTTGCCCAAGTGAGATTCATCTTTCTTCCTCTGTATTTGTTAATCTCTGCAGTTTCCTCAGCTGCTTCAGAGAATGGTTTAAAACTCCCATTAATAACAAATATAAAAAATGCATGTCTTCAAGAAAAAAAAAAGCCTCCTTCTAATCCCAAACTATTAGAGGCTGGGTTTGCTGAGGGAGATGGTGAAAGGCTTGTGCTTTTTTTGTAAGAGGAAAGAGTTCATTGTCATAGGCAAAAATACACCAGTTTGTGAAATAAAAGGTGCTTTCCTGACAATATTCAGCTAGCAGTTCACACAGCATCAATCACTCCTCGTGTAGTTTTGAACTACTGCTTTTCCGGTTTGGTGTAGCTTTTCCAACTGACATCTGGAGCCAGAGTTTGGCTGGCTTTGAGACAGTGGTAGTAGTGGTTGTTCTGCTGTAGGTGTTGGCCCATATTGCATTACTTTTGCTATCGTGAGACAGGAATAGTTGGTACTGTTATAATTGTCTCATGCTGAGAGTTTTTAGCATCTTTTTGTCACCTTCTTCCTTTGGCTTCTTCAATGGTGACAAAACAAGAAGTGTTTCCTTCTGCTGCAATCTCATTGTTACAGCCAGGAGTGCCAGTGACTAATGTTTTTGTTTTTGATGCAGTGTGCCATATGGCAAGGGATTGCAGATACAAATGGATGGATGCCACCTGTGCACTTGCACAATGAATAAACTGGGAAGAATAGCATTTTAGGACAGAAGGGCCTGTTTTATCAGCTTAGAAAGATGTGAAGAATGCAAAATGGGTGCAGGAAGAGGATATACTCACTTGACAGAAAACACAGCATCCTTTTCTGTTTTTTTGCAACACTGTCTTCACCAAATGTCAAAGTATTCTGTTAAATTTAGGGGGGGGAAACAAGGAGTTAAACCTTGCTTTCAGGCACACTACGAGAACAAAAATAGCTTCCCTTCAAGTCATTGCATCTTTCTATCACCCTTCTCTGTTTGTTTGTTTACCTGGAAGATCAATAGGAAAATGGTGACAGAAACACAACATAAGGTTTCTATTGAGGTGGCAGCAGCAGGGCACAGCGCTGGGGTGGAGATTGTTAGAGGAAAGAGCCCAGTTGCCTCCTGGCCCTATTAGCAACGTTGCCACTCTTTCAGTGCAGGGTCTCTCTGCGGTAATGAACATGACAGCTTCAGGATTATGTGCTGTGCCTTTCATACCTTTTGAAAAGAAATAATGTCTGTGCTGTGCAGTCTTCTTCATTATGAGAGAAAATCAGTCATACTGTTTCAAGAAAGGATAAAAGGCATAAAAGTCTCTTTTTTTTTTTTTATCCATCTTTTTCTTCTCTCTTTCTGAGACATGAACTCCTACTGCCTGTCTTTCTGAAGAGAATCATTAGGATAAAAAGAATTAGTCAGACACTGCCATTTGGGTTTTTCTGTTTTAGCATGTGTCCTTGCTACCAGAGTGTAATGTACTAATGTATTCTTTACAGCTGGAGGAAGGGTGGCTGGATGATGAAAGGAATGAATTCTTAGAGGAGTTACACTTGGAAATGTTGGAAGAGCAGCATAATGAAGCGATGCAGTATACAGCCAATGAGGTGGAGCAGGTAGGACTGCTGCCAAATGTAACGTTTGAAATTTTGTTAAATGTACTTTTTATTAGTAGAGTAAAATGGAGTCAAAAGCTTTGGTAGAATTGTGTTTCTAAAACGCTGTGAGCTCCAGCATGCTCCAGTAAGGAAAAGGACAACAATGAATGCTTAGGCCCAGTATGGCAAGTCAGTAAGCGATTTAGGAGGCTGTGATAAGTGCAGGTTTCTCATTTTCTCTGAACTTCTCCCAAAATAGTATTGCTTTCCTTCAATTCTGAAGTGTTGGAGGTTTATGTTGCTATGTTTTATGTCAAGTTGGTTTTTTTTAATGAATTGTTTCAGCATGGTGCCTTGCACTCTAAGCTGGAGTAAGCGCCCCTCGTGTTTGTATGTGTGCAAGGTGTGCCCCTCTTCTTGCACCAGAGAGCTTGCAAAATAAGATGAAAGAGGTGTTTCGAATAAACAACAGGTGTTTTGGTAATACAAGTGTCTTTTTCTTACACCAACAGCACACAGCTCAGCATTTGTTTTGTTAATGGAGACAAATAAGCCTATTGTTAACGTAGTCTCAGCTTATTGCTATCCCAACTTTTACCTGCCCACATGGTACCCCCAGCCACACAGCTTTATCAGGGAATGGGTCTTCTCAGTTGTCTTTTATTGTGGAAGCTGTAAGAGACCTTATGCACTCCTGAATCAGATGATCTGTCAACAAACACACCTGTGTAGAGACAAAGAAATGAAATCCAACTTCATCTCCTGGATTCTACATACATGCAGATTATCTCAGTTCTAGTTTAAATTCCCAGAGACTCAAATATATTTGATAGAACCAATAACAGTTTTATAGAGTGCCCTTCCCTCTTCCCCCTTCTTTCCCAAAAGAAAGGAATTAGATGTAGAGAGAGGAAAAGGTAAGAACACCCAAATAAATAAATCTCACTCGATTTGGAAGTTAAAAAGTAAAGTTTAATAATAAATGAAAAGGTATCTGAGGTAAGGAAATTACGAAGGTATAGGAAGGGGAAAACAAATACAAAATGTGTAAATACAACCTGATTTTGATGGTGATGGCCTTGTCTGCCTCGTGGGTTACGGCCACATGGTAAAACAAAGAGAACCAGCAACAGGACGGTGATGCTGGTAAGCAGGGAGGCAGGGAGCGCAGAGAGAGTGAAACAGGAAGTCCCCCTGCTTTTATGGGACAGGAAAGGGGAGTGGGCTAACCATCACCTGGTAGTGTTCAGACCCTCCCCTAGGGAGGGGTCAAGACCACCTAGGGTCAGGTTCAAGGTCACCCCCCCTGGAGGCTTAACCCTGTAAACAGATGAAAAGCAACAAATTTTCCACCTACAGAAATTTGTGACTTAAATTTTTTTCTCCATTCTGAACTGCTTGAAAGCAGAGCCTGTACTCAGCACTGGTGAGGCTGCACCTTCAATACTGTGTTCAGTTTTGGGCCCCTCAGGATGCTGAGTTGCTGGACCGTGTCCAGAGAAGGGCAATGAGGCTGGTGAGGTGCCTTGAACACAAGTCGTGTGCCTGAGGGAGCTGGGATCATTCAGTCTGGAGAAGGCTGAGGGGAGAACTCATTGCTCTCTACAACTACGTGAAAGGCGGTTGTAGTGAGGTAGGGGCCAGGCCAGGTAACAAGCAACAGGATGACAGGAATAGCCTCAAGTTGCACCAGGGGATGTTTAGATTAGATATTAAGGGGAAAAAAATCATTAAAAGGGTCATTGGGCACTGAAGCAAGCTACTTAGAGAAGTGGTGGAGTCACCATGCCTAGAGGTGTTTAAAAGACCTGGTCTAACAGTTGTGTACAGAGAGATGTTAGGTTAGGATTGGGCTCTGATCTTAAGGTCTTTTCCAACCAGGTGATTCTATGATTCTATTTTTCTTTAGAGTGAAGAGAGGGAGAAAGATCATGAGACTTTCCTTCTTCTGCAAACCGGGGAAGTGTTTAGCTAGAGGGATTCTTAGCTTCAAATACCTCACTGTCTGGTCTGCACCACGAGGCCTGACACTATTGACTAGGTGATAGGTCCTATTAATCCTATTCACTGTACATAAATTATTCACTGGGACAGAGACAATGACAGAATAATTATTTATCTGTAATGTGACAGATCAGATTACAAATCTGGTCTTATAAGCATTTAGTTATTTAGATAAAGTAGAATAACTCCAGAGTCAAAGGTGAAGGGAGCCTTGCAACAGGATTTGTAGTGTCCTTTTAGTTATGACCAGGCAGTAAGCTGAGCTAAGTTTCCCAGGTTAAATGTGCTAACAACTGCACTACTACTTTGAACTGGTATTTGGCATCTTGTTTACTTTTGAACCACAAATGTTACCTTGGATAGCAAAAGATTTCCTGTCAGAAGGAACACTTGCTCTTCATAAAACAGTTTCCTGTGTACAATGGCATTTTCACAAACCTCCACTTCTGAAGGAAATTCATGAGTAGACAAACCGCTACTAGCACCCCACAGTGGGGGAACATGTTAGGATCTTTGAAATCTCTTAATAGTTGTGACCTTCCACTCCCATGTTTGTGTTTTTCACTGAATTTGGGTTGCAGAGAGTGTTAACCATTGCGCAGTGGTGTTCTGTGGGATGGTTTCATAGAACCCATTGAGGATGTTTATTCCTCACCAAGATCTTATACTAAGGATATTTTTCTCCGCCAGGGAGATTTTAGATTTCTGTAGAAGAAAGCTACACTTGAAAAAAACACATGGTCACATGCTCTGTCAGTGCCTGATGTCAGATTGCTTGGAGTAACTCTAGGATAGCCAGACAGTTCTTTGCCCTTCTGATGAGTAATCGGATCAACCAAATGCAGTTTGATGTGTAATGGGGCATTGGCAATTTGTGGCAGCTGCTGTCCCTCTAGACTCTGTGTAGTGACTCAACAAATCAGAAAGCAGGTTCTTTCCTCCTAGCAGTTTCCTGAGGTGAATCACACCATCCATCGCAGCAATGAAACCACTCTCATTGCAGTGGCCAGTGGCCAAGCTTCCCAGCTGGCCATGGAGATTTCGCTCCAACACCAGCCTTGATTTTTGTGAACCAGCGCATAGTCTTCTGGCCTCTTAATCATCCGTTGTCATGAATCTTGCAAACTGGAGGGATGAATACACACTGCAGCAGAATATCCTTCCAAATACGACTGTCTTTTACAGAATACTATTTTAAGATTTAATGTGAGCTGCCACAGCAATTTGATACAGTTCATAATGGAAGAATCAAGCAGACAGTTGTATCTTTTCTGTGTGTTTTTGACCCACTCTATATAATTCAATCAAGAATTGTATCTTCTTTGTATAGAATAGTCCAATAAACCTCAAGGAGATATGTAATTCTCTTCTTTTATTTTTTTTTTGAACTCATTATATTCCTCCTCCTTTACAACATTGCTGTTCATTGTGCAGGAGAGATAACTTTCAGAAGAATACCGTACATTTGCTATGCAGAAAGTCTTGTGCTATCATGGAATATATCAAAAGCTATTAAGAACAGAAAGAATTGGATAAAAAATTCATTCAAGGCTGAAATGTAGTGAAAGTATCTGGGGAAAGTTCTTTTTAGAGAGAGAATACCATTATTTGCAGAAGAGTAATTTCCTTTTTAGTGCACCACTGAAATTGATCCAAATCTTCCCTTGTGGCTGGAGTACCTCATAGTTAGCCTGCCACTGGAGATTCCTTTCTCAGTGGTCAGTCTCCCTCTTACTGTCAGGGACTGACCTGGGACCTCAGTTGTTGTGTTTATTAAAGCTTTCTACTGAATTTCACTGCCTTTAGACTTCAGCAGAAATTTGGGGGTTGGGTCCCAGTGTACATCATAAGTTGTAAAATGAGAATAGAACAGCACCTGAATCGCCGTCAATGCTTGATGGAGCTGAAATGGAGAATCTTCTGAGGTTCATTTATTACTTGATTGTGTGCACTGCCAGGTTTGCCTTCTCATTATCTAAGTTCTCACTGCAGAGATGAGGTCTGAGGAGCCCTTTGGTATTTCAAACAGGAGTAATTGTAGGTGAGATTGACAACAATTTGTTTGAAAACAAACACTTTGTTTGGAATACATAATAGGTAATACTGACAAATGCAACACACTGATGACTGAACACTGTCTCTTGTTTTTCAGAAGGGACTTAACCTGGAATTAAGCTTTCTGCCTTTCAAAATAAAATGAAAATAATCTCATGTTGTAAGAGGCTGCTCAGTTCACACACATTTAGAAGCTCTGGTAAACATGAGGAGTCCAGGATAGAAATGCCAGGGTCTACCCTACTTGAGTTACAGTAGATTACAATTAAAAACCCCAAAACAATTACCTCAAAACATGCAGCACAATAAAGATCTGTATTACTTTCCAGATCCTTAACTGAGTTAGCTGCAAGTATTCACATACTGGGGAAGGTTTAACATGGTACAAGCGTCTGCTTTAGGCTGAGAAGAACCTGATTATACACGCACTTGTTGCTTCCTGATAGGGAGAGGAACCTGAAGTAACTACCTGATGTTCAGATGCCTTCACTGTAGACACCTATATTTGACCAACATAATCCCATGTATCCAATTTCTGTTAGACTGGAAAGATGGGGTTAGTTTTGTTTACATCTTTCATGTGTGTGTTAATTATGGATCATGTAACTTGAGTAGATGGGCAGCTTACTATATTTGCTCAGTCCAAATCAAGTAGAAGTTGAAAGAGCAAAGTTTAAATTGTTGATAAAAGTGATGCAGAAAACAGGAGCTACTTGTTCTGAAAGTGGACCTGACCTGTACAGTCTGTTTCCAGCACCTATAGAAATAGATACATTATGGGATTCTCTCAGAAGTGCTCAGACATATTCTTTGGTGGTATGACACCATGCTGGAGACATCGGAGGAAGCATCACAGAGCTCAGTACCATAAGCTTTCTAATGCTGCTAACAAATGGGTAAGTCACTCTTTAGGGCACTAAGATGGGTTTAGTCTTATGGATGCAAGCTGAGCTATGTCGGGGTCAGAAGGCAGATCCTGGCTATCCTTGATTGCTAGTGTGAATCGAATCCTGAATATGGGACAGACTCCCAAATTCCTGGTTATTCTGCAGCACGGCCTTCCTAGTGTTTGAGAGAGCTGCCCTGCCTCGTGTCAGTAGTTTAATATTTTCTAGAACAGGGAGAAACATGGTTGCACAGTACAGTGGCCAGGGTCTAGGTGGCACATGCTAGATTCGTTTCTTTGCTGAAACGTTTCAGAGGAGAGGCGGTCAACACAAGCTGGAGCAGCTCCAAAAGGTTGAGGGACGGGATCAAAATAGCTTCTCCAGATTTCATGGTGAACCCCCTGGACGCTTGACTGCTTGGAGTGCTATTCTTTCTGGTTACTCTTGGTTTTCCTAATGAGCTCTCTAACCACTGGATTTCTTTCTCTGTGTAAAATACGACATTAGGAGTTCATGATTCCAGCTGCTCTTGAAAAAGGAAATTGGAACTAAAGTGTTGCAGCCACTTCGGAAAAGTGTAACAAGAGCCTTAATACAGCATCTTCCAATGTACTCACAGCAATGCATCAGCTGAGGAAAGAAAGAGCAGATAAATGTTAATTAGAGAACAATTTTACAATAGTTAGATTTTTAGAATCTTACTGGTACTGTTCATATTGCTTGTTTCTGTGACAATGAGATAACCTTTGGTTTTTAAATGGGTGAGTAGAAAGCTCTGAGGGAATCTAAGGTGAGGAAAATGTGTGCTATTTTTAAAACATACAGAATTTTCAGATCTGAGGGAATCTAAGATGGGCAAAATGTGTGCTATTTTTAAAACATACAGAATTTTCAGGATACTCTTCCTTTGTCCCTTGCAGTTTCAGAATCTAGTTCTAGAAAATTCTGGTCCTACAACACCAAGAAATGTTGAACCTTTTCATGATCCCTTGAATAACACTGAATTCATTGTCTCCTATGACATTTAAATTCAAGGGAAGATTTTTCTCCACATCTGAGGAGAAGAGGTAGTAATTAGCACACTGCCAGTGTGGCTGCAAACAGCTACATGAGAATTATATGTTTATTGTGTATTGTGTTATCAACAGCGCGTTGTATCTGCAAAAGGATGAGTATAAAATGTATGCTACAATTTTAAAGACCATTTTCTTTGCAGGTTTTCTCTAGCAACAGATTACTAAAACATCTTTTCAGAAAATTTTAACTGGTCTGTCACAGACACTGAATTCTCCTGATGATATATTTCTTTCAGCATTTATTTTATTCCCCTATTGCATTGCGTTGGGGATCTGGAGGTTGATTTTGTTTTTCCAAAGCCATTATTTTTTCCCAGCAATTGAAGAAAGGAAATCAGATGAAGGGTGTGTGATCATGAGATGCACATGAAGAGAGGAGACAGGAAGAGACAGGAGACACCATTTTCATCATATTTCACTGTCTTGTCAAAGTAGAGAAAAAGGGGAATTATGACAGTAGCTCTTTGAGTTTGTTTCTTTTCACTGGGTGCACTGTGCATTTTTTCTCCCTTGATAACTACTACTATTATACATAATTTTGCAATTATGCCTCCTAAAAGAGAAACAGCATTTGCTTGGTATTACCTACACTTAAATATTTGACAAACAGGCCATATAAATTGCACTCTGCATGATTCTTTGCTTATCCAGTTTAAAAAATAAAAAGTGCCTCTTCAGAGAGTTATTATCTCACATTCATTTAGGATATAAGTAGGTTGAGGGTATAAATAGGTTAGGCAAAATGAGTGGAGTGTGAATGAAGAAACAGCAGCCTAAAAAATTGATGTTGTCTTCATGGTGAGCATTCAGACTTGTTCTACACTTAATGTTAAAAGGCTGTTGCTATTTCTAGAGAACATAAACTCTGACTAGGGAGCAAAAATGGTCTCCAGGCATGCAACAGAGAGAGGTCTGCTTGAGCAAAATCTTAGACTTCAATATGAACAGTCTTTCAGAAAAAGTCTACTGAAAATGAGACATGTGAGAGTGCCACAGAAGGTCCAGTGGAATAGGCTAGTTTTCTAGGGATTTCAACCCTGCCCACCTCCATGAAGCAAACAAAGAGTTCACTGATTAAAAAAACAACCAAACAAATGAAAAAAAAACCCACCACAGTAGTCTTTTTGCATCCTCTTAGATTGTACTAATCGTTGCTTGGTTAGCTGCTTGCTCTGTTTCTTGAAGTGATACCAGTACTGAAGTTATTTCTCAAGTTGGAGAAGATTTCAGATCCACCAATCTTTATCTCTAATCTAGAATCAAAACCATCACACCATCTGGTAGTTACTATTATCTTTAAGCACTGCAAAGAGATGGCTTAGCTAGAGAGGGAAGTATTTCTTCCCAGACTTTCAAAGATATGTCACTAGTGCTGTAACTCATCTACTTCACCTGGTATGGGCATCACAGCTGGACTCTCAGAAATGTTTAAAAGCTATGAGCAGTGTAGGGACTGCTGTTTAGTTATCTGCTTTAAGTCGATTTAAATCAGATCCCAGCTGTTTTAGCATAAAAGAATGGGATATAGTACGCATTTGATAACCATTTCGGTTTGCTCATTTTTTTCAGCCAAAGAAACATGAAGAAGAGGATGGCACTACAGACACTGCAACCTCATCCTCCAACAATCATGAGAAGGACAGTGGAGTGGGACCTACAGATGAAAGTCTGCGTAACGATGAGAGCTCAGAGCAAGAAAATGCACCTGAAGAGCAGAACAGCACTACCTTGCAGAGCAAACGGGAGCTGGGCCACAGCCAAGATACATTAGGAAGTATTGAGCTGCAGTGCAATGAAAGCTTTGTGTCTGGGGAATACATTGAATCTGATTTCATAGGAAACCCAGAGGAGGAATGTGAGAGGTTTCGGCAGCTGTTGGAACTAAAGTGCAAGATTCGAAACCACGGGGAGTATGACCTGTATTACTCAAGCAGCATGATAGAGTGCAACAGAAGAGAGCAAGATGGAGTGGAGCATGAGCTGCAGCTACTCAACGAGGAACTAAGAAACATTGAACTTGAGTGTCAGAATATTATGCAAGCTCACCGTCTCCAAAAGGTGAAGGATCAGTACGGAGACCTTTGGGCTTTACATGACGAAGGGTTCAGGAATTATAACACCAGCATAGATGTACAAAGAGGCAAATTGGATGACATCATCGAGCACCCTGAGAAGTCTGACAAGGACAGCTCCAGTGCCTACAACACAGCTGAAAGTTGCAGGAGCACTCCACTCACAGTGGAGCGGTCCCCCGATAATTCTCTCCAGAGAATGATCAGCATAACCAACAGGAAAAATCTGAGGACCACAATTGTAGCTAATCAGTCATCCTCAGGACAAAGCAACAAGGAGACAACCTCAGCCAAAAACAAACCTACTGAGCAAAACAGTGCTACTGAGAACACAATGCTGGCGTCAGAAAGCAGTAAATTCACAGACCAGGAAAAGCAGAGCAGTGAGCACATTCCCTACCTGTCTCCATATCACAGCTCTTCATACAGATATGGAAATATACCTGCCCATGCAAAGCATTATCAAAGCTACATGCAACTGATCCAGCAGAAGTCTGCTGTGGAGTACGCCCAAAGCCAGCTCAGCCTGGTAAGCATGTGCAAAGACTCGCAGAAGTGTGCAGAGCCCAAGATGGAATGGAAAGTGAAAATAAGGAGTGATGGTACGAGGTACATCACAAAGAGACCAGTTCGAGACAGAATCCTGAAGGAACGTGCCTTAAAAATTAAAGAGGAGCGCAGTGGGATGACGACAGATGATGATACAATGAGTGAGATGAAGATGGGGCGCTACTGGAGCAAAGAAGAGCGGAAGCAGCATTTGGTGCGAGCTAAGGAGCAGCGGAGGCGGCGTGAGTTCATGATGAGGAGCAGGCTGGAGTGTCTTAAGGAGAGTCCGCAGAGTGGCAGCGAGGGCAAAAAGGAAATTAACATTATTGAACTGAGTCACAAAAAAATGATGAAAAAGAGAAACAAGAAAATCTTGGACAACTGGATGACAATCCAAGAACTGATGACACACGGTGCTAAATCTCCAGATGGCACAAGAGTGCACAATGCCTTTTTATCAGTTACTACTGTATGAACACGACTTCTTTCAGAGTATACTACCAGTTTAGGTAGAGTACTATTGCCTCGTTCAATGTGGCATTTTTATATATTTTGTGACTGTTTATAGTTTGACCTTTTTTGTAAGCAAAATTACCTGGTAATTTTTCATTTGTTTTTCATATAATGGTACCTTCTTTATCTGACAGTCTTTCTTTATTCTGCAATATATTCAGATTACTCATTTGTAGAAAAATAAAATTTTAAAAAAGCAAGTAAGAAAAATTAAAAAAAAAGGCAGAGAAGCTAATTAATTTCTTAAACTAATACATATCCTGTAAGTTAAGATCCGGATTTATTTCTCTAGGTTTCTTTTTTCTACTTCAGTAACGATACAATACCAAAACAAAATTCTTTATACTGTATCCTTTGCTTAACAAGTTTCAGAGTTTTTCATCTTAGATTGTACCTGTTTATAAGTCATATGCTACATCCCATCGTAGAGATAAGAATGACATTTTTCCAACTACACATTGTACAGTACATTTAATCTGTAAATTGCAATTGTATTTGTCCAAGTAAAGTGTAGGTGGGCAATTCTCCTGTGTTATGTAGTGGCATTGGTCATGTAGCTGGGCAGTATGTGGTAATTGTGAAGATGAAAGAGAAATAAATTATTGCTTATCTTTAAGAAAAAAATAAGGTCAGAAGTTCTTTGGTTTAAATAGAGGATTTGCCTTTGAAAGATGAGCCCTTTCAGTATGCATGATAATTACAGCATATGCTGATTTGAACAACACGGGACACAATTCCATCTGATGAATTAACTTTTCTTTTTGCAGGACACAGAGGAGTGAGTGTGGGGTTTGTGCTTTTTCTTACCTATCATTATTAGTTCGTTGAACTATTTACCATTATATTACAGTGTTGCATGCTGCCAGGTAGCTATTGTGGGTCCTTTCCCTGGCTGAACTTGCTATTTGGTATACACATACAAAACACAGACAACATTCCTGACTGTGAGCCAAGTCCAAAGCAAGAAGAACTTGCAGTGGCAGTCACTGACATTTTCATAGCAAGTGAGTTGAGGCAGAATAGAGGACGAAAGGCAGCTCAATGAGTAGGGGTTTAACTTTATTGTTGAAAACCATTCACATCATTTGGAAGAGCCCCACTGGGAGCTGAGAGGGGCTCAAGAGTAAGAACAACTTGATGTCTTGCTGCCTGATGGGAATCCTTGTCTCTCAATGCAGCAAAGGCACCTTGACTGCCACCAGGGCATCTTCTGGTCTGCTGATGGCAACCCAGTGAATTCTGGCAAGCTGAAATACTAGTCTTGGGTGGTTAGCAGGCTGAAGACTTCACCTAACAGCCCCATTTTTGTTGACCTTGTACATGACTTACAGTGGTCTCTAACTGATGGAAATGCTTTGAATAGCAAGACTAGTGTTGAAGTCTTGACATCAGGCTTTAAAAGATACGCTTGAACATGCAAAAAGGCACATTACAGTGTTTCCAGTTTATCCAATACTGGAAATCAGTCAATCATTTTCTATCCACTTTTGGCACCAACAGACACTGGCAGTTCTCTGCATCTCCAGGTCTCTCTCTCTGCATTTTGTCTCCCAAGAGCTTAGGAAAATGCCACTGACAAGTTCACACTTTGGTAATTGGATAATTCTTGCCGTCAGAATCAGGGAAACAACATGCTAAATCCTTACTAAACATATGGCTGTTTATGTGCAATGAAAGATTCTTCCAGTGTTTCCCATTAAATTAGAAAACAGGTATGGAATTGAAGCCAAAAAGGATCACAATCAGGTGATACAGTATTGATTCAAAGGGTTATTACCAGAGTGTTCCTCCAGCTGAGCCAAGGAATTGTATTTGACCAACCTAGGTCATCTAGAAAGGTACATATTCTTATGACATAGAGATTTGGCTATTTCACTCACTTCTTTCAGTGATCATACTCAGTCCTAATCAGAGTTCAGCTGCCATCAGTGCCAAAGAATGGCTACTGTTATGCGTTTGCTTTAAACACGGTGCATACTGTTTTCTTTCCATTATTGAATCGTGACTCAGAGCTCCTCTCAGACTACAGCAACACCCAAACTGAGAGAATATGCACCTTCAGGAAAAGAAGTCTTGTAGTTTCATCACTGAGTAATAAAAGTGGAAAAATTGTTGTCTAATTAGAGAAAAGACCTACCTGGGGGAGAGGAGGGGGCTGAGTAATAGGGAATAATTACAGAAACAAAAGCGGTGTTTCTAGCAATGATATATTAATAAGCTGTAAAGGCAAATGCATCCAAATATGAGGACATCCATCAAAATCCAGTGAGAGACAAAGAGAAGACTGAGAGGTAATACCACTGGTGGCCCACCGTGATGTGGTTTCTAGCTGGATGTGCCTTCCAGAATTGAGCCAATTTTGTCCCTCATTTTTCACCTGCTGCAATTGATACCTCCCTACCTTAATCTGTTGGGGTTCCACCAGCCTATGGTTTTCTGCATTTATTAAGTATTCAGCTGTTAAGTGACGTTTCCTTTCTTCCCTAATCAGTTTTTGGGAGATGTGTTGTGTTTTACCCTGATGAAATGCCTCAGTCATTCCTGCTGGCATGGAAAATAAACATGTGACCCCGGGGTGAGACTGCTAGGTCACCCAGGGCAGTGACACAGCAGGAGTAAAGGGTGAGTGCTTTACTGCTCACTGCTCTCTGCTGGTTTCTCTGCAGGGTGGGACTCAGTGTTGAGCTGCCTCATCTCAGCAGTTCTTTATCAGTGAAATCCAAGGCTGACATCCCAGATGCAGTTTATTCCTGTACGTAGTTTTTTTCCAAATGTCATAATTTTTGATGAGGAAAATAACATTTTAGTACCAAGGCAATTTAAAAGAGAAGAAACAAAATACATTTCATATTGTTGTGATCTTTAAAGAAGAAAGAGAAGTCTGTTGTGAGAACTGGGTTGTTTTTTTCTATATGAAGGAATATTAAAAAATTGCTTTCCAGCTGAAACAAGACCAGATCTTGCTTAAGAGAGTTGCTTGCAACTCTAGGATAAAGAGAAAAGGCAGGGAAAAGCTGCATAGGTGAGTTATGGCTACACCACTGCTGGGGAAGGAATTAAGGTCCCACTCATCCTTCCCTCAGCCCTGACATGCAGCTGAGACCAATGGAAGGTAATTTTTCCTATGAAGCCAGCAAGATGGCCTTTATGTATAAAGAGTTATCTTGTGTCACTTGACAACTGTATTGCCAGCTGATTTACGACCATTGCTCGCTATAAGGTTAGAAGCTGTAGGATATTCCTGGATCTTCCTCTCCAATGTAAGTATCTTTAAAGGGGAAATTTATATTTTTGTGTAATCTAAGCCTGCTGCACTGGATTTTTATGTTTTTCAGAAGAAAGAAACTGATAATGCTATCTAAATTGAACAAGATCCATCAGAGTTGAAATCTGGTCTGCACTTGATGAATTGCCCTGTAAGAGAGCTGCAAGGATTTCAGAAGATGATACAGCAACTTTAGCATTAGGCTGTCTGAACTCATGGGGATGGAATTACTCATTAATATCACAATGCCTGACTTCTTCCCCCCCCCGTCTTTTTTATCTTACTATTACTAATGTTTATTTCCAAGCCCCATTTCTTGGTACAAATTATAGAACAGCACCCATGGTGCATGGCACAGCTCCAGTACTAAAATAATTCCTGACGCCAGGCTGTAATTACTCCAGGTCTTATTTTACTTGGTTTTTTTTTAACCTTTAAGCTGCTAATCACAAACATGTGTTTGAAGTGCTCTATTAATATCCATGTTATGGTCCTGCTGCTTTTTTAGAGCATCAGGGGTGTACCAAGGGTACAGTGAAAGTGATGGGGACTAGATAATCTCCAGAAATCCGTTCAAACCCAACCATTCTGTAATACTATGATTCTGCGGGACTGGCATCTAAAGCAACACAGAGCAGCTGTCATAAACCTGGTGGTGTTATTCTCTACAAGAGGCTGGTGTGTATTAACGTGCCAGAGAAGTCAGGAGGGATCATGAGCAGGTTCCTCTTTTTTCCCCTTTGAATGCCTTTGCTCTGAAGCACATTTCTGTATTTAAAGAGTTTTATTACAAACAAGATGAAGTAGCTCAAAGGAAGGGATTGTCTTATATACTGTCCTTGGTGTGACAGCTATGGCTAGTGGAGCTGAGCTGCAGGCATGATGCTGTCTGCTGATAGGAACTGTAAAGTAAAACTAACAATTGAGCTACATCCAAGTATCTGCTACTTTTCACACTCGGTAGACCAGAGAGGGGGACAGAGCACAGGGCTAAGGCCTTGTTAACTAAATAATCCTCATCAATAATAATATATAATATATAATGTATTATGTAATAATTTGTGTGATATATAATAATATAAATATTATATAATATATTTGTATGTTATTATATATCATGATTTATTATATAATAATATATATGTACATATATATATATATATATATATATATATATCAAAATAAATAATATACATATATATAATACTTCTACTGGTATTCTCTGTGGCAAGCATCTTCAGTAAAGGAACAAAGACAGCCCAAGACATTACCCTCTGTCATCCAAAACTCCGGAAGTGACAGCATCATCCAGGAGATGAGTATATCCCAACACAAAGTGTTGTGGGATATACTCAGAGACCAGGGCAGGCTCATCAGCCATCTTTTGAAAAGAAGATGGGTGCTTCCTTCCACTCCAGACTAGTTCATGGTTTAAATATGAGCTTCCAACTTTTGTATTTGGGTTAAAACACAAAACCACATGCTGTGGTTTAATGGATTCCAAGTTATCCCAGACTCCTTAAACTACACAGACCAAGCTTTGAATGTCTGGAGAGAGGGAGACTCCACAATCTAATTGGGTAGTGTGCTGGTTTGAGGCTAATTGGAATATTTTACTGAGAGAAATTAAATCTTAATCTGTGAGAAGAAAGAAAACAAACAACAGTGCCCTGTATCACCCATTCTTCTGCTGAGAAATGCAACTAGTCAAAATATAGATAAGACACTCACTTCTCACACACTTCTCAGCTCTGAGTTCTGCTTCTCTCTGGCTCTCACTTCTGTTCTGCTCTCTCTTTCCGGCAGTCCGGTCGCTGTGGTTGCCTCTGCCTTAGCTCTCGTCCAACCTAAACCTTTTTCCTCTAACCTCCTTATCATCTTTTTGACATCTCACCTCAGATCTTCAGATTCATTGGTGATATATATGTGGGTTGATCTGGTTATTTCTGAAGGGAGGCAAACACGGTGGGGGGACAGGGGACAGAGGAGGCTTGGGTCGGGAGCCCTCCTGGCAATCTGATTGTTCTGGGAGGGTTATTGTGTTTCTGTATTACATTTAACTTGTCTATAACTGTATATATGTGTGCATATACATGCTTGTAAATTGTGCTAAGCTGTAAATACGGCTTCATTCCTTAACTTTCAGCTCAGCTGAGTCTAGACTGGGTGATTTTGTAAGAGTGAGGGGGCAGGTAACACCCAAACCATCACAGGTAGCCTCTTCCAGTGGTCTGTCACCCTCACAGTGAAAAAGCTTTTCCTTATGTTTTGTTGGTGATTTATTGAGATCAGCTGTTGGTCATCAAACTTCATAGCTTTATTTTCTTGTCTTACTTCATTTGGAAACGTCTGCATTGTGATAATCATTGAGTGTACCATTGTATTTGTTCTTCCAATACGTTCCCAAAAGTGTTTAACTTACTGCTGAGTGCTAGGAGCAAGCCAAAGCTGACATATGACTTCAGTGACAAAAAAGGAAAAGGAAAGGGAAGGAAAGGGAAGGAAAGGGGGAAGGAAAAGAAAGGAAAAAGAAAAGAAAGGAAAAGAGAAAAGAAAAAAGAGAAAAGAAAAGAAGGGAAAGAGAAAAGAAAATAAAGGGAAAAAAAGAAAAAGGAAAAAGAAAAGACAATAAAAGAAAGAAAAGAATAAAGAAAAGGAAAAAAAAGAAAAGGAAAAGAAAAGAAAAAAGAAAAGAAAAGAAAGAA
>WAAF01001789.1:960762-1017872 GCA_013400475.1 Tricholaema leucomelas | reverse complement strand
TATAAAGTGAGTATAGAAAACTCTCATCTTGACAGGGGATAAGAAGCTAAAAGAAGAGAATTAAAATTGCATGATGAAAGATGAAAAGGTTGAAATCAGTGTTTAAACTACTGGACCTTGCAGGAAAAGTACTTAAAGAAAAAAATGAAATAGAAAGTTGAGCAGGTGAATATCACATAAAACTTAGCACAGATCAAAATATTATGCTTTTGCACATCAAAGGCAACTCTCCTATTTTCACAGATTATTTAACCCCACCGGCAATCTCTGCATTGCATAAATATTTTTGATGGCATGCAAAGTGTCTTCTTAATGGTGCATCTATACTATATAGTGAGCAGGTCGAACTGTTAAGTATTCATGTCAACAAAGATGCTGTCAAACTCCTGACTTGACATGATATAAAAACTTAAAATCTAAAGAAGATACTCTGTTTTGTCACCTCCTTTTTCTCCCCAAGTTTGGCACCTGGCCTCATGGTCAGGATAACAAAGTGCACCTGGAAGATCGTATTTTGGTTCAGGTACAGGGAATTCAAATGAAAGCTCCTCAAACTCGACAGTTTAATTTACTTCTCTTAAGCTCTTTAATACCGAACTTATCAGTTCTCTCTGTTAGGCATTAACTTGTTAAATGAGTCTTAATTATACATAAGCAGATGGAGATTTGAATTAAAATTACCTTACACTCGAGTGGCTTTAGTTCATTATAACATATCTTCCTCTTAATCATTTAGGCAGCCTCATCATCTTTCATATAGAAAGTTATTAAAGTATTCTAATTTCCATATTTCTTCAAATACATCCACTATTAAATGACACGTAATACACATTAGTTGGTGACTTATACCATGCAGCAGTTACTGGGTTATTCACGTCAGTAACAATTCTTATGCTTTCATGTCATATAATTTTACTTCAAAGGGTTTATATTTACAGATTGTCTCATATTTTACTTTGTCTCAGTTTTTGTGGGGAGTGCCTCACCGTTTTTGCTGGTGTGAAAAAAGAATAACGTTGACCCTAGTTTTTTTGCGCTCCCCTTAAATGAGGAGTTAAGTGGGTCTAATGTGGATTCCATTACCAAGCAAGCAGAGAGCCAATTGCATCCTGGCCTGTATAGGGAACAGTGTGGCCAGTAGGACGAGGGAGGTTATTCTTCCCCTGTACTCAACACTGGTCAGGCCACACCTTGAGTACTGTGTCCAGTTCTGGGCTCCTCAATTCAAGAGAGATGTTGAGGTGCTAGAACATGTCCAGAGAAGGGCAACAAAGCTGCTGAGAGGCCTGGAACACAAACCCTATGAGGAGAGAATGAGGGAGCTGGGGTTGTTTAGCCTAGAGAAGAGGAGACTCAGGGCAGACCTCATTGCTGTCTACAACTACCTGAAGGGAGGTTGTAGCCAGGTGGGGGTTGGTCTCTTCTCCCAGACAACCAGCAACAGAACAAGGGGACACAGTCTCAAGTTGTGCCAGGGGAAGTATAGGCTGGATGTTAGGAGGAAGTTCTTGCCAGAGAGAGTGATTTGCCATTGGAATGGGCTGCCCAGGGAGGTGGTGGAGTCACCATCCCTGGAGATGTTCAAGAAAAGCCTGGATGAGGCACTTAGTGCCATGGTCTACTTGACTGGCTAGGGCTGGGCGATAGGTTGGATTGGATGATCTTGGAAGCCTCTTCCAACCTGGTTGATTCTATTCTATTCCGTTTTCTATGAGCCTTGAAAATGTTTAGGAAAGAGGTAATGTTTCCAAAGGAAGTCACAGTTATTCTGCTTTTCTTTTATCTTACTTCGGTGCTATCATCATCTCCAGATTCTCCAGAACCATGAAGATACTGCCTCATTTTTCTGGCCTACAAAATGAAAAGGAAGATTTTTTCCTGAAGGGGGGAAATTATTGAAAGGTTTTGCAGGTTTCATTGGGCATCATCTTGCCTAACTGTAGTGATCTCCAAGTCATAATAATAGTTAAGTTAGTCATCTAGGTTAAAAGTTTAAATTAGCTCCAGGAGATACCTTTAGAAGACAGCTTATTTCCCTCTGTAGAAAAGGTGTCCTTGTGGAGGACACTTGTCCAGCTAATTCAAACAGTGCATAGCTTTAGCAGAGTGGAAAAAAAGATGTCTTAAAGTATATCACTGCCTTGAAAAAAAAAAAATTAAAAAAAAAAATAAAAAAAGGAGGGACAACAGGTAATTGAGTATGGAAAAAAAATTGCCCTGTTTTTAGACTCCTGAATGCATATGCTGAGAGAATCATGTGTCTCTTTTAGACAGAGAGCAACACCAAGCAATTTAATCAACCACTGCTATGTGCCTCCTGGGTAAAATCAAGAAAGAATTGAACAAAATGTGGCATTTTAGATCCAGTAAGCAATTTACAGCTATTCACAAAGCAGAGACCGGTGGGACGTTTCAAAGACAAAAGCATCCAATATTCCCTGCCAAAGGCAGCAGACTATTCTCAGCATCCCTTTAGCTAATATATTAACCAGGTATCTTCAGTGTCAAGTAGTGGGTCTATAATACAGAAATAACTGTGTTAGCTGGATGATAGAGAATGACAGCTTAAGCAAAAGGCTGAGTATGCACTGGCAAACACTGTGGCCATTATCAAGCAAAGGGACAGGCTGCAGGAACATTCTGCAGAAATGGTATAGTGCCCATTACACAAGTCTGTTTAGAAGGAAAAGATACTTGCAGCCTGAGAGCCGCAGCAAGATGGGGGTCTTTTCACTCCCCAGCTCCCACAGAAGCCCTGATGCACTTTAGGATGTGGATTTGTCATGGTTAATCTCAATGAATTCCAGTTCTGCTTCCTTGAGAGAGAATGCTGCTGCTTGAATTGCAAGCGGCTTGTAAGAAAAAAACCAGCACATTCTGCAAGGTCCTGAAAAGATGGAGATCTTACTTAAGGGCAATCTGTAAATTCAGTGTGAGATTTCTGGACTTGTCTTTAAAAACGGCAAAACAAAGCTTATTGGAAATTTTCTGCTGTTTTCTCCACATCTCTGCAAGAATTTTAAGGATTAGTAGTATAAAGGTGAGCAGAAAACTTAAATGAGTTGTGAAAGTAAAGGTTCCTCCATTGAGATCAAAGTGCTCTAAATAGTAAGCCAGAAGTGACTTGTAGTCTTCTCTAGCAAATCATATGGTTAAGAGCCTGTTGTCTCCTCTTGGGGCATTTTGGGAAATGTAATGAAAAACACAACTGGAAAGTTGCAAAAGGGATGAGTTTACTTTCCTGAAGGGCTCTGTTGGAGTGGGGTCTGGGTGTAATCTCAGGAAGAAGACATTACAGACACTAAGTGAAGCCATCCCTGCCTTTCTGCTTATCCACCAAAGACCAGGCCAATGATGTACTAGAGCTTATGTCACCATGTTCAGCACATAGTGTGGGGTTTTTAAAGTAAAATACCCATACAAGTAGAAACTACTGTACAAATCAAACGAGGCAGAAGACCTGCATGGATAAGCAAGTTGCTTTTGAAAAAAATATCAAATGGAAGAAGGAAGATTGCATCAGGGATCAGACTGATCACCTGGGAGTAATACAGGAATGTTGCCAGAGTATGTAGAGGTGTAACAAGAAAAGCTAAGGCCCTTCTGGAATTAAATCTGGCAAAGGATGTGAAAGACAGCAAGAAGGACTTCTTTGAGTCCTTCAGTAGGAAAAGGAAGACTAGTGAGAATGTGGGCTCACTGCTGATTGAGGTGGATGCACTCGTGACAGAGGATCCACAGAAGGGGGTGTTAATGAACACCTTCAGTCTTTACTGCTAAGACTGGCCCTCAGGAATCACAGTCCCTAGACGTAAGAGAGAAAGTCTAGAGGAAGACTCTCCCTTAATTGACAAGGACTGGATTAAAGATGATCTAGAGAAGCTGGACATCTCTGGGCCCCAATGGGATGCACACATGAGTGCTGAGGGAGCTGGCCAATGTTACTGCTAGGCCACTCTCTCTTGTTTTTTTAAAGATCCTGGAGAGCAGAAGAGGTGTCTGAGGAAAAACTCATTTCACTCCAGTCTTCAAAAGGGCAAGAAGGTGGACCAAGGAAATTGCAGGACAATGAGCCTCATCTCCATCCTTAGAAAGATAATGGAACAACTCATTCTGGAGGTAACCTCCAAGAATGTGGAAGAAAAGAATATCAGGAGTAGTAAGCATGGCATCATGAAAAGGAAATCATGCTTGACCAATCTGATAGCCTTCTATGATGGTGTGACTAGACAACTGGGTGAGGGGAGAGCGGTGGATATTGTCTATGTTGTCTTCAGCAAGGCTTTGACACTGTCTCCATAACACCTTCACAGGTAAGCTTAGGAAGTGTGCATTAGATGAGTGGACAATGAGGTGGATTGAGAACTGGCTAAACGACAGAGGTCAGGGAGTTGTGATCAGTAGCGCAAGGTCTAGTTGGAGACCTGTAGCTAGTAGTGTTCCCTAAGTGTCAGTACTGGGGGGCCCAGTCTTGTTCAGCATCTTCATCAACAACCTGTATAAGGGCATAGAGTGTATCCTCAGGAAGTCTGATGATGATACAAAACTAGCAAGAGTAGCTGATACACCTGAAGGTTGTGTGGCCATTCAGCAAGACCTAGACAGGCCAGAAAGTTGAGCAGAGGTGAATCTCATGAAGGGCAACACAAGCAAGTGTAGAGTGCTGCTCCTGGAAAAGAATAGCCTCATGTATGTACCGGTACAGGCTAGAGGTTGACCTGCTGGAAAGCAGCTCCATGGAGAAGGACCTGAGAGTGCTGGTGGATACCACGTTAACTATGAGGCAGCAACACACCTTTGTGGTGAAGATGCCCAACAATATTCTGGGGTGCATTAAGAAAAGTGTGAACAGCAGGTCAAGGGAGGTTCTTCTCTCACTCTGTCCTGCCCTAGTGAAACCAGATTTGGAGTATTGTGTCCAGTTCTGTCCAACAGAGGTGGTAAACTACTAGAGAAATGAATGGGCTACAAACATGATTAGGGGACTGAACATCTTACAGGGAGATGCTGAGAGACCTGAGTCTGTTTAGACCACAGAAGAGAAGACTGAGACTTTATCAATGCTTCTAAATATCTGAATGACAAGTGTCAAGAATATGGGGCTGGATTCTTTCCAATGGCCAGGGATAGGACAAGGAGCAACAGGCACAGGCTGAATAGAGAAATATTGTTGCAGCTTAGGAAGAAAAGGAGGATTTACGGTGAGTAGAAAAAGGGGTAGGCCACTCAGAAGGACTACAAAGTTGTTGTGAGGCTATGCAGGGAGAAAATTAGGAAGGCTGAATCGCACTGGAAGTTACTTTGGCTTCAGCTGTTAAAGAGAACAGGAAATCCTTCTACAAGTATATTAGCAACAAAAGGAGAACTAAAGAAAATCCCTACCCTTTGTTGGATGCAGGGGAGAACACAGTGGTCAAGGATGAGGAAAAGACTGAGGTACCAAATACCTTCTTTGCCTCAGTCTTTAGTACTAAGACCAGTTGTTCACTGGATACCCAGCACCCTGACCTGGAAGATAAGGATGTGGAGCAGAATGAGGCCCCATAATCCCAGAGGAGATAGTTAGAAACTTGCTGCACCACTTACATATGCACAGGGCTATGAAGATGAATGGTGCACACCCAAGGGTACTGAAAGAACTGTCACAAGTGCTCACCAAGCCACTTTCCATCATCTACCAACAGTCCTGGCTATCCAGGGAGGTCCCAGCTGACTGGAGATTGGCAAGCTTGATGCCTATGTACAAGAACAGCCAGAAGGAGGTTCTGGGAAACCACAGAACTATCAGCCTGACCTTGGTACCAAAGAAGGTCAAGGAGCAAATTAATCTGTGCAGGGCAACCAGGCTGAGTGAACATGGGTTCATGAAGGACAGGGACTGCTTGACAAGCCAAATCTCCTTCTATGACAAAGTGACCCACTTAGTGGATGAGGGAAAGGACAAGGGAAGAACTGGATGTTTTTTGCCTGGATTTCAGTAAAGCATTTGTTACTGACTCCCACAAAATCCTTCTGGAGAAACTGTCTGCTTTTGGCCTGCATGAGTGGAGGCTTCACTGGGTAAAAAACTGGTTGGATAGTGGGGCCCAAAGCACGATGGTAAATAGAGTTCAATCCAGTTGGCATCTGGTCACTAGTGGTGTTCCCCAGGGCTCAGTTTTGGGGCCAGTCTTGTTTAATATCTTTATCAGTGATCTGGATGAGGGTGTTGCATGCATCCTCAGTAAGTTTACAGGTGACACTAAGCTAGGAGGGAATATTGATCTGCTCAAAGGTAGGAAGGCTGTGCAGAGGGACACAGACAGGTTGGATCAAAGACCTGAGGCCAGTGGCATGAGGTTTAACAAGGCTAAGTGCCAGGTCCTGCAATCCCATGCAATGCTACAGGCTTGGGGCAGAATGACTGGAAAGTTGCCTTTCAGAAAGGAGTTGAGGGTGCTGGTTGACAGCCATTTGAACATGAGGCAGCATTGTGCTCAGGTGGCCAAGAAAGGCTGGAAAGGGTCCATCAGAGGGCTATGAGGATGATTAGGGGCCTGGAGCACATGCTGTGTGAGGAGAGGCTGAGGGACCTGGGACTTTTTGGTCTGGAGAGGAAAGATTGAGAGGGGATTTAATATATGTTTATAAATATCTCAGTGCTGGGGATCAGGAGGCAGGGGACAGGCTCTTCTCACTTGCTCCCTGTGATAGGACAAGGAGCAATGGGTGTAAGCTGCAGCACAAGAGGTTCCACCTCAACCTAAGGGGGAACTTCTTTTCTGTAAGGGTCACAGAGCACTGGAACAGGCTCCCCAGAGAGGCTGTGGAGTCTCCTTCCCTGGAGACTTTCAAGGCCTGTCTGTATGCATTCCTCTGGTCTGTGCTAGATTGTGTGGTCCTGCTCTGGAAGGGGGGTTGGACTCGATGATCTCCTTGGGTCCCTTCCAACCCCTAATATCCTGTGATCCTGTGAGAGCAAATCAGTCCTGGAGACTGCATAAATTGTCAAGTGCTTTGACTTCTGATTGCAACTCACAGACACAAAGCTCTTGGCACATTTTACATATGAAATCCAACCCATTACTAGCAAGTGATGAAATTCAGCAGTATCCTAAAGGATACCTGCAGCACCATTCCAGAGAATGTAACCTCACCAACAAGCGAACCCCACCTTCCACCAGTCTACCTCTCCATGAGGCCGTTTGGATTAAGTGTCCTAAACCCTAACTCTGGAGTTTCTGAAACAAATCAGTGTATCTTCAGCCGCTAGTTCTTTTCCCCAAGGGCACCCTGCAACCAGTATGAGAATATAATGTTAGCTTCTAATTGCATCATCGTAGGACATTACATCTTACTAGTGCATGCTTTTGCAGGGTATAGTGTAGAAATACAATCTTACTATCACTCTGAAAGCAAACACAGAGGTGATATAAATTGTTAATGCCATCTTCCTTCAAGCAGCTTGTTTAAACAGTGCATTGGTGTGTGAGAAAGTGCCAGCCTTTCAGTCTTTCCAAGTAGTGCAAGGCCTGCAGCTCACTGCAGAATCAGCATATCCATAATGTTTAAGGTAACAGATGTTCGTTTGCTGCACGTTCCCTTGAGCGCAGAATCTTTTGCCTGCATTTTGCTATCACTTGTCTGAGAACCACCTGTGAGCCAGCACAGTCGTTTTAGACACAAGGTAGCCTCTCTGAGATGTCATGTACAAAAATTGTGCTTTTTGTTGACGTGTATTCCTGTAAGTCTTTCCCTGTTTTTCCTACCTATGAGTGGGACCATTAATTCTTTTGACTTGCATCACCAGATTGAAAATGGCAGCCTCCATGCAGAAATGCTGCAAAGCTGCTTGGATTCTTCAGATTTTGCAGATCAGCCTTTAAACCAACTAATTAAGTTTTCTGCTTGCTGCCATTGAAAGCTTCAGTCAGATATAATTAAAACTGAGCAGCAGATGACAGCAGTGGCATTTGTCAGAATCATCCAGTGGTTCAAATACCAGTTCTGACAGAAATGTCAGACTGATAACACTCCCATCTTCCCCGTGCATGCCAGGAAAAGCAGGGGGAACTTTTATTATAAATGCCTGACTGATAACCTTTATGAATCCCAGAAGACCAAACGCAACGCATAAAATTTCATTATCCTAAGAGAGAATGCTCATTTCCTGTGAAGTAAACCCTGCAGATCCTTCGGCTTCCTTGTAATGTCTGTGCCTTTTGGGACAACCTTTCAGAAATTTAAAGAGGGAAAAAACCCTGATCCTGAAGTATGGGTGATTCCAGCCTTGCAGACAGCTAAGCTGGAAGAGATTCCTTTGAGAGTTAATGAGCTGAAACCGAATCAACATATTCCTCAGCTAGAAAGGGCAAAGCCATAACGTGGCTGTGTAAGCTATCCTTGAGCTGTACAGAAAGGTGAGAAGACAGAGTCCTTCCTGTACAGAGTTTAAATTGAACTGTTATGGCTGAAGATCACAGAGAAGTGGAGTAAACAACAGAGACAGCTGAAAACAAATGAACAGGGAAAATTACTTTTGGAAGCATTTTGAGATTACATTTGCTGCAGCTTCACGCAGAGTTTTCCCTATATTGTCTCATCAGCTTTGCCAGCACATTTATAATACGCTTTTCCTGCCACACTGTCTTTCTTGCTTGAGAATTTGGGCATTTTCTTCATCTTCTTCATTCTTTCCTCCTTTATTTTTTCCTCTACATAGGTTTGTTTGTTTTTTCTTTGCTGTTGTCTTGATTTGTTTTTTTTTGTTTTTGATGCTGGTTTAATTAAACAGAGCACAAAGGAGAACGTATTGGAAAGAGAATCAGTGAGAATTTGAAGCTGCAGCAGTGCTGATGTCATCTCAAAGTCCCTCAGCTCTGCTCTTGCCTATAGCAATTGTGTATTGTCTATGTTTTGTCCAGAAAGCAGCCCTCATCACAGCAAACCCAAGGGAAGGGGATATGCCAGTTGTACCTATTGAGCAGCTCTCAGAGGAAGATGCGTGCAGTGGATGGCTCAGTGACTCAGCCTCAGGGCTCTAAGCTGGGGCAGTAGGGTGATCAGGATGTAGCTCTATTGCAGGTGCTTCAGTGGGGTTATAACTTCAAAAATACAGGTGCATATTGCAAATACCTGAGTGAGCAACTCAAGATTTTGACTTAATAGATGTGACAAAGCATTAAAAATAAAATTGGCTGCTGCTATTAAGCAGTAATGTTATTGTAGGCATGAAAGAGACTACCAGCCCTAACCCACTTTTGAAAATGTATTTGTAGAGGTGAACCTGGTAATTTACTTTTGCACTTCACTTCTGTGTCTTACCATCAGGAAAATCGTATCTCCTAGACATAGTCAGACCTGAAGCCATGTTTTACCCTAACAGAGATATTTTCCTGCTGGAGGCATAGTAATATTTCTCTTACATTGCCCTTTTGTATGGCTGGTGAATGGGTTGCTATCTCACCTACTTACAGGAGTACTTGTAGTGTATTATTACCTTAGCTCTGCAGTAGTTTGGATTTGCAGATGATGTTCTGTGATCTGATCAGGATCAGCTCTTCTCTTTTGCTATTGATCTCAGCAGACCACATGATACTGTGCTGTGCACTGAATTCAAGGACACAATCTTCTATCTAAGCTTCTTCCATTGTAATAAGTAATTAAAGAATATTTACACTTTCCTTTGACCTTTATTAAATATCTAGGAATGTTAATCATGCTGTTTTGAGATGAGAGTGAAGTCTGGAAGGTTTCTCTTCTGGGATGTAAAGGTCTCAGGGATCACCCTTAGCATTTGTGGCAGAACTGTTTCGAAATTAACATATTACAGCAGATTGTGTCAGACTGGATCACAAACTTTTCTGAAGCAGGGTGAGCAGAAAGGTCACATTCCTCATCAGCTTGTATATCTGGCTGCATGAGAATACCCTGAGAGGTTTTTCTTCCAGGAAATAAAACCAGACTTTACCATTTTCAGGTCTCAGCTGTGCTGCTGAATTTCCACTTGCTTTGAGCAAGGCAGCTAGCTTCATTACACAGGCACATTATTTTGGTTGCAGAAAGGATCTTTACTGGAATTATTACATGTCATTATCAAAGGTCCTTTCGTGGTGACTGCAGTTAATACAGAGTTCTTTGTAGCTTGCCCACCTGCACACAAGTGCATATTGTGTCCTTTGTATTCTGTCAACTGGAGGACTTGTGGAATGATCTTCTGCTCCCAAAATTGATTTCACACTTTTCACTCATATGCAAATAAAATGGGCAAAATAGTTCCCTGGTTTCTTTCGATGGACTGAAACTGGTGGCTCAGGACTGCTTACTCAAGTTGCAGGACATAATAGGAAATGCCTACACATCGGTGTCTGTTAAGCCACACAATAGAAGAGCAGCTCAGCATTGCGGCAGCCACCTCCATTCAGAGACAGGATAATGACATCGCAGCTCAAGTGGAAGGATGAGCTTGCCCTGGCTTAATGCTTCAGCATGCTATTGAAGTGACAGGATATTTTCCATTGGTGGTTTGGAAATATTTTTGTTTTATTAATCCTCTTCTCAAGGAACAAAACCTGAGTTTTTTTCTTCCGTTAAACACTGCTGCAAAATCTCATAGCTCCCAGTAGCTTTATTTGGGCCCACACTACCTTTGGGCAAGCCAGGTATACTCAAGTTCTGCTTTCCTTGTGCCTGCTTTTGTCCCCTGCATGCCTGGGCCAGAGAGCAACATCAGCAAGCTGAAAGTGTCAGGTCACTGTTTTGGAGATACAGCCTAGTTTTGTGGAAAGAGAGGCAGAAAGTTTAACTTGTGCAGGGACACATGAGCATCTGCCATGCTGTGCAGTACGGTAAGCAAGGCGAAGCTATTACCAAAAATCCAACAGGGTCTTTTTCAACCCTATCTTCTGCCTAGGACATGTCCCACAGAACTGCAGGCCAATCCTAGATAACATACTGCATTTTAATATTGTTTTCCTTTTCATTTCATTTTGTGTCTAGCCTTTTTTTCTTCTTTTTAAAGTATTTTTTCCTTTTTTGTTTCCTTTTACAAAAGCATGCTGTCTTTCAATTAACATAGTAATGACCTATTGTCACCTGTTACCATGCTAATCCTGAGCTGGTGTGAAATTACTTTATAATAAACACTATGGAGTTCTGACTTTCAATTAATTTTTCACATGCTGTGCTAAATCAGATTAACTGTACCCCACCCTTTTGACCACAGACATAATTCCTTCCCTATAATGAAATAGAGGATTAATTTATATAAAGCATATCTATACACATTTGCAAATAAATGTAAAGATAGACTTTGTACTATATTTGCATTGCTCTCTGTGTCAGGTTGAATACAGACTCTCTGAGATTATTAATTTTTGTGTTCACTGGGGTGGTGAAGGCTATTGCTGGGGGTTTTATTATGATGATTTTCACTAAATGTCTATAACTGAGAATGGGTAAAGAAATGAAGTACTAAGACATTGGTACCTTCCACAGGGAATTACAATGAACTGGGGGGGGGGAAGTAAACGCTGCAAAACTAACTCTATCGCCATCAACGTACTGAATTGCCTGTCATCTTTCTTGGATGGACCTGGCCAAATGCAGCTGTTTGATCCTTTTAATAGTCATTAGCATTGTGATGATCACAGAATCACAGAATGTCAGGGGCTGGAAGGGACCTTCAAAATCATCCAGTCCAACTCCCGCTGCCAGAGCAGGATCACCTATACCAGATCACACAGGAATGCATCCAGGTGGGTTTTGAATATCTCTAGAGAAGGAGACTTCACAACGCCCCTAGGCAGCCTATCCAGCGTTCTGTCACCCTCACAGTGAAAAATTCCTCCTCATATTTAAATGAAACTTCCTATGCCTCAGCTTCTACCCATTGCCCCTTGGCCACCACCAAGAAGAGCCCGGCTACATCCTCCTGGCACTCACCCTTTACATATTTGTAAACATTGGTGAGGTCGCCTCTCAGTCTCCTCCAAGCTAGAGCCCCAGCTCCCTCAGTCTCTCCTCATAAGAGAGATGTTCCATTCCCTTAATCACCATTGTGGCTCTGCACTGGACTCTCTCAAGCAGTTCTATGCCCCTGTTGAACTGGGGGGCCCAGAACTGGACACAGGACTCCAGATGCAGCCTCACCAGGGCAGAGTAGAGGGGCAGGAGAACCTCTCTTGACCTACTAGCCACAGCCCTTCTAATACACCCCAGGATGGCATTGCCCCTCCTGGCCACCAGAGTACATTGCTGGCTCATGGTCAACCTCCCATCAGCTAGAACCCCCAAATCTTTTTCCCCTTCACTGCTCTCCAACAGATCAGTCCTCAGTCTATACTGATACTTGGGGTTGTTCTTTCCCAGATGCAAGACTCTACACTTGCCCTTGTTGAATTTCATTCAAGTTCTTCCTGCCCAGCCCTCCAGCCTGTCCAAGTCTGGCTGAATGGCAGCACAGCCTTCTGGTGTGGCAGCCACTCCACCCAGTTTGGTGTCATCAGCAGACTTGCTGGCAGTGTACTCTGTGCCCTCATCCAGGTCATTGATGAATATATTGAACAGAACTGGTCCCAGTACTGACCCCTGTGGGACTTCACTAGTCACAGGCCTCCATCTAGACTCCATCCCATTGACCACAACTCTCTGGCTTCTTTCCTTCAACCAGTCCCCAGTTCACCTCACTACCTGATCATCCAGACCACACACTCTTCTTCTCTGTATACCTTTGTTTTGAAGTGACCAAAGGTGCAGACTCATTGCAGCTATGAAATTTCTCCTTGAAAAAGCAGCAAAACCAAAAGGAGTATATTTCTGCAAGCTCATGAATGTCTGTATCTATCTGTGCTAGTTGCTTCTTTGATTCAATTCACCATGATTGCTGGTCCAAATCCTACTTACTTAAATTAATTTAGCTTCTTGAGAATCATCTGTGGAAACTGCCCGAAATCAAACCCCATTTCATAAAGTTGGTTGAGGGGGAGTTGTTTGGTTTTTCTTTTAACTTGCTCTGCTGAACTAGGCAAATCAGAGCTAGGCTGAAGCACTTTGCACCTAGCTGTACTACTCTGTATGTACCCACTTGAACTCCTTGTGTCTGGCCTGATGTGTCAGAGCAACACCAGGACCACGCCAGACATTCAGATTCAACTGTCATTCACAAGTCTTCACTTCTGGAGCAGATTGTAGGCCACCTTTTGCTGGTCCAGCAGCTAAGCCAGAGAAGAAGTCAAGTGCACCTTATGCATTAGCAAGGGTGAGTTTACCAGCCAGCAGTGTACCTTTGAGATGACAACTAACTGACTTCTGTCAGACAAGACCATCTCAAAGAGTCTTCCCAAGAAAGGCCCCAAATCCACCCACCACAGGAGCAGAGGAGTTTTACACATTTCCCAAACTATGTTTAAAAAAGATGCCATTGAGAATGAAAGCACAGCCTTGACACTTAGGCTCATCAGCAATGGCTCCTTCCAAGGGACTAAGAACTTTGGCTGCTAGGCAATTACCACATCACTCAAGCCCTAAGAAATATAGAAAGTCTATGCCCAACTTTCCTTTGGAACAGGAACTGATTTTAATGTGAGCTATGCTTTTTTTTCAGTATGTTTTAGACTTGGAAGAACCCAGACTTCCCAGGCTAGCTGAGATTAAAGACACTTTTCATTTGTGTTTACTGTTGCTTCTTTGAAATACTAGCACTGCTGCACACCAGGAAAAACTCATCACATATTCAGTATTTATTGGCTTCATATTGAAATTTCAATGCACTCTTTTTTATTGCTTTCCTCACACTATTTATGAAGTCGAAGTGTACAATAATAAACCAGAAAACAATAGGCCTACCTAGAAGGATAAGAAACAGAAGAATTACCAACAGGGTGTGAGAGCTGGGCATTCTTCTCACATTGGTGCAGGTTGTATCAGTAAAGTGATGCTGGGTTTAGCATTTGGAGTAATATATTTCAGGAACAACAAAGTGAGTTAAACCTAGTTAAATCAGGTCAAACAAGCAGAGTCTTCACAAGGAGATTAAGGTGGTCAGCACAGACATCAAATTATTTTTTCATTTTACCTTAGGACTTTCTTATTGCACATCTGTAATGAAAGGTCTTATCTCTGCCTTTTATTATGTAGCTTTTTAACCATATGTATGATATGACTTGGACTGGTTCCAGCTTTGTTATTGAAAGTCTGCTTTCAAATGCAAAAATGAAAACACTGAAGTAATAGCTGCTACTTCGTGTACAGTGATGGTACTAAATGGATGAGATCTTAATAGTTCATTTTTATTTTATTGTTTCAAAACGTTTTACCAAATGTCCATAAAAACCTTCACTGTTACCACTACTTCCACCCAACTGGATATATAAACTGATTACAAGCCCTAACCACAGTGCTATAATCTGTCACACACACATATTTCTTTCAACCATCTTCTTTGCTCTGAAGGCAGCAAAGAGAGGAGAGATCACATAAAATGCTCCTGTCATTGTTGCCTGGAGAGGAGAAATGCCTTCAGCTACCCAATTATGGTTTTTCAGTCAGCAAAGCTCACTCCAGTTTCCCCATCAGATGGTAAAGTATTGACAGCTCCTGTCTCCTCATGCACTGCAAATCAAACCAGCTGAAAGTAAATTGGGATATAGCAGTAGTCCCCTCACTGTGTGACACAGGTCACCAGCTCTCTTCTGGTATTGCCTTCCTGCTTTAGTAGATACAGGACATTAACAAAGGTGTAGGGGGAAAGTAAATGTAACAGACTGCATTTCAGTTGGAACTGGTTGGTAAGTACTGATGATCTTCCTTCATACACCTGCCTGCTTTCCACATCTTTGATCACATGAGATAATGTGATGGAAAGTGGTGATCCAGGAGTTGCAGCGCTCAGCATTAGGTAAAAACAAGGATGGGCAGTGAGATCTGTGTTTCACTGTGCTACCTTAACCTATGTTAGAGGAGAGGTGCAGGTCCAGAGGAGGGCCACAAAAGTTATAAAGGGGATGGAGCACCTCTGCTACCAAGACAGGCCGAGGGAGACAGGATTGTTCAGCCTGGGGAAGAGAAGGCTTTGGGGAGACCTAATAATGACCTTCCAGTACCTGAAAGGGGCCTACAAGAAGGATGGAGAGAGACTGTTTGCAAAGGCCTGCAGTGGCAGGATGAGAGGCAATGGCTTCAAACTAGAAAAGACCAGATACAGATCAAACGTTAGGAACAGGTTCTTTACCATGAGGGCAGTGGAACACTGAAACAAGTTGCCCAGGGAGGTCTTTGAGGCCTCTTCCCTGGAGATATTCAAAGTGAGGCTTGACAGGGTGTTATGGAGGCAGGAATTAATTAGGCCGAGTCAGGAATTTATAAAAATAGAGTTTGTTTTTTTTCCTGAAAACCCACCCCCAAAACTATATACACAAGATAATTTAGATTTAATTAGCAGGTTCGTTCTTAGTTGGTTGAGAATATCTACACAATAGGGTGCCACAGGTAAACTTGACTAATTTGAAGTCAGGAGTTGGAAAAGGCTTAGCTATTAAATACAGCGTTCCCCACTATCAAAATAGGCTGAGCGGAAAGCTACTCACGACAGCTGGCTTGAAAGGAAGGGCGATTCAAAGGTCTGTCCCGAGGCCTTTTCAGCAACCTTCAGGGTCGTTAAGAAGGTATGCAGCCACACAATGGGACGCTTAAGGTGAGGTCCTTCAGAGCTTGTCTTCCCAGCCAGACGAGGCTCCGTGTGGAGAAGCTATCCGGGGGGGTGGGGGTGGGGGAGAAGAACTCCAAGCAGGCACACCAGGGCAGGAACACAATCCAAAGCGGGGACGAACTCCACGGCAGGAGCACCCCAAGGCGGGAACACCCCAAGGCGGGAACCCCTTAATATTTGTACCTTTCCTGGACAAAGAGCAGAGTTACCACTTCCTAGGCACGAAAAGCTCACAGCCAATCCTCAGTCGAGTGCAGCGCGGGCCCGGCACGGGGCACTCCTCGTGCCGTAAGGGTCCCCCCTGCTCCCCCCTTCACGCCTGCAGGGCAGGGGGGTGAAACAGGTCTGTTCGCGCCTTTTTCCTCTCCCATTCAAACCACAGAGGGAGAGGAAATTTCTGGGGTACACGGACCTCCAGGACACAGGGATCTGGGCAACCTGCTCTAGTTGAGGATGTCCCTTCTTACTCAGAGGGGGTTGGACTAGATGACCTTTGGAGATCCCTTACAGCCCAGGCCATTCTATGATTCTATGAATTGTCTTATGCATACATGGGTCCTTTTAGCCAACTGGGAGTATCTTCTCACCAGAGGCTACCTTAGCTTTGTATTTCCTGTGTTTCATGTGTCTGCCTAGCTCTGGGCTCTGCGCTGTCCTTTTTGGAAACAAGTTCCATGCAGAGACCTGAGAGCATGTAACAGTGGACTTGTTTTCTAGGCATGCAGCACCAAGAGCAAAAGGTAAAAATGTTCAGCTGCTTTGGACAAAGGAATAAAGAGAGAGGGGGAAGACAAAACCTGAGGCCAAGTAAAAGGTGTTACAAATACAGAGACATCAGTAATTTAGCTAGAGTACTGGAACGAAAAAGTACTTTCAGAATGGATGGGGTCAGGGGCTCCTCAATTCAAGAGAGATGTTGAGGTGCTGGAACATGTCCAGAGAAGGGCAACAAAGCTGGTGAGGGGCCTGGAACACAAGGCCTGTGAGGAGAGAATGAGGGAGCTGGGGGTGTTTAGTCTGGAGAAGAGGAGGCTCAGGGGTGACCTCATTGCTGTCTACAACTACCTGAAAGAAGGCTGTAGCCAGGTGGGGGTTGGTCTCTTCTCCCAGGCAACCAGCAATAGAACAAGGGGACACAGTCTCAAGTTGTGGTGGGTGAGGTATTGGCTTGATATTAGGAGGAAGTTCTTCCCAGAGAGATTGATTTGCCATTGGAATGGGCTGCCCAGGGAGGTAGTGGAGTCGTTGTCCTTGGAGGTGTTCAAGAAAAGACTGGATGAGGCACTTAGTGCTATGGTCTAGTTGACTGGATAGGGCTGGGCTGGATGATCTTGGTTGGATGGGTTGGACTGGATGGATAGGTTGGACAGGTTTGACTGAATGATCTTGGAGATCTCTTCCAACCTGGTTGATTCTATGATTCTATGAGGTTTGCTGATGAGCAGAGACAAGTGTCTGAGTTTCAAATGCTGTGCAGTGGTGCTCGGGGCAATAGGGTAGTGCAAAGCACCACTACAGCTCACACAAAAAACTCCAAAGCAATCTAAAAATAACATTCAATAGGTAGGAAAGAAGGAAACATCTTCTTGAAGAGTCCTCAACTGCAGTTAGCAAAACCTGTGGAAAAGAAGATACCATTGAACAATCTCCTGGTGGATGTTGTGTTATTGGAGCAAAAAAAAATGTTGCTGGGAACATGCAAGTAAAGAAAGAAAGAAGATTCTTTCCCAGATATCCACAGGTAAGTAAGTAAGTTTGTCATTAATGACATGCCAGTGAATATAAAAATATCCTCCCAAACCAGGAGTTGCTGTCAGGGGATGTGCCTCAACAAGTGGGAATTGGTTGATTACAAGATGTAGAAAATGAATATGATTTCCCTTCTCCAGCTTAACACTTAGGACAGACATAACTCAGCTGACAAATCTTGTGCTCAAGACATTTGAATATAAAAGCAGCTATTCCTCTGGCACCATCAACAAAGAAAAGCATAGGCAAACAGGTATCTTAAATGAGTTCACAAAGTAGGTCATTAACAACAAAGTAATGATGATAGAATTGGTTTCTACAAGAACAGATGGAAGCACAGGTATAGCTGGATCCAAAGCTTCGTTGCTCGTTATCACCAGCAAGCACTCTGTAGAAACATGAATGACTTTAAGCATTATGGGAGCAGTAGTGAAAGAAAAACAAAACCAAAACCAAACACCACACAAAAACCTCAAACCCAAGCCCCACTTCTGTTAATTCCATTTGAATCGGAGGCCTTTGTGTTTCACAGGCTGCTCAATTAAGCTGCTGCAGCTTGTGATGATCTAATTTTGCACACTGAGATGAATGAGCTGCATGAGCAAAGGTATGGTTTTGCTGAGGCTTTTCCTCAGCTTAAGATCAGAAATCTTCAAATGAGGAAATGAAAACTCTCTTGTGATCCTTCTGAAAAGATGAGTTTTCATTTCTCATTTCTGACTGACTTAGCTACAAGGCAAATGAGCATTAAATATGGCAGAAAATGGCAGAATGTTAGTGAGATGTTTCATGCAGTGAGCTCATACAAAGCTGAACAAATTAATAAGTCAGAAATAAAATACTGGAGGACATTTGAGGCACAAGTAAATGCAAACACCAAGAGGAATCATGACTGCTTCACACAGACTGTTAGGACAGCCATATCTTTGGATGCCCTTAAGGCTGCCTGTGGTGTGTGTGTCAGTGCAAGAGCAGAAGGGCTGGAGAAGCAGGAAGCAAACAGGAACTTCATTCAATCCTAGAGACAAGAGCTTGCATCGTCTAATGCCAGAGCTGCGTGGTTCTGTGGGGTAGCTTGCATGGCAGGAGAAGGCTCCAGCCTACAAGTCTGTCCCAGACATCTAACTCAGGTCCACAAGATGACAGTGTTTCAAAGGGGCAGGATTTGCAGAAAGGCTGCCTCCTCAGAATTTCCTATGTTGAGTTTCACCCAGAGTCCTGGCCACTATGAACTGTAAACCCATCCAACACAACCCATTCAATAGAGAAGAAGCTTATAAGCCTGACCTACTCCTGTGGCTTCAGAGAGCTGTGCCTTACCTTTTATACTCTGCACATCTCAGTGACGAGATACCTGAGGCATTTCCCAATGAAGCCTTGCCAGGGGGCAAGGAGCTTCACTACTGCAGGAGAAGCAATAGTGACATTTGTGGTGGAGCCTTCCTGAGTCCTGGCGATGCTCCAGAGATCCTACCATACACTCTTCTGCCAAGGCACTTGGTCTCAGAAGTAATTGCAATAATTAATTGCACCTCCAGAAATAAGGTAAGTTTTATTACAACAGGTCAGAAAGAGAATACTCTCTTTGCACTCCAGAGGCCAAAGAAGTTCAGGTAATCAATTCAGGGGGTTCATAGTGCCATGTTATCACCTTACATATTGGCATGTTTTGAGCTTCTAGCACTCTGAAGTTCAGTTAAGTTCAACAGAGGAGCTGGGGTGGGAGATTAGGGAATGTGTCCCAGACACCATTAAAGGCCTCTGTAATAGAGAATAGACCTCTGTAACTCAGTGGCATCTTCTGGTTTGTTTTCCCATACTCTCTCAGTGATACTAGTGGAGGCCAAAATGGCCCTAGGAGGTCAGTTTGCCTGAGGTACATGCTACAAAAGAATTTCTCAGCCTTTATGGCAAGATAATCTGCTGCACTGGGTGGCACAGCAGAAAGCCTTTTCTGCTATAGCACTACCTTCTGCATTGATTTTCTGCTTTGCTCTCCTGCACTGGAGAAGTACCTTTCTACAGAAATATTTTTCCCCAAGGAAATGTTTTGGGGGAATAACTAAGTATTTTTTAACCAAGTTGAAGTTATCTGTTTTACTTTGCTCCATGTCTCCTTTTCAACTGCTCCGCTTTGCCTTTTCTTACTTCCAGGAGATGGTGAATTCTTGAAATGTGGGTGCTTCATATAGAATCATAGAATCAACCACATTGGAAGAGACCTCCAAGCTCATCCAGTCCAACCTAGCACCCAGCCCTACCCAATTAACTAGACCATAGCACTAAGTGTCTCATCCAGTCTTTTCTTGAACACCTCTATGGTCCTGCTCTGAGAGAGCAGGTTGGACTCGATGATCTCTGGAGGTCCCTTCCAACATCTAACATCCTGTGATCCTGTGATCCTGTGACCTCCAGGGACGGTGACTCCACCACCTCCCTGGGCAGCCCATTCCAATGCCAATCACTCTCTCTGTCAAGAACTTCCTCCTAACATCCAGCCTATACTTCCCCCGGCACAACTTGAGGCTGTGTCCCCTTGTTCTGTTGCTGGTTGTCTGGGAGAAGAGACCAACCCCCACCTGGCTACAACCTCCGTTCAGGTAGTTGTAGACAGCAATGAGGCAAAAGAAGTTTACTGTTCTAAAATGGCTTAGGGAATCACAGAAGATTTTTCCAAAGCAACAGAACATTCCTGTCAAGCAGCTACATTCTGCAAAAACATACAAGCAGAGCGAGGACATTACAAAGGCTTGTAGTGATAGTATGATAGGGAACAGCTTTAAGCTTGGGGAGGTCAGATTTAGACTGCATAGTAGGAAGAAATTCTTTCCATATCACACTCAGTGGTTCAGTGTTTCCTAGAAGAAACATTTGTCCATTGGTCCTTCTCTGTGTGTTGTTGAAAACCAGAAAACTACACGATTGCTATAACAACCACAACAAAAAATCTAGCATGCAAACCAACCATTTTTAATTTGATGGAAGCATTTACATCTGCTAATGTGCCATTTAATGTGCTGTGTAACACAATTCTGCACTTCTAATTGAAGCAAACTTTACTTGCGCCGTATCAAATGTCTCATTGGTTGCATTTCAAATGTCTCCCACACTCTTTAATTATATTCCTGTGCCAGGAAAAAAAAAAAAAACCAAAAAAAAAAAAAAAAGGAAAAAAGAAAAAAGAAAAAGGGACACACACACTAATTCCTGTTAGGTTGTTGTGGTGGTTTGGGTGTTCCCTGCCCCCCCACACTTCAGAAATCACCCAGACTAGACTCAGCCGGCTCTGGAAATATGAATGAAGCTTATATTTACAGCTAGCACAATGTACAAGCAGATATTTACAGTAGACACAGTTATAGACAGAAATATACAAGGTAAAAGGTAATATAGAAACACAACTCCCCTCCCAGAAACCTGAGTCCCCAGGAGGGGCTCTCAACCACCCCCTCCCCTTCCCCCTACCCCTCTCAACCTTGCTCCAATCCCAAGAAAGAATGGAGGTTCGGCCATGGGGTTAAGAAGCAAAGGTGAATCAGCCAAAAGCAAATGGAGGGTGAGGTTAGAGAGTAAGATGGAATTCAGCCAGCAGCCCCGAGCTCCCCAGCAGGCGAAGAGCCCAGAGCAAAGCCCAGAGCGAAGAGAGCAAGTGAAGTGACTTTATGTTTTCCTTTTCCTTTTTTACACATCTCAGCAACACACTGAGGGAAGTAGACATCACCACTGTTTTCATTTCACACCCTATGATCTAGTCCTTCTCACCAAAGCATTCTAGCTTGCTTCAAACTAGCACAGTTGTCCAAAGTGAAATAACCGTGTGGCAACCATACTTGCACTCCACATGCACTGAAGAAACAGGTGGAGGATGCCTAGTGCTTTTTGGAATTCATTACCCTGAGGGCAATATTACAAATGCCACAAACATCTGATATTCTCTTTATAGGTGTCTCTGGCCTCATGACAAACCAACTCAGACTGTTAGCAAGCAGGGAGAGGAAACACAGCGCACTTACAAAGTACAGCTGTTTAGATGAAAAACTTAGGTAACTGAGCTGCTCATGCCTGTGAGTGAGATGGTAAGGCACTGTCAGTTTTAGAAGGAATTTCTTCCTATAGCTTTTCTAGCATACAGCATTCTCAGTGAAAGGACTCCCAACAAAGAGGATTTTCAAAAGGCTTATGCTGAATGCAGTGGGGTCATTTTGACTTTGAAACAGGTTGTGTTAGTTTATACAGAATTGCCTTTAGCACACTGAGATGTTCCATTTGTCATTAAAAAGTGAGTAGGAATCCTTTGTCTGTTCCCTTGAGGTGTTTTGTGCTGCTACTAGCACCTTACTCTCTCACATCAAAATAGGTGCTTAAGAAGGTATGAGTATTACTGATATAGTTTACCTATACTACAAAGCATTCAGAAAAGTAGGCAAAGCTGTGGAGATATTTATTGCTCCAAAAAGAGGTCCATGCCCAAGTTAGCCCTAATTTCATACAGTATGTTCCCTTGCAGGAATTCTAACCTGAAATGAAGAACACCTGACCTTGGGGGCAGTTTTACTGAAATGGAAAACCTACACAATGTGGCCTGCAACCTGCAAGCTCTTCCTTCAGCCTTCAGTGGCAGGAAGTTTGTTATCTGCAGAATAGAATAGAATAGAATAGAATAGAACAGAATAGAATAGAATCAACCAGGTTGGAAAAGACCTCCAAGATCATCCAGTCCAACCTAGCACCCAGCCCTATCCAGTCAACTAGACCATGGCACTAAGTGCCTCATCCAGTCTTTTCCTGAACACCTCCAGGGACGGTGACTCCACCACCTCCCTGGGCAGCCCATTCCAATGCCAATCACTCTCTCTGGCAAGAACTTCTTCCTAACATCCAGCCTATACTTCCCCTGGCACAACTTGAGGCTGTGTCTCCTTGTTCTGTTGCTGGCTGTCTGGGAGAAGAGACCAACCCCCACCTGGCTACAACCTCCCTTCAGGTAGCGGTAGACAGCAATGAGGTCACCCATGAGCCTTCTCTTCTCCAGGCTAAACCACCCCAGCTCCCTCAGCCTCTCCTCATAGGGTTTGTGTAGGAGCAGTACCTCACACTTATCTCCAAAAATAAGGTGGATGTTGAAATGGTAAATTTAAAGCATCTGTTTTCCCAAATGATGGTCTTCTTTCTGAATCCCAGCCTCTATATAGTGTGAAAATAAACACATTGTGGCAGCAGAAATACAGAACATTTTTCCAGCTGTTTTGATACATTCTCAGATAGTAGAGACTCCTTGTCTTCTACTGAAGAATGAGTCTCACTGCCTGCAAACAAGCTGTTTCAAGGAAGGAATGAAAATTAATGGTGGTTAAACTCTGAGATGGAAGCTGTAACCTTCACAGAGGCTTTCTTTCCAGCTGTGTTCAAAGGCACTGTAATGACTTCAGAGCGCTGCAGTGACTTATTTTAGATGATGACTACATAGCTATTCATTTACACTTAATGAGTTTATTCCACCAGGTATAAGAGAAATTCTAAACAAACAATGCCACTGAATCATACACATCAATAAATTTGAGTCCTAAACTGATTCTTTGTACAAAGGTAATGATAAGGAGAGAGGAAGAAAAGCTGCCTCCAATTAATGAAAATGCCCTCCGTATTTTCTAATAGCTCAAACATTAATTTGAAAATGACTTTCTCTGCAATATTTTACAGACAAGCACTTCTTAATGGAGAAACAATTCAAATTTATGTGCACTTGAATGGTGATGATCTGATTAACTTATTAAATTCTTGTTGATTCTACAGTCCAGGTGAAGTGTACCATTCTTCATGGATCTCATACCTTGCGGTTTTAAGTTCTCACATTATCAGACTTCAGGCTTCAGTCGCTACTGACGGTCTTTTCTCTGAGCCATCCTCTGGTGCAGAATAGACAGAACCAAGATCCCAGGAATTGATTTCATTTGTCTCTTTCCATTAATTTTGAAGATACGTTCTCTTCCACCTTGGAGGAGCACTTGATTGAATTTAGCACGAGAATTCACGTAGTCCTCAGCTGCTGTGGAGTGTAATTGAAATGGTGTGAAATATTAGAGAGACACAATTCAAGTTAAAGCTCATTCAGTCAGGGGACAGCCATGCTGGATTTAAGTTCAAGAAGCTTAGCTTGAACCCTGTCAAGTTTACTGTCTTTCAAAGGAAGCAAGTTAGCTTTTGAAGTAAGAGGAGAGAAAAATTATCCATGAGAAAAGACAAAAGAATGCAATCAAATCAGTCTGCCAAACCTAGTGTCCAGTGGCTTTAAACAATGGGTGGTAATACCAATTTATCTGTAATACATTTGTCAGGTAGAGCTACCCAAGCTCAACTAACCATCCTCTTGTATTTTTCCTGCACCTTAGATAATTCCACAGACAGTAAAAAAATGTTCAGACCCTTAGTTGCTGAGTAGAAAAAACTGCTGAGATGCTAGACACAAACATAAATGATTGTAAATATAAATGTAGCTATCTCCAGCATCCTTTCCACAAGGAGAGAGGGTCTCTGTGGTTATGCAGTGTGTCACATTAAATAGTGCAACCTAATGTAACTGGTATTGAGTAAACATGAACCATAAACTAACTAGCTTTTCATTTACTGCTCTGCTTCGTGACTAATGTTGCCACTTATTCCTTGTTCTGTTTTGACCTTGGGCCGCTTCAGTTTCTCAGGGTGGTATCAGTGGAGTCCACCCACATTCAGTCAGAAGACTTGAAGCATGACTACATTATTTTCAGGAATTACTTAGGTGTTGTGGCTCTCTTGCACATTCTTGAACCTGTAATTGCTGCCTAATACTGTGTTTGCCTGTGTTCAAGAAAGAGAGAGTTCTTTAGAAATATCCAATGATTTTATCATGTTGTAGTCAAAACTCAACACTTCTTGCTCCCAAACAGCCCTGATTTTTATCCCATATCCGCAAATTCTGAATGAAACTATTATGTTTAATGAAGGGGAACATAAATCCTTCTCTTTCTTTGAAAGAGATACAAAGATAGATGTTTCTCAGTGCAACATTCCATCTTTTTTAATTGAGTTTATTTACCAGGTAGCATTATTAACTCCATTATTTAAGTCTATAATTTCACTTCCTACTTCTAATCTAAGATATAGCTTGCTCATGTTGTCTTCACACCTTTCATTGGTTCATTTAACTCTGCTGACTGTTTGTCTCTTGCGAGTTTCCCCACATGTTCTTTTAAGAATGGGTCCTTTGTGGCTGGGGCAAAAAAGGATTTTACCTTTCATTGTTATAATTCTTGTCATGGCAAATCTGAACCCCCTGCCTGAATAATACAGAGATTTGCTCTGCTTCAGGTAGGAAGATCCTTCTAACAGCATCCCATAAAACACAATCACAAACTGTGTGAAGAAAATGAATGAAGTAAAAGCAAATCAGATACCATGAGCACAGACCATCTCTCTGATGTCTCAATGAACCTACATCATATTGAAGACCACGATCCCACCTGTTTAAATGTTTCACCACCATTAACGCTCTTCCTGTCAGCCTCGAACTGGGCTGTTCATGGCCCAGCTTTTAAAAAGTCCAGTGCTCAGTGGCACTGTATTGTCAGCAGTATGCAATTTTTGATCTCTATTTTCTTGGCACCGAAACAAGTCAGACTCCTTTCTTCAGTGATTGCACACATGCTCCTCCTTATTCCCTTACACTGCTAAGAACTCTTTCTGAAAGACAGTCCAGCAAAACCTGATTCCAGCTAGTGAAGTGCATTTGTAGAACATGTAGAGCTTCCAAAAGTCTAACTATTTGGGATAATAAGGCTTAATTTGGTCAAATGAGTCTGCTTCTTGGCTCATATCTTGTGATGCAAGTTGCAGCTTAAAGTACATTTTTATGACCATATTACAGCCTTAGAAGATGCCATGGCCTCTGGAAAATACAGTAACTATGATAGAACTGCTGTCACGGTCTTAACTAAAGCAGTATAAATGCATAAATAGAAGGGACAAAGTGGAGTCCTTCAAGGCATTTCCGTAAATAGTAACAGGTCTCTAACTAGATATTTAAAGTGAATTTTCCCCTACTGGGAAACCGCATAACCAAAACTAGTTGTCATTCCAGCCAGGTGGCAAAGGGGCAGTACCCCCTCACCAGCTAACTGAAAATTATCACACAGAAAACAAGACTATTTTAGGTTTTTAATCCAAGTCAGAAGCATAAATCTCTGTTTTCTCAGACAGCTTTCCCTAGAGGCCTCTGTTCACTTCTTTCCATGGCAGTCCCTGATGACCTTCCTTTCTGATGGTCAATGCAGGGCACACACCATGCTTTCACTGAATGCCATGCAGCAGCTGTGGGACCAGTGGTGAATCTGGGACAAACCTCAGTGGTCAATAAAGCCATTTAACACCTTTTGCATGGCTAAATGCAGGCCACCAATCTTTCCCTTGTGACTGTAACAGGTAATTATTCAACAACTTTCTGTAAATATGATTTTAAAACCCAGACAACGCTACAGGCAGGCCCCTAATTATCATTAAAACATCCACCTATCCCATTAGTTTTAATACTCTGATTGTATTTTGCTTAGGTAGACTGCTAACCCTCCATTATCTGGTAGTGCCTGAGGTCTGAGCAACTGCCTATTGCGTGATGGAGGGTGCCACCTGCACACAGCGCGGGCGTCATCAGGAGCTAAGGTTGTGTCTGCAGGCTATAAATTGACTGTAGCAGCAGCCCGAATCACTTATTTAGTACTTCAGGAGCCATGTGTCAATGTATATCAAAATAGCAATATATCAACAACTGTCTGAGGTGAAGGACATGGGATAAAAAAGAAAATGGGATCCTCTTCTGAAAAACAAAATAAGAATTGGGCAGCTATCAAGCTGCTGATGAAGAGCTTCAGAAGCCAGCGTTTGTGAGCCTGCATTTGCTACAGTCTTTCCTAATCACCCTGTGGGTAAGAGGAGGGAGAAGAAGCAATGGACCTGGCTGCATCATGGAGATCCCTCAGCTCCAGCAGCTTGAGCTGGCCCTTGGCTTGGCCCTGTGCCATGTCATTGAGAGGTAATTAGTTTAGGGTCATTTGACCAAATGCAGCACATACCTCATCAGAATAGGGGGGATTTACATCAGACTTACTATTTATATTGAAGTTGACTCTAGCTGTAATGGGAGCTGTATATTTATAGCCACTCCCCGAAAGGTTTGCTCTGTCATGCACTGCCTGATAAACAACAGAATGAGATTTTGATACCATATGAAACGAAGAAAGAGGGAAAAGAAATTAGGAATGTCACTTGATGGACACTGATAGGTATTTATTCACTATGACCTAATTCACTGCTCGTTTCTGGAGCCCAGGGCAATGAATAACATATTAAGTGATATTAATGTGAAATATGGTTTCTGCTCCAACAGCAATCTTAGGAAATAAACTGCCATTATATGTAAAAAACATACTGAACCTTTCCTTTTTTTTTCCTAGAATCCTTTTCACTGCTGCACAGTATAACAATATGGTTACTTATATTAATTTTAGTATTGGTACTGACCCCAAAACCCAGGACATTTCTAGTTACTCCGCCAAGCAACCCTCTTCCTCTAATTCCATTTCCTTCTGCTTCTCGGTACCCTTCAGCCCCTTTTTAATGTATGAATGAAGTCGGAATGCAATTCACATTTTTATGTCTATCAGCACTTTTAAAGATGTTAAAGCTGTTTACTCCCTCTCTCTGCAGCAAAGCTGCAGCTTGCGAACATCTCTTTATTTTCTAAAATCCAGGAGCAGGAGTGCATGTTCATGGGTGTATTTGATGTAATATTTTATACCAACACACTCATTTTTTTCATGAGGAAAGCGGCAAGAAGATGAAACTGGAAAGCATTATTAAGAAGCAGCAAAGGAAATATACATGAAATATTACATGAAATTGCAGTAACAGTATTTATGTTCTTTTACATACACTCTCACAAAGTATAAATCAGGATAAGGCTGAGATTATGCTCCTATCTCTCTTTAGTGGAGAAAGAAATGCAAATAGTTTGTACATTAAAATTCCTTTCTGGGTACTCTTGGAAACCTATGCACCGTACATAGGATTTTTTTTTTGTGCTAGGACTGACTTTTATGTGATAGCTGAAAATAAAAAAAACCATCTGTATTAAAATGAGGGGAAATGTGTGCATTAACAGAGGAAAACATCCAAATCTGTACAAATTAACACACAGGCAATTAAATAAATAAATCCTAACAGTTTCATGCCTGTCAAACACAAAGGCAGTGTTCATTGAAGTTTTGTTAATTGCGAGAACATAGAACCATAGAACAGCCTAGGTTGGAAGGGATCTTAGAGATCATTTCCTTTAACCTCCCCTCTATGGGCAGGGACACCTTTCAGCTAGACCCGGCCACCCAAGGCAACATCCAACCTGGCCTTTAAGACCCCAGGGAGAAAGCATCCACAATGTCCCTGGGTAACCTATTTCAGAGTCTCACCACCCTTGTGCGAGAGTGTGAAAAGACTGCAAAACATCAGCATTAAAAAAAAACCCCAAACCTTACTTTTAAAACAATTTAATTTCTGGGGTTTTAAAGACTGGCTTAGGCTGAGTTAAACCTGATTATAGTCTGTACCGTTCATACTAAGAGGCACTGAAATGGCTTTGGTTGGAGATTTTATAAATTAATCTCACCTAGGTCTAAGGTTTTAGGATAGAACCCAAAAGTCCCTGAATTCTCAGTGGAGAGAAATGAGCCTGTGCCAAGGTTCTCTATATCAGCTGTGTGGTCTGTGCTGGGATCCTCACCCCTCATGACATAGCTGGGCTAGATACCTGCAGGCAGATGGGAAGAGACCTTGATGAATGAATATAGTTTCCCCTTGAGTCCTGGCTTTCTGTGGCGAAATCTTGGTGTATGGGTAGGAAGAGAGCTACACTGCAATGCCAGAGAGCTCATGTGAATTGTGGGATGCTCTACAAATCTCAGATGTACACAGCCAGACTGAATATGTAGTTTGTTTAAATCAGAGTAAAGATACAGCTCTAGAGCCATGCCTGACACATCTATGTGTCCTTATGAGGAGCTCCATTTGTAAAGCATGTCGTTGTTCATCACCATCAAATCCTTGGGCCATGGGACTATGAGCACCTTTCATTGACACTGGTGCAGCAGACAAGTCCCACTTCTGTTCAGGCAAAATGCTGTGGTGATGACATTTATTATTTGCACAGCAGCTCAGTGAGCAGAAAGACAAAGAGGAATATCAGCCTGGGCATAAAGACACTGGATATAGCCATGGTGATGATCCATCCCTGGCTACAAAACCATGCTCAAAGCTGTGGGATATGAGGAAAACTGACTGCTCCGTTCACTACCATGTAGAACTGAGGAATAACAAAAAGGCTTGCTTTTGAGGTTTGAAAAATAACCAAGTTAGAAGGAAATTAGTTTAGAATAGTAATTTTTACAGAGACAGAAGACACAAAGAACTTTTACAAGTGATTAAACATTGTACATTACCTTTACCTAATAAAGAGAAAGGTTAGATACCTCCAGAGCCTTAGAAGACTGTTCTGTCATTACGTTGCAATTGATCAGAATTTAATTGTTCTACTTGAGAATTATTTGCCTCTTTTCCACATGGTTAGATCCTTTTGGCTCACAAATCAAAGCTAGCATGGTGGTTCTGCCCCGTTTGGGGGCCAGATGCTCAGCAAAGCCACTCTATTGCTCCCCTTCTTAGGTGAGCAGGGGAGAGGGAAAATATAATAAGAGGTCCATGGGTCAAGATAAGAGCAGTTTAATAAAGGAAAAGCGAAGGCCATGCACAGAAGCTAGAGCAAACAAAGATATTATTCTCTACTTCCCATCAGCAGGCATTCTGTGGCCTCTCCCCGGGAAGCAGACCTTCAATACATGTAGCAGTTTCTCCAGAGGACAAACACCATCAGTGAATGCCCCTACACTTCTTTCTTTCCCTTAGCTTTTATATCTGAGATAACGCCACATGGTATGGAATACCCATTTGGTCAGCTTGCGTCAGCTGGCCCACCTGTGTTCCCTCCCAGCATCTCACTCACCTCTCAAGTTACTGTTGTGGGGAGCATGCTGGAAAAGCACAGCCTTGGTGCTGTGCGAGCACTGCTCAGCAGCAGCCAAAATGCTGGTGTGCTATCAACACCTTTCCAGATACCACTGCAAAACACAGGGCTATGAAACATGCTATGGGGAGAACTAACTCCACCTCAGTCAAACCCAATACAATTCCTTATCAGCAAAAGTTACTATTTTTCCTAAAGAGAGAATTTTCTTTGGGTTTTTCTCTTGAGACGCTTGTCTTGATTAGCTTTCTTCTATAATTTATAGAAGATGGCTGCTTGAAGTCTTGAATTTACTGAGTTTACCTGTTTGCCACAGTCTAAGTGTTTGACCCATTTCAGTGGCACAAAAAAACCCCTCATAAAGTAAAAAAAAAAAATAAAATCTCTTCTTTTCCCATGGAAAGTGACTTGGTTCTAAGAACACAAGAGATTCCTGTTTAACTGTAAGCTGAATGTTAGAAGGGAGACAGATGTCCCTAGATAGCTCTAAAAATCTTGAACCTGATGTTCAGATCTGTAACCACCTACAATCCACATGCCACCATAGCCTTAGGCACTGACATTCATCATTCTTATTCTGATGGTCACAAAGGGAGGAGGACATCGACTGTATTGAATTCTGATCCAAAGTCTCCTGACATACATGATTAATTTTTTTGGGTGGCTTGAATTGAGAAAGATAGTTGCACAGCAAAGTTATAGTAAATAGTAAATGTTAAGTAGGTAAAAGTAAGCAAAACTTCTTGGGTTTTGAAAATAACTGCATGTGTATTATCTGGCCACAGGAGTGCATAAACTGATTGGAATTAGCACGTTAATTTTGGTTTCTGTGTGTGACATGACCAAAAACACTCATGAGATCCTCCAAAGCAGATTCAGAAGGCCTCACAATAATCAAAGGCTCTCTTTCTTCCAAAGACTGAAGGACTGGAAAGCTTTCTGGTACATTAAGCCAAGTACAATAGAAATTACTGTGATACCACTGAGGGTGAACTTAGTAGCCTAAGCACCAGTTTAACAGTCAATTGAAGAGCCATTTGGCTATGTAGTATCGTGGACTGACCCTACTTGCACTCTGAGATGATTGGATTTCTGGCTGAGGTTTGGAAGGTGTTTCGATAGATGAGCATAGGCTCGTATTTGAAATAACGAATCTTCCAGAGGAGGTAGTCTTAGCTGTGTGATTGTTTCCCTTTGGCCATAGAGTGGTATCCTTGCAAAATCTATCCTCAGCCTTGCAGAAAATTTAAGCTAAAAAACTTTGAAACTTCTCAAAGATATTTGGCTCCTAAATCAATGAAAGGTATCTCTGAAGATGCCTTCAAAAGGCTAAAGCTGCTTTAAGGCATAGCTTCAGTATGTAGCTTTCTTGGAGTCAGGAATCTTAAACATTTAATCGTCAATACCTTTTACTGTTTTCCAGAGTTTTAGCTGAAGATCTGGGTATAGATGTGTGTGCATGTAGCATGTACATGGTTCTGGGTTCGGGTTTTTTGTTTGTTTAGATTTGGGGGTTTTGGGTTTGGGTTGTTTGGGGTTTTTTAATAGTGTCTTTTAAATGAGAATCATTGGTGCCAGGTACAAGACTCCTATAATCACACGGAAGCGACCATCTCAGTGTTTGCTTGAGAGCAGGGTTACCTTTGTTATCATGCTCTTTGTTTTCCCTCATTGCTATCATTCTTTTTAGCATAATGATAGAAATGCTAGAAATGTTCCAGGGCTTGCCTATTGGTGGCCAGCCATAACAGCCCATGTAAGCAGTTAGCAAAATCTCCCATCTGGTATCTGGACTTCCAATGTCCTGCACATTAGCACAGCTGAGGCTCCAGCTGAGACCCTCAGAGTATTTTCACCAGGTGAGCCAAACAACTAAGCCAGGAGGAGCTTTACTAAACTTGTCTCAGCTTGAAGCTGGTTTCTGCGATGTTTTTCAGTATTATTAAATCAGTTAATTCCATTCATAGATTCAGATGCTATTTTTGAACAGTTTTACACTTTTCCCCAGGGCAACATGGTTTTTCTTATGAGCTGTTTTTTATATGAATCTCATTCTGCATGTTCTTTGGAAGGTGGAAAAAGGGTCTCTGAGCAGAAGGGTCCTTGGCTCCTTTTGCTGATTTATCAAATGAATTTGGCATCATGCTTTTTTTGCCTTGCTCCCTGAAAGCTTCACTAAAAAGATCAATGCCCAGGGATCATAGCACCTGTGTTCTTTATGGAGTACCTTGTGTGATTAAACGTTTGTGATTTTTTTTTCAATTTTCTTTTCCCCTCTGGAAATTATCTTAGTATTTGCTCTCAAGTATTTTCCCTGGCTGAAGGCAGTTGGTCATAGTATCCATCATGAAACTCTAAAATGTCTCTTTGGGTTGCCAGAGCATCTCCAGCCCCATTTCTTTATTCTTAATGCAGGCTGTAGCCAGATGCTTATGTTACTTGTAGGCCTGATTTCTCCTACCTGATTTCAGAAACATAAAAGCAGGTTCAGAGTCTAATTTAAAAGCATTGTCAATGGGAAGGGTTAAGCACTCTCATTTGAGTTTGAGCTCTCCTTATCTCCTGCCAAAAGTTTTGAGTGCATTGCCAGTTTTAAGTCAGGGGACAATTGCAAGACAGCGATCTAAACTGATGATTGTGTAAAGAACCTTATTAAGGAAGACAGAGAGAGTTCAGCCTGATGGTTTTATTTGGTCTGTCTGGCAGCCAAAAGACTGCCAGCTGTCTGTGCATATGGCCAGTCACACCCTGGTCAGGGCCGAAGTGTGTCCTAGCCAGCAAGCAAACACATTTGCTAGAAGACATGGGAGACGTCAGCCCCTGTGTGCAGGTGCAAGGCATGTAGATTTGGAGCTAAGGGTACTTTGAGCAGGTGAATATGGTATGGCTCAGATTTGGATACACTGGGGGACGTATTGCGGTCACAGGACAAAGCTAGACAATGTATGATTAGCTACACTTTAAAATAAGGAAAACATTTTTTCACTATGAGTGGTCAAACTGCCACAGGTTGCCTAGAGGGACTGTGAAGTCTCATCCCCGGACCCAAAACCCATCTGGACATGATGCTGAGTGACCACTTCTACCTGACTGCTTGGTTTGGACTGGAGTCATCTGGAAGTCCTACCAGCCTGCTGCAGTTCCAAGAGTCTGTGAAACATAGGACATATGGAAGCAAGAGCAAGTTACTCAGGTGAGAACGCTAGAAACACAGGACACATTGAAGGGCAGCACTGGAGGGTTAAAGTGATATGGAAGGTACCTAGGGAAAAGTTCAAGTCTGTTGTCAGGGCTTTGTTAGGATATTGTAGGGCTGTAATTGAAGTAGAAGGATGATGAGTACCATAGGAACTGCAGTGTGGATGGGACTTGAAATTGTGCAAAGACACCATAACAGATACCGGCAGTGGGAACATGATTTTTATTTTTTTCTTTTAATGGAGAAAATAAGGAATATAGAGGACCTCTAGGAAATGTGGCTTGTTTAGTTCCATGGCTCCTCAGTGTCTCACTACGCTTCATCGTGTTTTCTGTTCTTCAGATGTTTGCAGCTCTTTTATCCAAGTCTTGGCTGCTGGTCTTGGGTATTTTCTTCTGGGTTTTTTTTCCCTCCTTAATTTTTGCTTTAATGTCATGCATCTCAGTGAGACCATTTTTCACTTTTCGTGACTTAATTGTTGGCAAGAGGTGGAACCTCCTTACCATGTGTTGCTTTATTATATATTATTTCTTTCTGCATGCTGCTCTTTGATACAAATTACTTTGTTGGACTCTTTTATTGTGGTTACAGGGTGCTAATGCACTTCTAGCATGCCATAGGAGTCACTCATATCAGAAGAGTTTAGCTTTGATCATGCTTTTCCTGTTATCCTTGTTGATTACCACTATTTGCATATTCCTTGATTCCCCAGGTTTATGATCTGTCGTTTGCTCTGATTCCATCCTCTGTGTCTCTCCAGGTTCTTTGTTTGCTTTGCTTTCCTTCTTTGCTCTTCTTTGGTGTAAGAGCTATTTTGAAACTAGTTAATTTCAAAGGCAAATGTATGTTTTACACATTTGCCTTTTTAACTTATGGTAATTTTAATTTATTTCATTACAAACAAGACTTTGATACTCACCAGAGATCACATAGTGAATTGTTTACTATTAAATGCCTAGTCACAATAGGAAGTATAATAAAATGCCAGTGCTTTAAAAAGTCATCCTGAGAAAATCAGGAAAACAGTGACTTCAGCATCAAGATTTGAGCAGTTTCAAGTGTGCTCTCACATGCATTTTTTGTCATACTTCTGCCTCATGAAAGGTTGCCATCAGTTTTCTATGTTCACACAGTGAGAATGGCCTCATTTTTATGGTGTTTGGGATGGTGAAAGTCATTTCAGCAATCTGCTTGTGTCTCCTCTGTAATGACATAAGTTTACAACTCTGTTTCATTGTTTCCATGATGATCCTCATTTTGTAAACTGCCTATGAACCTCCACACTGTGTAAATGAGGTGCAAGTTCTTTAAAGGTCTATGGTTGCTATCTTCCACTAGCCTACTCCTTATTGATGAAAATGGTTTCATCCATTTGCCTGTATTAAGTGTTGTTGAATTTTCTTCTCACTGCTGCATCTGCTTGCTCTCAGGCTCCTATCTCCTTCACTTTGATATTTCACCTTGCGTTGGCTGCCATCATAACCCCCATATCAAATTCAGATATCATTCCTGTAGTCTGTGGGCCACCCCTACAAACAATCTCTTGAATTCAGTCAGTCCATGACTTTGAGCTCCATTTGTCAAAGTAATCTTTCTGGCCTACCCCTTAACCCCTGCAAAACGGTATTTCAGCTGCTGCTCCAACTCAAGTTATCCATACTGTGATTGGGGTGAGTTAGCGAGCTTGAGAAGTCCACAGGTGCTCAGAAAGTCAAATGCTGGGGCCTGTATGTCCCATTATAGATTTGTATATAATCTGTACATGTGGTGAACAAGTGAGATCAGAATGTCACAACATCCTCTCCTTATTTTCCTCCACAGTTCTTGTTTTTATTTTATTATTATTATTATATTTGCAGAACTGATTTCTTGGTCCTACACATTCATCCTACTTAGGTTGTTCATAAAAGCTTATATCCAGAGCAGTACATACTAAAATTATGTATTCTGAAAGGCAGTTAAGCTTCTGTACTACCAATTGGCTCAAAGTAAACTAGCCTGTAATGTAGGTTGTTGTTCTTTCCTGGGCAGTCAGCTGGTCAATCCGTTCCTGTTCTCTCAAGGTCTGTCAATGTGATGGTTCTTACCCTTTTCTGTGTGACTGATTGTGATGGGCCCATGTTACTATGTACATCTAACCAGTCTTTACCACTGCAAAATCACAACTCCTACTGCCTTCTATGATGGAAATAAGGAAGGTATTGAACCACTTTTAATTTGGAGGACACACTTTGTGCATGGACACGCCCTTATGCTTTTTGTGACTGATCACCATCTTCAGTGTAAATGTTGTGCATGACAGCTGGACTTGTGCATAGCTCTCTAGCTTCTTATGGTTTTATAAGAAAAAGAGACAAGAGTCAATACATTCCACAAAACTAGACATGGGAAGTAGTTGAGCACCTATGAATGTATATACACATACATATCACATATATATGTAGTGTGTGTGTGTGTATATAGTGCATATGTATAACATAGATACATACGTTTGCATAGACACAGGCATATTACTTGTGTAATTTGGGAGATTTTATCCTGAGCCAGTGGGATATCTTAATGATATAGAAAGATCTTTCCTCAAGCATGAAGTGCACTGTGTTCGCTGTTGAAGCTTTATTTCTACTGGAATCAGGTAGAATAAGGGACCCGTTGCCTTTCTCCTTAGAAAATGCTCACAGTGCACACAGTGAAGCTTAACATTTTTGGCAGAAGTGAGAAATCTTTCAAGTGATCTATGTAGGCATTATCTTTCCTGATGTGGCAGTGTGGCATTTTTGTAATAAGCAAAGATAGCCTTTTTCTGGAGTCGGACACTAAGCCTGAGAGTATAACCGCGGTACCAAGCTGAGCCAAAGAGGTGATTTAAACCTTTTGACTCACTTACGTTGCTAACACCTGGATAAAACACACTTAATTCACAAACCCTATGAGAAGAGAGGCTGAGGGACCTGGGGTTGTTTAGCTTGGAGAAGAGGAGGTTCAGGGGTGACCTGATTGNATTCTATTCTATTCTATTCTATTCTATTCTATTCATTTCCCCCTTTTTTGCTATTTGAATGTCTCCTACATATCATCAAATGTTTGAAAAAAAAAACCAACCCCAGAATAGGAGTTTAATATATTAAAAGATTAATATATTTAGTTACTCACTATAATTGAGGCATACTCATAAAACTGGGGGGAAAAAAATCAATAAATCAATAAATTTACTGGTTTGCAAGAAATGTTTACTAAGCAATACGAGATGAGAATTGTCATCCATGCACAATGAATATAATTCCTTTGCAGACCACTTTTGTATTATAAATTTTAAAGTTAGAAATGTCAAACACGCTAACAAGAGCCTGCAACTTCTCAACAAGAATACTAAGGTTTCTACCTTCTCTTTTGGAGAACAGAATTTAGACAAATAGGCCATCAGGACCAGGGTAAAATTCTGGAGGAATCATGAGAAAATGGGGGGGGGGGGGGAAGAAAATATGGGGGAAAAAGGGATAAAAGTTAATTGTTGTTGACCAAGGGACAGATGAAGGAAAGCCTGTAGAGTACAGGTTTCAGTTTGATGCAAGGTCAATATTTCCAGAGAAAACTTATTAGACTTATCCCCATATCCAAAGTGCAAAATTGTATTTTCTAGTCCTGTTTTCTATAAGGTGGAACTGTGCAACTGAATCTGCTACCACCTCATGTTTATCACCTCAGGGTTGAAAACTGCCGCATCAGTACTTCGCAAGATTGGACCATGAGATGTGAAAATTGTTGCTTCTTCCAACAATTTTACTACATTTTAATACAACCTAATAGTATGTTATAGCCACAGCAGTCTCTGTTGAGTAAGCACAACAGTTTGCCATTTGCCTGCTTTCTGTATTTTCTCTACCTGGCAAGCAAGTAAAACCCGTGAAATTTACTAGTTCTTAATAAACACTCAGCAGTGATACGAAGCAGCAGGGGAGATGCAAAAGGAATAATAGTTCTATTAAATGAAAAGAGTAGGATGAAGCCAGTTCATTTATGCTCAGGAATGAGGAGAAATATGCTTACATATGATAAAAATAAACTGATGAACATTCTAATATTTATATAAATAAAATAAAGTAATTTTGATGTAAATAACAAATTTCCTTTAATCTTCCCATCTGAAGCAGGCACTCTCACCCATCTTCTGTTGTGAGACTATCCCAGGTTGAGACTATAGGGTTCAAAAAAATCTCCTGGGGACTAGAAGATTGTTATTCAATCCCATAATTCTGCTATCTCTTTATAAACCTACAGCAAGGTCAACTCATTCTCCTTTCCTCCTCCTCCTGCCCTGTGTCTGGTGGGAGCCACTTTATCAGGAAGAACTATAAGCAGTAGGCCTGTTTGGGGGCCTCCAGAGGCTTGTTTAGGCCTCTTGGATGGCAGAGGCATTGCAGGGGTAGGGAGGATTGGAGTACTGGGGAGTGTAGATTTAGTTTTTGTGTTGGGGGAAAATTCAAGGGGGTTTGCCAGGGATGTGGTAATTGCTTTGTAATGTCTATCTCTGTATTTCTCTCCAAATATGATTCTGGGGATTTTTTTTGTTTGTTGTTTTTTTTTTTTCCCCTCTGATTTTATTTGAGAGCTTAATTTCTGTCGGCTATCTTTAAAAACCATGACAGAGACCTCTTCCCAATGTCTGCAATGGGAAGGCAAGGAATTAAGGCTCCCCCTCTCTTGTGGCTGAAAAGGCATAGACACAAATTACTTTGTGTTCTAGTTCGTTGTATTTCTGGAGCTATAGCAAGGAAATATGTCGTATAAAAAGCCCTCCTTAGGGAGAGCTGCATGCCCCCAGCATGACCCTGAACAGTCCTATGGGCCAAACAACCACCACCACTCTCAGGTGATGTCTCAACTGAGGAGCACTGCACAAATGCACCAAAGATCCACTAGGCACAGTGAAAAGATTTACTTACCATCCTCAGTCTAACAAAAGCATAACATCCCATTCCCTGTCAAGCAGAACCAGTTTCAAATTGTTTCAATACCAGCCTCACTATTATTGGATCATCTGGGGGAAGCCAGAAGTACAACATTTGCTGCAAAGTGATCCATTTCACAGTTATTGTTAGGACTAGTGGTGTGCTGCAGCAAACCTGTAAGAAGAGTTTGGATATTAGAATAGAATAGAATAGAATAGAATAGAATCAACCAGGTTGGATCCACAGCTCACATCACAGCAATTTACCTCTCTATTGCCCATATGTCAGGTGGTGGTGGTTTGATAAAACCTAACTCACTCTGTATCCAACACAGAAATTTGAATTCTTGCACTGTTTTCTTCAAAAATATTAATCCACTCATCAAGACACAGTTGTTTGGCCACATTTCAGCTCCACTTTTGTCATTTAGTTTTGGCTAAAAAGCATTTCAGTGTTGATTGGAAAGCAAATGCTTAGGAGGACAAGTTGCTTTCTGCTCCACCACCACCTGGCCTGACCCTACCATTCCCCCTTTCACCATGTTGGCTCAGTGCAGTTGTTATGTAATTCTGCATCCTTCTCTATCCCACCAACTTCCCTTTGTTGTGTTCCCCATGGTAACAGTCTCAGTCCATGCAAAATCTTGTCTTGTTGGGTTCTGTCTGGCATATTTGGAGGCTGTTGACACAGTCAAGAGCACGAAGCAATTGCTATCATCACAGGTTTCAAATTAAGGCCATGAATTGTTAACCTGATGATCAGAGCTGTTATTTCCTCAGCAATGCCTACACAAAGCTGGAATGGATTGGAGACAAACTCACGTAGGATAGTAGGTGTTACCATAGGTATTACTCTTTGAAACTGAAAATTAGTTGTAAACAGAATTTTCTGGAGATTTCAGACAAGTTCAAGAGGGCCAAACTCCTCAGAGTTCACACTATAGTAAGATAAATTCATTTCACTCAATTGGTATGAAGAAAAGGTTTATGTATTCTGAAACAGTTTATATTCTGTGGAACAAGCTGCTATTGCTCTCTTTTCTCGCTACTCCACTGGGCTTTGGGCTCTGGTTTCCTCCCTCTGACCTTGCAGCTTCTCTCTGTTTTGGATTCTGTGAGATACAGGATGGAGAGAGGGAGCACATGTGGTTGTAAAGCCTTTTGGGGCCCTTTGTCCCCAGGAGGGAATAAAGGAGGTGAATTGAAGGTACAGAGGGTGTCCTATGCTGTTATTGAACTGTACATATATATGCAAGCATTATTAAACTGTGCATATATATGTAAATATACTTTGCACATTTGTTATTACCTTTTATATTCTTATATTGAGTTTCTTTTGTAAATACAATTCCATTTTTGCTTGCAAGTTCTGAAGGTAGTGAAATTACCCTTTTGGGGGGCAGCTCTCCAGAAAAGGTTATTGGGAGAGGGGGAGGTGGGAATCCAATCCTATCCATAACAATAGGCAAGGAAAAATAAAAAAGAAAAAAGGAAGAGACAGGAATGGAAGAGATGGAAGAGGAGAAGGAAGAGATGATGTAGTGGTTTGGGTGTTACCCCCCCCCAGTTTGGAAATCACCCAGACTAGACTCAGCCGGCTCTGGAGATTGAATGAAGCTTATATTTACAGCTTAGCACAATGTACAAGCAGATAGTTACAGTATATACAGTTATAGACAGAAACAGACAAGGTAAAAGGTAATGCAGAAACACAACTCCCCTCCCAGAAACCTGAGTCCCCAGGAGGGGCTCCCAACCACCCTTCCACCTTCTCCCACCCCTCTCAACCTTACCCCAGTCTCAAGGAAGAATGGAGGTTCAGCCAAGGGGTTAGGAAGCAAAGTGGATTAATCAGAGAGATGGCAGAGAGGATAGAGAGAGAAAAAAAATGCAGCTCCAAGCTCCCCAGCAGAAGTGACTTATCTGTGTTTGGATTCTTGTTCTTCTACATCTCAGCAAGCCTATGAGTGAAGTAGACATCATCCTGTTTCCCCTTCACAGCCTGTGATATAATCCTTCTCACCAAAACATTCTAGCTAGCTTCAAACTAGCACAGAAGATTACAGGGTTGCAGTAGGGTTTGGTGCAGCTTATAAGGTAGTTGGGAGGCTGTAAGGTGTCGTAGCCACTCCTCCCATTGCACAACTTTTTGGTAGATAGTTGCTGCAGCATGGTGCTGCTAGTTGACTCTGCTTGCTGCGGGAACTGTGCTCAGGCCTTTGGACCAGTGTGATCAGAGCCCTGCCATGAAGGACTCCAGATGATTCAGTGTGAATTATGCTAGAGACGCTTTATTACACACAGCCCAAGTATATAAGCACTCAGCCAGTAGAGCATAAGCCTACACATTAGCATAATTAGTCAAGGACAACCCACCACATCTGCATAATCCATGCCTTGTTTTCCTCATTAACGAGGTGTCCGTTATCTATCCCTTCCAAGATAAAGGTAGTGCAGGTGGTGGGAATCGAGGTTTGTTATTATTCTGATCTGCCTGTTGTTATTCTCTTCACATCCTTTCCCACAACTCTTCTGCACCTGCACCCCACGGATAGTGACAGAGCACCTCCACTCTCAGATACACCTGGTCCATGGAGTTACAAGGAGGTCACCTTCCAGCCTCCATCTAGGCAAAATATCTTCAATGACACCAGGAAAATCTAGACAATGTTTTGTAGGATTATGCTGTAGTTTATCTTTTTTTAAAGGAAAAGGAGTTTAAAAAAAAGGAAAGGTGTTTGTCTTCCAGGAAATCACACCAATACATTTGATTCAGTTCTAAACTTGGGACCATGCTCCACAGCTGGCTGCCCAAGCAAAACTACCCTGTCCTCACAGGAGAGGTATTGATATGCCCAGCTAAGGCACTTGGAAATGAAATTCACTGCAAATTAAAGTGATAAGTTAAACTGGTCGTTCAGCATGGACTAATATGCTCCTGAGCAGTGAAGTCACTATCATAGCCTTGTGCCGCAGCAGGTACCACACGCTTGGCTCACCTTGGTTTTCCATATCCTGTGCCTTACTTTGTCTTCCTTAATGTAACATCACTGTGGTTTCTTCAAGGAACATAAAAATGAGAATTAGTCATGTTTTTGTTAAATTTCCCTAAGATAGCAAGAGATATAGCTGTAGTGAAACCTGAAATTTGTCCATTCATATACAATCATGTTCAGGACCTATCATTTGTTATGTTTACATGGTAGTTTGCATCTCTCCTCTGATTTAACTTTTTTAATTGCTTCAGTCTTTGTCATCAGTCTCTCATGGCTCATTATTTGCACATTTCTGTGCAAATAGCTTGCTAAATGGAGGGGTATGGGTCCAGCACCCTACTGGGTTCCTCTAATGCTGACATCTGAAGATGCCAGGGCTGAGCTCCTGGGAGGCCATGCAACTACTCACCCGCTTTGTGTTCAAGTGGGCAGGAGTTACATCAAATAGGCAGGAGATCCCCCTGGACTGCGCTTGCCAGCTGTCCAAAATTCCTTCCAGTTGTGCTGCACTGCTAACTTACAGCACCGAACAAGGCTTGGGAATAGATGGGGGTGACTCATAGCAAGGGCGATTCATTCTTTCACTCAGAGATGAGGAAGACAAAACACAGAACACAGCATGCTGTGTATATACACTCCTAGAATATATAATTTGTCAGAATCACAGTTTTCTTAAATACCTGATTAGGCTTACTCGCTAGCCTGAGGCAGTAGTAGTTCTTACAGTTAATCAGAATCTCTGGTGCCAGGGTAACTTCTCCTGCCCAGCAGCAGCACTCTCCCTCTTAAAGGAAGAGTAAAGAAAAACAGCCTGATTTTAAGTTTGCTGGTTTGCAAGATATTCATGCTACCTTCTGGAAGATAGGTTTGAAGTACTGACTGTGTCGTGCTGTAGTTTCAGGGATTATTTAAACGTCCTATGGAGACACATTAGAGGAAAAAAAATAAGTGTGGATAACTAAGTAAATAACCTATAAGCAGCAGATATAAATTTGAGTTGAAGTGTGAGGAAAGAAGAGTTGGAAAAGAAGATAAAGCAATGCAAACCCACTCTAATTCAATCTTCTGCAGTCAAACAAAAGCACAATTTTTAGTTCCACATTCAGTAGTTTAAATCTGCTGACCTTTAGTTCTCACTATGAATCTATAAAACAATGTGAAATCCATATTTCAGGTAAATATATGACCTTGTGCCAGAGTTAACTTGGTAAGCTAGAGACTGAGAGGATGTGGAAAGAGATAGTCTGTTAAATAAAGCTATGATATGAGGATATTCCCCTTAATACAAATATTTCACCTCTTGATATTTACTGTATAGGCTGTGGCTGTGAAATCTTTCCCTTTGTGCTTGGACTTTCTTAGCTGTTCATATTTTCATTTTTCAGAGTGCTGCTATTAAAATTCACATCATACCACAGTTTGATTCTATTGAAAAAGGAAAAAAAAAACCAACCCAAGACCACAATATTCTTTATCTGATACATTCCTGTGCACTGTTTTGGTAGCACTTATCTCACCCCCATTGATACTGTTAAAGTTTTATACCAAGCCTTCACACTGCTCTGCTTCTGTGTAATCTTTATAGTAATAGGGCTAATTCAATAATATTCACACTGCCAAGTGAAGAAGCCCATAATGTAAAACTCAATTACCTTTTCTATTCCCTTTCTCAGTTGCTCTTCTGCTGTGCTTAGCCTTTTATCTTTTTTCACTGTAAACAGGTAGCTTATTTAAATTTAATAGACACCACTGCCTTCCTCGGTTCCTTTTTTCCCCTTGAACCTTCTAGACACTCTCATGAGGTGTTCGTTCACCTTTGTGTAATACCATAGTAATAATAATACAGGGAAAAAAAGGTAATGATTGCATGCAAGCTACAGTAAAGGCCTAATGAACACTGTATTTATGAAGAATGTCGCTTGGATTCCTAACTGCACTTGGGTAAATTATACAAATTAAATATTCATTACTTTGTACTTCATTAGTTCACATTTGGAACACTTTTTCTTCATTATAATAGCCTGGGGTAAAGGAGTTCTTTTTTTTTTTAATATGGTTTATTCTGTTATTTTTCACAAACTCTTTAGTTACAATGTTAGAGAAAAGTTGCCTTTATTCCACAGCAGCCCAGAACATCCATATATTCCAGAGATCAAGTATTTTCTCCCACAAGAATATTATGCGGATTCACTAATTGTTCAGAGTTCTTATTTCAATAACTAAAGTAACTAAATATTTAAACTGATTTTTGCAGTAAGTTTGCTCACTGATCATATCCCAACTCAGAATGAGTTCCAACTTTATTAGCATGAGCAGTATCTGACAAACAGTAAAGCATAAAGCATGTGCTCTGCAGAGATGCCTTGTGGTATTTGCTGGTTCTGATACCTCTGAACAGGTTTATCTGGTGCAGGAAGAAGATGCTACTCACCAAGTGATGGAATTGGAAGGAGTTACAAGGGTGATGGTAAGTAGGGATCTAGTGGCACCTATTGTGCTAGTTTGAAGCAAGCTAGAATGTTTTGGTGAGAAGGACTAGATCATAGACTGAGAAATGAAAACAATGATGATGTCTACTTCACTCATAGGCTCGCTGAGATGTGTAAAAATATAAGTCAAAACATAGATAGAGTCACTTTGCTCTTCACCTGCTGGGGAGCTCGGGGCTGCTGGCTGAACTCCATCTTGCTTTCTAACCTCACCCTCCATTTTCTTTGGCTGATTCACCTTTGCTTCTTAACCCCCCTGGCCGAACCTCCATTCTTCCTTGGGACTGGGGTGAGGTTGAGAGGGGTAGGGGGGAAGGTGAGGGAGTGGTTGAGAGCCCCTCCTGGGGACTCAGATTTCTGGGAGGGGAGTTGTGTTTCTGTATTACCTTTTTTACCCTGTATATTTCTGCATATGTCTGTATATACTGTAAATATCTGTTTGTATATTGTGCTAGATGTAAATATAAGCTTCATTCATATTTCCAGAGCCGACTGAGTCTAGTCTGGGTGATTTCTAAAGTGTGGGGGGTGGGGAACACCCAAACCACTACACCTATCCACCTAGGGAAGGTGGCCATGGAATCTCCTCTGCCACAGAAGACCCTGGCCAGCACACAGAAGTTCTTGCTGCTGTTTGAAACATTGGAAAATTATAATCAAACTAAATCCTGAGAAAGGTTTAGTGCCTCTGATTTGTTTTCCTTACATATTTCTTCCTCCTCAAACACAGTACCTGGGGATACAGTCCATCTCCAGGCAGACACAGAAATTGTCCTCAGAAACTGCACAACACTCTAAAACAGAAAAGCTTTTTCTGATGGTGTATGGGCACTAAGCCATGCGAAACCTTGTTGCTCAGACTTAAAACCAGGGAAGCTGGCAATTTCAGCTGAAGTTCAGCCATACTGCAGGGAGAGGAATTGTTTAAATTGAATTTCAAAAGAATTTGACTCTAGCTTGCTGGTTTTCAGCGAACACACAGTGGATAGATGTAAAGGAAGAGATTCCTGATCTAGTGATTAGTAACTACACAAAGACAAATAATTTGCTATGTAAGCCACCTGTCATATTGCTCCTTTAGAGAAGAAGTAGTCTTTTAATTCCCTGTGCAAGTAGCCTTCAGCAGAACAATGTGTTTTTATGGGTGATGAGATGGGGAGGATGAGATAGCCTGTCCATACTCCACCATTAAGTCTGGAGAGTGCTGAGCTGCACATGTTGGATGGTTAAGATTTGCTGTAAGGTCAAGTAGGTGTCAAGCAGATCTAATGGTGGTTTGGAAAAGAACTGCATGTATCCAGGGTTGAAAACCATGGTCCATGTGATTTGGCTGAGGTTACTCAGGGAACAAATGGAAGAACTATGAAGAATTAAAGTCTTGTGATTTCTTGTCCTCTCTCTTTTGCCCACTTTCTTGCCAAAACACTACGTTGAAATAAAGTCTGATGGGTTTAGTTGCTGCTATAGGATTCAGTAGTATACCTGTGCTTAAGTGAGATTGTGACTGATTTATTTCCTCAGCCTTCCCTAACCAGCGGGTACTGTGTACATTTTGGCAAGACAGCTATTCTTGTTGAGCCTCTGGCATTGCAAGTGGAAAACTGGAGAGACAATAGTACTTTACTGAAAAGAAGCAGGTGCATCTGTACTATGTTAATAAAAAGGAAACATTAAATCTGAACTTTGTCCAGCTCTCTGTGTGCCTGCATTTTGCTGCATACTAATTCTCTCTTTTGTGAGAACAACATCAAATACAGATCAAGTTCTACCTCAGAGACTGCATGAAAACCAAATCATGTATGGGTGTTGTTTTATTTGCTTAAAGCAGACATCTACAGACAGTAGGGCACTTCAAAGGAGTATGATGGAAGAACTACAAATCAAGGTATGAAACCTTGTCACTGTTTCTTATACAGGCATTTTAAAGTTAAAAACAATAACTAAGAACCTCTTTAAGTCTAACACAGTAGCTGAGTATGAATCAGAAGAGCTGCATACTTGGCCCTTGAATATTTTATTAAACAGCTACATGGACCACCAGATAGTTATTTCCAGTTGCTGCTCACTAGATCCATGTAGTCTGAAGCTTCTTTAGCTTCTTGAAAAAGGCTTCTCTCAAGTTACTGCAATGTTGGCATCCTTCCACATTATGCTCATACGCTCATGCAGCCTAGGCAGAGCTTCTTCACCACTCGGAAAACTTAGTTCCTCATCATTTGTGTGCTTTGTTTTAATGGACTGTAGCACTGATTTGCTCCAATGATCTTTGCCCCTCAGGAATAGCAGTTATTGTCTTATTCACTGAGTAACCTCAGTGCTCTCCAAGTGTTAGTCTCTGGTTAAGCATTGTGCATGAGTTTGCATTCAAATAGCTCTGTATGAGACTATTGGATTGAGGACTCTGGCACACATTGTAGTCTGATCTGTGTCCAGGTTTGTCTCCCAACAGGCCTACGTAGTTTGTTTTGATTCAAAGGCTGTGGATTAATTTCCAGATGTGCAGTGCAGGGGTTCTGGTCCCTTCGGTGGAGTCAACAAAGTTGACCATATGGACATGCTGCAGGTTCAGAGCTCTTTGCTTCATGAAAGTACAACAAAAGCAGCATGGACATAGACACACATCTATGGACAGAATTTGCCCAGGCTTCCAAAATTTGCATCTTCTCAGTTGAACTCTCCCTGCAGTGACTGGAGAACACTTCTTCTATCTCACTTCAGCCACTCCTTCCTCCTTAGGGAGGACATTCCCCTAAAGGGATCACATGGCTCACTTAAAAATCTACTGGTGCCATAGAACTCATCGGCATCACTGTATTTTGAACACAGACAGACTTTCCCCAACAAAGCAGTCACTGCTTCTGAACACAGAATAAATATGAGCAAACAGCACCTGTAAAGAAGGTTTCACTAGTGCAAGAATACTGTATGCTTAATGCAAGGAACACCTAGGAACCGCGCTTCTAAGAACAATGTGCAAATTAACAGAGCCCCAAAGTGTAAATAAGAACATCTGATGACACAAACATTAACATATGAAATTAATATCTATTGTAAGGCAGTTACACAGCTTCAGGCAAAACTCAGAATGGTTAAGAAACCTCCTTGTGTGTATCATCCAACAAGAAGACCTGTGCCATCAAATATTTTTATTATTAACTGAGATTGCCTACACTCTAGAATGCAGCTGTAATTGAGAGCTCCAGTTATGATTCCTTTTGCAAGCTGTCCAAATAAAAGACAAATGCCTAGTCAAAGCAGCATGTTTGATAGAGTACATCATACACCTGGCAGATCTAACACTGCAGCTACAGCTCATCCCAGCCATGCACAACAATATGAATTCTGTGCTTACTTCACTATGCCTTTAACATGCTTGAAAATGATGTGGCCTAGGACAGAGATTGTACTTCATCACAAGCCTTCAGGGCAGATGGGAGTAATTTGTAAGTAGCAGGCACAATGCTGCAAAGATGCCATGGCACTATGAGCTAGAAAGATTTGAGCGTGTTTGTTACTAAATGTCCTTGCATTGCAAACCCTCAGATAAATAAATGAATAAATATTAGCAATAGTCTTGCACCATTTCAGGGTGCAACAGCATAGAAAAAAAAATAGTGCTATTGTTGAGAGTCATCTCATTGGTGACAGCTCATTTTGCTGAAATAGAGCGGAGCATGCTGGCTCCTTGCATGTAACTTGTCCTTCACGAATGATAACAGTTTCCTGTTCAGTTTTGTGTAGTTCTGAGACCTCAGTAACAGTCATTTTTCTCACTCTGCGTGGTAAATGGGAACGAGATAGAAGGGAAGAAATTCACATACCCAAACACCCAGGGCAGATGGTATTCAGGGAAGATGGGGAAGGAGAAAGACATAAAAAAAGAGTAGTGTGTGATAAAATAGTCTAAGAAAATGCTATTGGGTGATGCAGGGAGGTTAAATAAATGGAGACAGAATACAACTCTAAAAGGAACTATGAGTGGCAGCATGCTAAGTGTCAACCTCTGGGATATGTTCCCATGTGCTGCTGATAGGTGTCATCTCCCCACAGGTGACCAGCAACACTGGCATTTAAGAAACCCAAACCAATGCATTGGGTCTTGCCTGACAGCCAGTAGGTGTGCAAAAGGCATAGGGCTTCTTAATCTTGACCTCTGAGGTGCAGTTGCTTTGGAGTGAGCAGGCATTAGAGAAACACCTCTGGGCTCTTCTTAGCCTTCTGCTTGAACACACAACTGTGCCAGCCTTGTCTTACGAAACCCAGGCAAAGGAAGTGGCTGCCATTCTTCATGCAATAGCTCAGTTCTTGGACCCACCTAGAGAAAAGTGTCACACTGGATTGCAATTTCTCTCTATGCCCAAATTTTCACACCACCTAAGCCATGTGCTAATTATCTGCCACGGGAGATGTGCCCAGGGTACTCTATTTCAGGGAAAATGACACCTCAGCTCCAGGTCAATGCTCTTGGGGTGTTGCTAGACCTTCAATCCACTAACTGAAGGGCAGCCCATGGGAGGTAGGTGCCTTCTGTCTCTGCTGCCAGCACAACAGTGAGCGTGCAGAAAAGAGTAGCCTCAAAACCAACATCAGGCATTTCCCCTTGTTGACAAAATAAACCCTGCATTAGTAGCAAAGAAGGGAGAAGTTTCGTACACACAGATTGCAAGAATAATTAATAAAGAAGATGTTTAAGGAACTAAATACAGCATTACTGCTCCCACTGTATTATACAGTTCTCTAACAAATGCAAAATGGAAATGCAGACACAAATCTATGACGTTGTAAATACTCTGTTGCAGTTGCTTTGCCTTTCTGCACTCAGAGATTCCATAAGAAAATCTCAGTGCTTTTAGGTTGAATTTTATTTTGTTTCCTAAGCATATGACAACTACTTATAATATTGAGGAGTAGAGCCCTTCGGTTACACTCTTGCAGACACAGGTCAAAAAATGAAACGTATTACTTATGTTATTGCAAGCACTTTTGACTAGGATTCTTGTAAAGTTATAAAGGATTTCCCCATTAAAAAAATTTCTCTTCACTCCTGAAAAAAACCCAACCACATTTCAAAAGCACAAATTAGATGAGGCCAGGGATAGATTTGTAATATCTCATCTTTTCCAGGAAACAATAAGAAATCAGATAAGTCCCTCAAGCAGAGTGCATTAAAGGTGACAGAACAGAGATCTTGCAGAGACCTCATCAAACACAGACAATATTCAGCATTAATTCAGTGTCCATTTTGATTCGTTGCAAGTCAGATGGGAAATGAGGCTTGAGTGACAACTTTATTTAGTAAGTCATAGGGTGCTGAAAATTTTATGAAATGATGTAACACACTTGCAAAACAGTGGGGCTTTTCATTAGTAATGTTTGACAAGACACAATGAAAATGTGAGTAATTTTCATTAGCTATTTGTCAGTAAAAGACGTGGAAAATAAATTAGATTAAATCCCTCCTCTGCATAATTCTGCCTTTGTGTTTGCAGAAGAAACCTTATCATGGTACCTTTTAATAATATGGAACATCTACTGCAGTATTTGTTGTTTCACCCTATTATGCCAGGAATACTGATGGCTCACTTCATTCCATCTTCAGCCAAAGCTCTCATTTGTGATTTGGAGCATTATCCTTTCCAATATTACTCTGGTAGTGCTTATGAATATCTGGTAGTTCCATTATCGTGGACACTATCTTAGCCAAAGGTGTATTTTCAAATGCAGACTCCCAACTCCTTCCAGAAAAGCCAGGCTGTGTGCAATGGCTCATGCCCTGTGCAAGGACAATTATATTGTACCTAACATTGAATTAAAACCAGCAGAGACTCAGAGATAAAGAAGGTGAGGAGAGTGCACAGCCCCAGGGCACTATAATGAATATCATTCTCATAGAAGGTGTCATTACTGCTGGCATTTGAGACTGAAAGAAGGAATAGTTACATTAAACCTATCTCATAATAATAGTAATAACAATCATTTAGAATAATTTTTAAATTAATCTTATTAGTAAACTCATCTAAGTTTAGTTCTTTCTCTGATTCCCAGTAGAGTAATTCTTCAGAGGGCTAATGCCAGATATGTGTTTCCTCCTCTTCTGACAGCTTTCCTTGAACTCTACATGGAAATCAATTTACCTCCCTATTTTTTACACAGGCAGCAGCTTCTGCATAGAAATATTCCTTTAAACAGAAGCCAATTAAAGGGCTGCAAAACTGTTTTCAGAAATGAAAGCTGCCTGTTTCAAAGCACTGAACACAAGAACCAACTAAAGAAGAAAAAAAACCCATCCATTTTCTTTTTCCAGGTTAAAAGCAAAGCTGTCTTATTTCAAGATATTTCTGAGCAACATGGGGCAAAAAGAAGACACCATAACTAAAACACAGAAGAATTATATTTTCCTTCTCTTTCTATAGTAACACACAAATATATGTGAGTAACACTCCAACATTACCAGTGAGCAGGACACTTAAAACCCACACAGCTGTCACATATAGATTATAAGGTCATTTCCCACACATAAGATAAATTGGAAATCCATCCAAAGGATGGAATCTGAGAAAGTGTTATGACATTTACTGGAAAATAAAAAATTTAGTTTCACATGTGTGATGGTTTGGGTGTCCCCCGCTGCCCCACACTTTGGAAATCACCCAGACTAGACTCAGCCAGCTCTGGAAATATGAATGAAGCTTATATTTACAGCTGGCACAATACACAAGCAGATATTTACAGTATATACAGTTATATACAGAAATATACAAGGTAAAAGGTAATACAGAAACACAACTCCCCTCCCAGAAACCTGAGTCCCCAGGAGGGGCTCTCAACTGCCCCCTCACCTTCCCCCTACCCTTCTCAACCTTACCTCAGTCCCAAGGAAGAATTGGAGGCTTGGCCAGGGGAGTTAGGAAGCAAAGTGGATTAGCCAAAGAAACGGAGGGTGAGACTAGGAGAGAGATGCAGCTCAGAGCTCACCAGCAGTAGAATTGGCTTTATCTATGTTTGACTTATATTTTTATACATCTCAGCAAGCCAATGAGCGAAGTAGACCATTGTTTTCCTTTCACAGCCTGTAGTCTAGTTCTCACCAAAACATTCTAGCTAGTTCAAACTAGGCCTTGGGCAACCTGCTCTAGTGGGAGGTGTCCCTGCCTATGGTGGGGGGTTGGAGCTGGATGATCCTTGAGGTCCCTTCCAACCTAAACCATTCTATGATTCTATGATTCTATGAAACTAGCACAATAATTGTGATTATATGTACACAGTTAAAATGTACTGTTACGCAACGATGCAGCTCGTTGTGTATTTAGGAGTCGTTTCCTAACTGTGTTTCAAATACTATTGGGAAGTGTATTATTGTTTCATGGAAGATTAAACTGAAACAAAGAGTTCAAGGTTAAAGGGCATATTGATTTAACTTTGGTTCCCTAAGTGAAGCATCAAAATCCAAACCCAATGCAGTAAGCAGGTAGCTGGGTTTCAAGGATAATGATCTCCTGCAGCTCTGCATGTGGCTGATACTCCTTGAAAGTCAGCAAAGGCTGCAGCTGTTTGGCATCTGTGATGGTTTGGGAGCTACCCACCCCCTCACTCTTATGAAATTACCCGGACTAGACTCAGTCAAGCTGGAAGTTAAGGAATGAAGCTTTATATTCACAGGATCGGCCAGGGGGGTTAGAAAGCAGAAGGATTAGTTACACAAAAGCAGCCCAGGGCACCGGCTGTGACAGAGACACACACACACACACACTGAGTCTCCCACTCTGTCTTATCTATGTTTTTGTGGTTTTGTTTTTAGACATCTCAGCAAGCCTAAGAGTGAAGTAGATATCACCACTGTTTCCTTTTCACAGCCTATAATCTAATTTTCTCATTAAAAATATTCCAATTAGCCTCAAACTAGCACAGCATCTCTGAGAACCAAAATTTCTGGATTCACTCTTTACACAATCAAATTCAAGTTTCTTGTTTTAAATTAGGCTCTTGAAATTTTCTGGAGGAATGGCTGAACAAGAAAGGAGCAGCAAGCCCACTGCTTAAACCACCAACCACAGGGGCACACAGACCAACCTCCATGCCAAGGGTCACTTAGTATGCATTTGCCCAGGGAATGTCTTTGATTTATAGTAATCTAGATCACAGCAGCGCTGTCTTGCTGGTAGCTGCCACCATCCAATTGAATATATATAGCCGAATTTTTCACCAGGTATTTTGGTTTCTTATTTGCTCTTGGCTGCTGTGAGAAGTGTCGCTCCTATCCATGATAAAAGCAAGTGTAGCTTGGGGCCTAGTTTGGATCTCGCCTTGTGCCTCATGATCTTCCATGGCAACTGTGGTCACATGCAGTGCTGGCACCAGCAATCCTCATATTTCAGCATCTCTCCTGCAGCAAGAGGCCTCTGTGCATTCAGAGACAACTTTAATTCTGGCACCTTTCCAGTGGTGGGATGGAGGCATTCCCTCTAAGACAAGGAGGGAGAGCTGGTGAAAACCTCCATTCCAATCACCTTTCCATCTTTTGCCTCTGAAGAGAGATGGATCTGTGTTCCTGTTACTAAATGACTAAAGATACGTGGGTAGGACACCTTTTGTGACTCTGAAATAAAATAAGACTTGCTTTTGAGAAGGATACCAGAACACTGGCTGCACACAGGTCCGTCTGTAAGCAGTATCTGGCATGAAGTTATGCAGTGCTGACTCGAATCTTCCCAGAGGTGAGAACTCCCTTTCTGAAGAAGACCATTTTCACACATCATACTCGCTCTGCAGCCTGATTTACACCAGCCTGCTTCTGGTACAGTCCCAATGGCCCTTCCTCCCCACAGTCCCCAGTGGGGGTCACCACAGACCCTGCTGCTCTATCACCCCTCGCCAAAACGAATGGTCCAGATTATGCAGTGCAAAACTCAATAAAGGAAAAGCTTCTGTAGGAAAAAGACCTGCAGACCCACTCTAGAAGTGGGAAATGTCACAGAAGGGAGAGGAGCCCTCATTCCAGCCCCCTCAAACTTGTGTTCATCCAGCTGCAGATGGAAAACAGATGTTCACAAGAAAGCAAACTTCCTTGCCAGATGAGAAAGTACAACGTGACAAAACTTCACAAGCATTATTTCGATGGGTAATATCTGTCTTCAGGAGTACAAGCAACAAGGATGAAGGGAGGAAAGGGAATACGAGTATGAAGAGACAGAGACACAATTCTGCCCTTGCCCCCACACCTTGCCACAACTACTGCATGCCCTGCATCATTGATACCTGTAAAACCCTGGGGTGGAAATCAGAGAATAGATAATGAGGATGTTTTCAGCAGTGTACCATTTCAGACATCCACACCGTGAATGATCATCTGCATTAGCAAAGAGATCTTGCCATGGTCTGCACAATCAACAGGGCAGAATGGGAGCTTCCTATGCCCTTGGGGGTTTCTGTTTTGATTAAACATCTGAGAAACTTCCAAAAAGACTATTACACTCAATCAACACGACACTGCTTCAGCCAGCAGAATTCTTTTAACATCCGACATCCTTTGAACCACGGATTAGAGAGGGCAGGTTAGCTCAGCCTCTGAACTACATTTTAAATTGCATAATTATCTAGCAACATCACTGTATATATTAGAATAACACTTCTAATAGAAAACCCCAATGTTCTTGAAATTCTATTTTTAAAACTGGAAGAACTGAATACTTTAATATTTTGAGATATTTTGAAAGCTTGAGGAAGCTTTCAGGCTTGCCAACGTCATTCAAAGTCAACTGCATATTCTTTAACATAGCTAAACAAATGAAAATGCCATGTAATTATTGCTGCCATCTGAAAATCTTGAAGATAGTCAAAAGCACAACTACTTACATGACTGCTGGGTTGTGAATATTTCATTATCAGTGAAGTGTTTTTCTGTGTGATGGTTTGGGTGTCCCCCGCCCCCCCCACACTTTTAGAAATCACCCAGACTAGACTCAGTCGGCTCTGGAAATTTGAATGAAGCTTATATTTACAGCTGGCACAATTTACAAGCAGATACTTACAATATAAACAGTTATAGACAGAAATATACAAGGGAAAAAAAGGTAATACAAACACAATTCCCCTCCCAGAAACCTGAGTCCCCAGGAGGGGCTCTCAACCACCCCCTCACCTTCCCCCTACCCCTCTCAACCTTACCCCAGTCCTAAGGAAGAATGGAGGTTCGGCCAAAAGGGTTAAAAAGCAAGGTGAAGCAGCCAAGCAAAGGAGAGTGAGGTTAGAAAGCAAGATGGAGTCCAGCCAGCAGCCTCAGCTTCTCCCCAGCAGGCAAAGTTCCCCAGAGAAGAGAAGAAGCAAGTGACCTAATCTTTGTTTTGCCTTTCTTCTTTACACATCCCAGCAAGACTGTGAGGGAAGTAGACCTCACCATTGTTTTCATTTTACAGCCTATCATCTAGTTCTTCTCACCAAAACATGCTAGCTAGGCTCAAACTAGCACATTCTGTCATACTAAACATGCATATTTCATTATATAGAACACGTTTCTGAAGGAAATTTGATGAAGGCAAATTAATTAATAAATGATCCAGCCTGGGTTTTCCTTGTTTGTTACCAAAAAGAACCCATTATCTCAGGTTTTGTTGCCGTACTAATTGTTCACATATTTAACATTTTCATTTTTGTGTGTGTGGCAATTACAATACCCTGGCTTGCTGGAGTGTGTCAAATATTACACTGATACAATATTGTCAGCATTTTCAGACAAAGTCACTTGCAAAGCTCTAATATGTGAAATACTTTTTTAATATCGTGGCCTACCCCAGTTCTACTTTTTACTGCATTCTTCTCCAAGTCCCCAACTGCTGATGGTAGCTTTGAAACTAGTAGGTTATCTCATCGAATCATAGAATCAACCAGGTTGGAAGAGACCTCCAAAATCATCCAGACCAACCTTTCACCCAGCTCCATCCAATCAACTAGACCATGGCACTAAGTGCCCCATCCAGGCTTTTCTTGAACACCTCCAGGGACGATGACTCCACCACCTCCCTGGGCAGCCCATTCCAATGCCAATTGCTCTCTCGGTGAAGAACTTCCTCCTAACAACCGCTTTATACCTCTCCTGGCACAACTTGAGACTATCCCCACTTTTCTATTGCTAGTTGCCTGGGAGAAGACACCAACCCTCACCTGGCTAAGGAAAATTCACCACTTAAGACCACCATTGTTCACATTAACAGTTGCACTAATAGCATATTAATCATCTTTGCAGTTTACACAGTGCATTCATTTGGAGAGTTGAACAGCTAGTTTAACCACGAGAACACTTGAACACTTGAAGTTAGTAATTGACTGAGGTACTATTTACACTAAATCAAAATCATAGAATCATAGAATCATAGAATGGTTTAGGTTGGAAGGGACCTCAAGGATCATCCAGCTCCAACCCCCCGCCATAGGCAGGGACACCTCCCACTAGAGCAGGTTGCTCAAGGCCTCATCCAGCCTGGCCTTAAACACCTCCAGGGAGGAAGCATCCACAACCTCCCTGGGCAACCCGTTCCAGTGCCTTACCACCCTCACTGTAAAGAACTTCCTCCTAACATCCAGTCTAAATCTCCCCTCTTCCAGCTTAAACCCATTCCCCCTCGTCCTAACATTACTAGACCGTGTAAATAGTCCCTCCCCAGCTTTCCTGTAGGCTCCCTTCAAATACTGGAAGGCCACTATAAGGTCTCCTCGAAGCCTTCTCCTCTCCAGGCTGAAGAGCCCCAACTCTCTCAGCCTGTCCTCATAGCAGAGGTGCTCCAGCCCTCTGATCATCTTCGTGGCTCTCCTTTGGACCCGCTCCAGCAGTTCCATGTCCTTCTTGTATTGGGGGCTCCAGAACTGCACACAGTACTCCAGGTGGGGTCTGACGAGAGCAGAGTAAAGGGGGAGAATCACCTCCCTTGCCCTGCTGGCCACACTTCTCTTGATGCAGCCCAGCACTCGGTTGGCTGTCTGGGCTGCATGTGCACACTGCCAGCTCATGTTGAGCTTCTCGTCGACCCAGACCCCCAGGTCCTTTTCCTCAGGGCTGCTCTCCAGCCATTCATCACCCAGCCTGTATCTGTGCCTGGGATTGCACCGACCCAGGTGCAGGACCTCACACTTGGCCTTGTTAAACGTCATGAGGTTGGCCTGGGCCCACCTCTCCAGTATGTCCAGGTCCCTCTGGATGGCATCCCTGCCCTCCAGCAAGTCAGCTGCGCCACACAGCTTGGTGTGGACTAGCTGTTTGGAACTAACATTTTTGGAGCATAAGCTCAGGGCTGTGGCACCAGCTTTCTTTTTTATTGGTTTTTTTTTTTTTTTTTCGGTTGGTTGGTTGCAGGGGTTGGGGGGGAGAGGTGAGGGTGAGAGGAAGTGTTTTTCAAAAAGGAAAAAAAAACCCAAACACAAAACCAAAAAAGAAAATATAAAACAAACAAACAAACAAAAAAAACCCCCACACAATACCCCCCCAAAAGAAAAAAAAAAAAAACCCCAAACAAATTAAAAGACTAAAACACAAAAAAACCCCAAACCTAAAACAAAACTGAAACAGAAAGAATAAAAGAATATAACAACCTAGAGGGAGGACAGTGAAGCTGAGCCCAGTTTTGCAGGTGTGGTGCATATGGGCTTGGGAAGGCCATTTTCCATCATGGTGTTTCTACTGTGTCACTGTCTCCTCATTATCCCTTCTCCTGTCTGCCATAGCTACCTTCAGTTCCTTAGCACCCCAGCAGGCATTATAATTTCTTCTAAAAGCAGGTTCATTGAGCTCCTATGAATGCAACCAAAATTCTTACCCTGTCAAATGAAAAACACAATAATACTTTTAAGTATCTAATCCTTCTTTCCTTTTTGATTCATACAACAAATGCTGTTGTGTGTTGTATGTATTATACAGGAAGGGGGGGGGGGGGAAGGGAACTTTGTTCTGAAATCACACTATTTGCATTTAAATTTCAGAAACTTTTCAAGTGAGGTTGAGAACCAGAAATATTTGGTCTTATGCCTTACTTCTCCCTGTGTGTCTTCAGTAAAATTTTATTTATATGGTTTTTAATGTTTATTTTAGAATGTAACAACAAAAAAAGAAAGTGTTTTCCATCTCTATATTACACACAGTAACTCGTGGACTCCCAGCATTTTGTATTACAGTTTCAGCCTCTACACATGTTCTGAGATGCAATATAGGATATAAATCACGTTGAGATTCAGGTCTACTTTACATATTTGGAAGAATTGCATAGAAAATGCAAGGAATTGAAGGACTGATCTGACAGCTCTTTTGGGGAAACTCCCCAAAGAGGAAAAGGAAGAGGAAAACTCTTAGATGTCTAAATCAAAGAGACTTTACTACCTGAAAAAAGCAAACGTGAGCATGCAGATGTTTTTCACCAATTAAACTTACCAGAATATCCAGGAATCAGGGAAAATTTTGCTGCTTCTTCGCATTTGAAAAAAATATTTCAGTTCAAGTGGATATGGCTTGATCGTGAGATCTTGAATGCAAAGTTTTTGGCCCTTGCACCAAACGAATCACAAAAGAAGCAACAATGATTTTTCCTTTATCATAATTGTGTAACAACTTTATTTGTTTCTTTGGGGAGGTTTTTGTTTGTTTGGGGGGGGTGGGTTTTGATTGCTTTTTTTTTTTTTCATGTTTTGTTGTTTTGTTTGGTGTTGTTTGGGTTTTTTTGCTGTTGGGTTTTGGGTTTTTTGATTTGTTTTGTTTTGGTTTTCTTGTAGGGCAGTAACAGTAATAACCACAACAACCCCATGCAGAGATACAGGCTGGGGTCGGAGTGGCTGGAGAGCAGCCAGACAGAGAGGGATCTGGGGGTGCTGATTGATACCCGCCTGAACATGAGCCAGCAGTGTGCCCAGGTGGCCAAGAGAGCCAGTGGCATCCTGGCCTGCATCAGGAATGGTGTGGTCAGCAGG